>JACGWL010000001.1:22074735-22557961 GCA_034509725.1 Sesamum angolense
GAATTTATGTGGGGGATGGTTGTTTAAATTGTGCATGGCTTTGATTGGCTAATTTTGTAAACAGGGCAAATTAAAAAAATTTTATTTGGATGCAATTAATTATGTTAAACATAGATAAAAACTTGGAGATAAGGGAAATTGGGCGAACAGATTTACCTTTTTCTCAACCATAGAAATATTGATGGAAAAAAAAACAAATGTTTTGAGTATTGATGTGTATATTAAAGGTTGTATTGTGAGGGTTGGACTGTACACACTCAGTTTGTCCCACATTGAAAGTTTATTGTAAAAATAAACTTCTTATATTAAGTTCAATGTTCAAGTTGTGTCTGAAGTGTTATGAAAACTACAGCGAACACGAGATTGCCCCCACACACGCACCGCCGCTCGCCCGACTCTAGGCACGAGCGCGGGCGAATGTCCCAGTTTCAGGATATATCTTCTTGCAACAGCAATATTTGAATTTATTCGAAAATAGTTTTTTTCTTTTTTAGTCAAAACATTTTAAAACTGCATTTAAGAGCCTTTAATTTTTTACCAGCCGTTTCAGACCGTTTTGACTTAGGATTAAAGTCCAAATTAATTACCTAGCTGTTGTTGATGCCTATATAAGGTTGTATCCTCTTCATTTTCAAAACACAACAAAAACATAATGGAAAAGGTTCTCTCTTCTTTCTCGAGCTCCCCCTCTCAGCCAAAGTTTCAGCCCTTGTTTCTTAAGATTTACGAGTGTTTTTCTAGGTTTTTCTACTATCTAGTGCAATATCGATAGAATTGAACCGTCTTATCTTGAAAAGAGTAACGATACCCGATGCACTTTAAATAGGACGTATAATTTTTTCAAGGAAAGCAGAACATTTCTACGATTCGGTTAGTTTTCATTTTCGAGCCGGAGTTGTTATGATAAAACTCTCAATATAAGTTCTTGGTTTATATTTTATGTTAAAGACAACATCTCTAACTGTTTTACTGCTTATTTGTTCTAACATGGTTGTTTGTGTTTTTTGTCTCAAAAACTATTATTATATATCTGCTTGTTATTTCGAAGTGACACTACGAATTGTTGATCCACACTTTTTCCAACAGTGGATAACCTTTAGTCACCAAAGCTAGGACATGTGGCAATGAAAGAAGACAAGTTGGAAAGTGTCCACATCCCAAAAATCAAGAAGCCCATCTACAAGAGGGCATCCCTCAACCCAAAAAACAAGAACTTTAATCGTATCTACATAAGCTTATGTCTACCTATAACTACCAAGCTCTAGAACTCAAATAGAGACTTGAATTTCGCACTCAACCACTCATCTGTGTACTCTTTTAATTTATGTTGCTTCATTTTCCTAATTTTGTATCTCAATCTATCTTACTACTTAGGTGTCTAAATGCTCGCCTATGTTTTGTAGCCCAAAGATCCTAATCACTAGACTTGAGTATTTTTTGCTCGCACCAAATATGTACGTCACAACAACAACAGCAACAACAACAACAACAACAACAACAACAAAAACAACAATAATAATAATAATATAATA
Organism: Sesamum angolense; assembly: GCA_034509725.1. Taxonomy (NCBI): domain Eukaryota; kingdom Viridiplantae; phylum Streptophyta; class Magnoliopsida; order Lamiales; family Pedaliaceae; genus Sesamum; species Sesamum angolense. Next base: position 22,076,268 of record JACGWL010000001.1, read on the forward strand.
ATAATAATAATAATAATAATAATAATAATAATAGTAATAATAATAATAATAATGTGTTAGTAACACATTTATAGTAACAATACAAATATAATGATAATAATTATTTGTTCTCATCATGTTATCATTATATATCTCTCATTAATTTTTTCCACTAAAAAACTTTATGCATAATTTTTTTGCCCATTAATTACTACTAGTGATAAACTTTTACAAAATAATTGACCACAGTAAAATTATAAAACTCATTATTTTGACAAAATAAAAGTTTGTGTCACTTGATCTATACAATTCGTGATAATATCAAAATTAATAATTGAATCTTTTCTATATCTCTAATCTCTTTTTGTTTATAGTGAATGAATTGTGTCTTGGTGTATGTTTGAATTTAATAAGTATATTGGATCTAATCTAAATTAGAAAAAATCCAAATGCACTTAGGTCAATTAAGAATCTTGAATAAGTAAACAAGTTCCTTCGCATGAGGGGTTTCATTCTCTCTCATGAGAGACCTTCATTTCTAAAACTCCTACACCATTCTTCCTTGCGACAACGCCCACCTGGCAAGGGTTTGAGCCCCTTTTCGATGTCGGCGACCTATCTGATGCCGAATTTGAGAATGAAGTGGAGTGGATTTTCAGTTGTTGTCTAGTTTGCATTTCTTTCTATTGCGTGTGTTTTATTATTGTATGTGTTGTGTTTGCATTTCTCGTTTGTTTGTCTAGTCGTTTATGTTCCATCTGTTTCATCTCTATTATTGTGCTTCTATTCTGCCCGCTGTTATTTCATTCATATCCTTGCTTTCCTCGTGTCATCTGATTGGGACTGGATTGTTTTGTTGGAGTCAAGCAACACTGGTCTCGTGTTAGCTGCCATGTTGTTTTCTTTTTCATTTCCTATTTGTTTTACTCTTGTCTCGCTTCTATTCAGAGTGCGTCTGAAGTGGGGTTGTTCTTCCCTTCAAGGGTGAGCACAACTGGACGGATATTTGTTAGGTGTTGTCGGTAGGTGCTGTGGGGAGGCTTTAATATATCTTCTGTAAATCTGGGAAGGATGCGGAAAATATTACATCTAGGGTAGGGTTTGAAGTTAAATGAGGAGAAAGGGGTTGTGTTGGTTCTACTGGGTGGATTGTGGCACGCGGCGCCATATCATTCAAAACTCTGCCTAGTGGGACGAGTCCATGCAACTATTGGTGTTGAAATTCGAATCATTAAGCACATCATTGCAAGAAATGCTCAACCCAATTAAAGATATGGTGATTAAGCAGTTAGATTCTGGTCACTTTTTGTTAAAGTTCAATCATGGAGTTTGAAAAAGAATCTAATATCCTTAGTCAAATCTAGGAGAAGGAGAATCCGACGATTGCTGATTCTTAATTGGTCCGACTTCTACGTTCATATCCATAATCTGCCTCTTAATATGATGAACTCGGAGGTTGGTACTCTGATTGGTAACCGTGTGGCAAAGTTTCGTGATATGGACATGGATGCAGCAAGATGTTCATGGGGTTCCTCGTTGCGTGCAGGATCGGCCTTATTGTGAAAAACCGCTAATTCAAGCCATTCCGCTGCGGTCTACCTTGGGTGATCAGCTAATAGTGTAATTCACCTACAAGCGGCTCATGAATTTCTACTTTTAGTGTGGAAGGTTGGGTCACATAGATAATTACTATGAGCTCAAATTTGAGGAATGTTTCCTTGATCCGAGGAAGGCTCTATTGTATGGTCCATGGATTAGAGAAGCACTACTGTCTCGAGCCCGTTCGAAGAGTAGTAATGTGGAGGGGCAGGTCAGGTAGTTCACTGGGACTAGTTAAGGCTCGCGATGTCAAACAGGGAGCTATGGTGTTCTAGGTGTTCGGAGTGTTGGTGATCAGGCTCGAATATAGGGGAGGGGTTCGGTGGCAAGATAGCCTGTGGGGGGAACTTCACGATGTCGAGAAAGAGTAGTAGTCCGGGCCGACCAAAGTCAGGCTGGCCCTTTGAAGATAATGGACAAGATAATAGCTTCGATCATAGTGTATCATCGAAGGGACTTGGGGCAAGAGTTGAAAATGAGGTGTAGAGCCGTTCGACGTTTTCCTCGGAGGTGGAGGTGGTGCATTCGACCCCCAGGGCGCCGGGTAAGGACGTTTGTAGGTCAGGAGGAGGAGGCGTTCAGCAATTGATCAGGGTGGAGGATTGCATTAGTTTCAGCGCCCTGATACAAATTCACTACTAGTCGGTCGGTAGCTAGAAAGCGGGTTTTGGTCGAAGAGCGGCTGTCGAGAAGTTCTCATGGGTTAGCTGGAGGGATCCGTAAGAGGCCTCATGTTATATCATTGTTGGATCCTGACAGGGTGGGCTTTCGAGCGAGCAAGAAACAGCTGCAGGTAGTTAGATGAATGTGTTAGGTGTTAGTTTGGCGGATGCTTGCAACAGCCGTGAAAATTCTTACCTTGGAACTGCTAGGGGGTTGGGATCCCCTTGGAAAGTTCATATGCTTTGGGAGCTTGTTAAACAAGATCACCCCGACTTAGTTTCCATCTCCAAAACTAAAACTAAGTCAAGGAGAATGGAGATATCTAAATAGCAGCTAAATTAGTTTTGGGTTAGAGTGGAGTCGAGGGGCAAAAGTATTTATGTCTGCTGTAGCGAAAGGATGTGGAGGTATGGGTTTCAATCATTCTCGACCTACCAATATAGATTGCTACATTAGGAGTAGGGGGCAGCTGATAGATGACGTTTCATGAGTTTTTATGGGCATCCTGAGGCTTCACGGTGCTCTAGCTCGTAGGATCTGTTAAGATGGCTTTGGAAGGATTCAGTTAGACCGTGGTTGTGTATAGGAGACTTCAATGAAATACTGTTCCAACATGGGAAAAAAACAAAGGGTAATGGAGAATCTCAAGGGCAAATAAAAGGCGTTCCGACAATGTTTATTGCACTGTGACTTATAGAACTTAGGTAGCTCAAGCCAATTATTTGTTTTACTTGGGTGTACACAATAGGTGATAATTCCGGTCGGCGTTCGAGAGAGGATAGGACTTGGGGCTGTGGTAAACTTGCTCTTGTCTAGAAAATTGTTTCCAAAAATTGGGAGTCGATTGTTCACCTCCTCAAGCTTTTGGATCATGCGGGCCGTCCTCCTTAACAACGAAGTCGATAACGGTGATGGGAGCCATGTTCGAAAGCCGAGATTCTGATTAAGCGGCATGGGTTCGGGATGTAGTGTGTGCAGATGCAGTAGCACAGGGATGGACCGGATCGCAGCAGAAAGGCGCTGACATAGACTTACAGGGTAAAATCAGAGCGTGTGAAGTGGCTTTGAAATAGTGGAATGGCAATTTTACTTGACAAATTCGATTCCTTATGATAAGATTAGCAAGGTAAAAGGAGGGAGACAATGTCCAAGGCAGTGAAATCACGATTAGAAAAGTGGAAGATAGAACTAGAAGAGTTGTTAGAGTGCGAGGAAGTTCTATAAAAACAATGAGGCAACGCTTTCTGTATGCATGAAGGGGATTGAAATACAACGTTATTTCATATTCAAGTGACTGAATGATACGACATAAGCTAGTCCAATCACTGAAAGGATGAAGAAGGGCGGGTTTATGGGACTGATAAGGAGATCCAGAGGTTTATTGTTAACCACTTCCCGAATTCATTTCAGTCTTCTCGTCTTGACTCATATGTGATAGATGAATGCCTCGCAGAGCTTCAACCACGGGTGTCTGATGAGATGAATGTTGCCTCCTGCCAACTGCTTTCCTCGATAAGTTGAGCGAGCCCCTCATCAGATGCATCCTCTTAAGTCGCCTAAACCTGATGGTATGTCCCCTCTATTCTTTCAAAAATATTGGTAAATTGTGGGTAATGATGATACTAATTTGTGTTTTCTTTGTTTTCTTAATGAGGGGATTTGTTATCCTGCCATTAACCAAACTCATGTTGTCTTATTACCTAAAGTGTGTCAGTCAGAAAGACTCTCGGACTTTTAGATCTATTAGGCCTGTTCAATGTTGTGTTACAAAATTGCTTCTAAGGCTTTTCCTTGGTAGTATTCATTTCTGAATCCGTATCAGCATTTGTTCCTGACAGATTAATCATAGATAATATTTTGATTACTCACGAGCTTAATTATTATTTCGCTCATAAATACTGGGGGATCCACTGGGACACATCACTCAAACTTGATATCAGTAGGGCTTATGACAGAGTTGAGTGGAATTTCCTTCAAAGAGTGCTTCTGAACTTAGTTTGATGATAAATTGTAATGATTTTTGTTGTGTTTTCTGTATCATTCCGTTCTTTGCTTAATGGTGTTATCTTTGGGTTCTATGAAAACCAAAAATGGGGCTTCATCAAGGAGATCCCCTTTCTCCATACATTGTTCTTATTGTGGAGAAGCATTTAGTAACCTGATCTAGCAGGAGAGGGTTGGGAACATCAAGGTTGTCATCCACCAGGATGGACCTCACATATCCCATTTCCTCTTCGCAAATGACACTTTTATATTCTGTTAGGCAACGAGGGAAGTAGGGTTGTGTATAAAGAACGTGTTTCACATTCTCGAAGAGGTGTCTGGGATTAAAATGAATACGAGCAAGTTAGGAATTGTCTTCAGCAGAAACACACCCTAGCATGTGAGGTTGGTGTCCTATGTCCTTGGAGTTGTAGTGATGGACAAACATGACAAATACCTAGGGTTGCCTGCAGTGGTGGGGCAATAAAAAAGGGTGGTTTTTTACAACATTAAGGAGCGGATTTGGAGGAATACATAGTTGGTCAGCTAAAAAGTTATCCCAGGCCGAACGTGCAATTATGATCTAGTCGATGCTCCAAGTCATTCCTACTTATTCGATGAACTGTTTCAAATAACCTAACACGTTTCTGAAAGAGGTGGAATGTATGTTGACAGTTTTTTTCTAGAATCAAGAGGGGAAAAACTATTCACTGGTTAGCATGGTCTAAGCTTTGTGGAGGTACGACAGAGGATGGGTTAGGGTTTCAGAGGCTCAAGGAGTTTAATGTGCCCCTCTTGTGTAAGCAGGCATGGAGAATTATGACTACGTCAAATAACTTCGTGCACAGGATATCCATGTCACGGTACTTCCCGAGGATCGCATTTGTACAGGCTACACGTCGCGGAAATGTATCTTATGCATAGGGGTTCTTGGCTGCCAAATTATTACTGCAGGCTGGAATTCATTAGCGGATTGGAGATGGGGCCTCAGTACAAATAGCGTCATCACCTTAGCTCCTATGGCCAGCAACGTTCCAGTTAGTGGTGCCGCCATGCTGCTCAAGGGTGGCGCCATTGTGGAGGTGTTGCTGGACTCAGGAGGAAGATGGAACGAGGAGTTGGTTCGGTCAGAATTCGAACCCTTGGACGTTGAGTAGATCCTTCGTATGCTTATTCATGAATGGGAGGTTGATTGGCTACTTTGGCATTATGATCCGAAGCGGAGGTTTTACGGTGCAGAGTAATTATTGGCTAGCTTTCTCATCCGATAGGTACTACCACACTTAGTTGGAGCAAGGAGGATCATCACCGAGACAACTCGCGCTTCATATGGCGAATGAAGGTGGCCCCCGAAGTTCTTCTCTTTGCGTAGAAATGTTCTCATTTAGCCCTCCCAATGCTGCATAACCTTAGATGGCGGCGGTTGGAAGTGGTTGGAGTGTGCCTGGTCTACAGTTTGGAGGAAAACGGTATGGAACACATCCTATTTGACTGCACGTTTGCACGGTTAGTATGGGTTTTATCCGGCCTTCCATGGGGATGTGTGATGCGCACGAGCCTGAAGGTGGAGGAATGGATGCGCCGAGTTCATAGGAGCCTACCTCGCTCCAACTTTGCCATTTTTCTTACCTTATGTTGGTCCCTTTGGTCTAATCGCAACAAATGCATCTTTGAGGAGGAGGGGCAGATGCTCCATCACTTGTTTCTCTTGTTTCTCGCATGAGTAGGGTTCAACCTTCTTGTAAAGACTACACTGCTTGTCTCTAGTTCTTCGTTGGCCATGCTTCTATTGTATGAACCTTGTTAAGCCTTTGTGAATTAGTTATAATACCTTCCAGTTTTCTCTCAAAAAAATAAATTAAAAATCTTGAAACAGCCTACATAGTAAAAAATTGTAAGCATCATGCTATGAAAGCACCCGACTATAATCACCCCGATACTTGAATCAACGAGATAATATAAGAGGAAGTACTAATATCATAATAAAATATAAGATGTCAAAAGTTATAAAACAACTGAATTTGTAAATATTCCATATTTTTACGATTTCACGTGAATAATTGAATGTTCATCACACGAATCCGTATACATTTAGAGTTAAGTTAGGATTGAAATAAGGTGATAGGAGTTGAATATAAGAAGCACAAATCTTGATTTATTTTATTGGCCAAATTGCATATTACCCCCATGTGTTTTAAAAAGTCAGCTGAAAACACCCCTGTGTTTTAGAAATAGGCAAAAAACCCCCCCTATTTTCTTAAATACAACACACTTGCCCCTCACCGTTAACTGAAGTTAACGGTGTTAAATTTTTTGTCAACAGACCGTTATGCCCTTAGTAATTATATATTATTTTTTATTTTCACGACCGTTTGATTGTTTTGATGCATAACAAAAGGATTAACATTAACTCAACCGGTAGATTTAAATTATTTTTTAAAATAAAAATTTTAACCTTAATTAAAAAATAATTAATTATTAAAATTATTATAAAATATAAAATATAAAATTATTATTTATAAAAAATATATATATTAAAATTACACCCCCCCCCTCCGCCCCCCCTGCTACCAGGTCCCCCTCCCCGCCCGCCCACCCCACCCCACCCCACCCCCGCCACCAAGCCCCTCTCCCCTCCACCCGCCTCCCACCCCACCCCCACCCCCACCCCACCCCACCCCCTGGCCCACCCACCCACCCCTCGCGCTGCCACCCACCCCCCTCCCGCCGCCCAACGCAGAGGGCGGACGCGCGGGCGACCGCGTCGTGGCGGTCGGCCCAGGTTATCCATGGCGACCGCCGCATCGCGGTCGCCCAAGGGTGATCTGGGTGACCGCGATGCGGCGGCCGCCCAGGTCACCTACGGGCGACCGCCGCATCGCGGTCGCCCAGGGGACTTTGGGCGACGGCGACGGCGACCGACCGTCGTCGTCGCCCAATTTTTTTTTTATTTTTATAAATTTAAAAAATCTATTTAAGAAAAAGAAAAATTGATTTAAATTTAAATTGCATAAACTAATAATTTAAACTTAAATTTTATTTATAGTAAATAATTTATTAAAAATAAATTTAAATAACTATTACTTAAATTTTTTATATATTATTTAAATTAAAATATACTATTTTTGTAATGTGGTTTTTTTTCATTTTTTTAATTTAAATTATAAATTTATAAAAAAATAATATTTTTGGTATTTTAATAATTAAATATATTAAAGTAAAATAATTTACTTTTTAAGAGGGATGAAAATACAAAAAGAATCAATTAAAAATAAAAGTTAAAATAAGTATTTTTAATTATGGTAATTTTAAATACAATATAAGGGTATTTTTGTCAATTTATAGCAAACAAATATCAAAATTCGCAAAAAAATCACGCCCACTCGCACAACTAGCGAGTGTCCTTCACCTTCCGTTAATTTCTAACGGAAGGGGGATTTTGCGCAGGGTTTAGAAAATAGGGGGTTTTTTGCCTATTTCTAAAACACAGGGGGTTTTTCAGCTGACTTTTTAAAACACAGGGAGTAATATGCAATGTGGCCTATTTTTATTAGTAACAGAAAATTTAACACTCTGTAAATTTTCAAAACATTGAGATAGCCCACATCATAGCTAATAAAATTCCTGCATTTGATTAGAAGAAAATAGCAACTTATTACGCTATTTGGCTGAGGTGGACTTTCTAAATTGCAATGTCTTTGTCATAATTTAGTTATTATTTATATATATCATATATGAATCGTCATACCTTATGTCATACTCTTTGTTTCATAGTTTAACTCCTTGCATTACTTTTATTAAATGTTATCTTAATTTTAGATCTTTTTGCGCCTAATGAGTAAATTAACTTCTACACCTCTAATTACGTACTTGTCCAAATTAATTATAATTGCACAATATACTTTATTGCATTTAATATTTAATTCTTTATTATTAATTTTTTTGTAGAAGAATCCCATATTATAATTAGGGTAAATTATATTTTGCCATTCGAACTATACTCGTTTTTACACTTTGCTATTGAAATCTTTTTTTGTGTCAAGTTACCATTTAAACTTTGCGAAATTTGCAATTTGTTATATACGATTATTTTTTTATTTTTTTTGTTAATTTTTCTGCCGAAAAACATCACATATTGTGCATATGTAAAAAATATCATATTGCATAACCCTTCAATATCTCATGTACATTATATGTATTTTTTTTCAACAAAAAACTTGATTGAAAAATAGTTATAAATGACAAAGTACAAAATTTCTTAAAGTTAAGATAGTAAATTGACATAAAAAAAAAATTAGATACCAAAGTGTAAAAATGGTCATAGCTCGAATGGCAAAATGCAATTAACCCTTATAATTAAAAAGGGATCATTATAGGGTCCTCTTCTAATATTTTATCTAATTACACGTAAATTCCATAGAGTTTAAGATATAATTTGCTATGAAAAAATACAAGCAACCCCTTGTGATATTACGAACGAGTAAATTACTTCAATGTGGGAAAAAAATAGCAATTTACCTCATTAGATAGGGAGGTAAATTATTTCATTTTAAAAAATATAAGGGTTTATATTGCTATTATTTTTTAATAAGAAATAATTAATTTGCTCATTTACAATATAAGAGGAAGATAAATTATATTAAACCCTAATTTGCTATTATCTAACAAACAAACTCAATCGTTAATAATATTAATTAAGTTTGTTTTTTTATGTAAGAGCAATGAACTATTATTAATTAAAATAAATTGATTACAAGTAAAATCATTTATGTCGACATCAATATCTAACAAAACATATTACAATAATTATATATTTGCTCAATAACACCTATTATTACAGTAGACAACAATTCCTACTATGCAGTAGACCAACTTCTATTATACAATAGACAACATCTCACGTACCTGATGGGATTCGAACTCATGACCTCTAAAATCATTGAGCCTCAATTTCGTCAGCTGATTTAGGCCTCATTTACTATATTAATGAAGTTTGTTGAAGTCAACATATATAAATATTGAATGAAAAAATCCCTTTTGCCCTTTAATTGATAGTTTTGAGTTAAATACAGTATGCCCTCTAAAGTTTTAATAATTACATATACATTTACTAATATTTATTTTCATCATATGAATAACCTTAACCTTTTACAACACTATCAGCATCATTATTTAATTTTAGTAAAATGATAAATGTCTTAAATTAATTTTCAGTCCAAATTTATAAAAGTTTCTGCAAAAGTTTGACTATGTTTAAACTCATCTTAGATTTATTTTATTATACTTATCTTAAAATTTTAATGTTCCTAACTTGTGATAAAAAAAAAAATTTAAAATCGTATCTCATGAAATAATAAGTATATTCTAACTTACTTCAATCAAAATTATTTTGAATTTAAAAATTGAATATATCTTTTATATTTTAATTTGATGCCTTTATATATATCTTGTTTTTGGAAAAAATTATATTAATAAATTACCTTTACTTATATCGAATCAACTTGTAGAAATTAACTTATAGCTACTTTCTTACACTTGACAATAAAAAACATAACACATGCAAGTAAAAATTTAGAAAGAGAAAACATATATAATTGATATGTAAATCTAAGTACAATATATGGACTTAAATTTGAATTCAAAATTTTAGTGTCATATTTGGTTAAAAAAGTCCATTAAATACTTAATATACTTTTGTATTTTATTTTACTAAATATTAAATTGTAGGGTTCTAGTTATAAATAAAAAATTTCGAATGGGCCAATTGTAATATAACAAGTCCTACAGGATGTGCCAGTAATTTGAATAGACCTAAGAGGAGGTTCATGTAATTACAATGAAGGGTAAACGAGTAATTTTATCAAGAAAATTAGGATTTTCTTTTTAAACAGGCGTTAGTGTCAAAAGAAGTAGAAAAGAAGTTGTAATTTGTTTAAAACCTGAAGGGGTCTAAGTGTAATCAGATCAAACTTAATTAAGGAGATGACGATGTAATTATTTCTTTATTTTTTATTGTAAAAAACAACTATATATTTATTTTATTATTATTATTATTATTATTATTATTATTATATTATTATTGACTTCGCAAAAAGTGACTATCGTAAGCTGATATCAATATTTGATTGAGTTGGCGTCACCGATCTCTCCTCAATAATTGAAAAGTTTTAAGTTGAAACCAAAGTTTCTCCGCCTGATATAATTATATATATATATATATATATATATAAATACTGTAAGCTGCAGTCCTTAGACGTCATTGCAAATACTTATTTATAGTCAATCATTTATTGTAAATTTTCTGCCTATTTCAAGAACAAACAAAATGCTACTTGTAAATTAACAGTTTTAGTCATTTTCACTTCATAAAGAAAAAACAAAAAAAAAAAAAATAGGTTTAGTGCTAAATAAAATATAAGGTAAATTACAGCTATTCTCTTTGAGGTTTGAGGTTTGGCGTGATTATGAATGTCTCCGTATTGTTTGAAAAATTACAAATAACTCCCATCAAATAAAAATTAATTATGTAGCCCGTGGACGATGAAGTAGAAATTACTATTTTACCCTTATTAATTTTATTCAAAAAAAATCTTTGAGAAAATGTAAAAAAAAAATAAATGGGTAAAGTAAGTAATTTGTAAAGTATATTAGTTCATAAAATATTATTAAAAAATTCATAAATATATATAAAATAATAATTCATGATCTAAAAAAAAAATTATGGGAGTTCACCACAAATGTAAATGTTCTAATATTAATACATTTTAGAAATCAATAAATATAAGGGATAAATTACGAGAACTGTGAACTTATCTATTCAGTCAGTTGTCACCTGAATTTCCTTCTACATCATTACTTTTTTTAGGGATATATAATTACACTTCCCTTTCCTCGTAATTATATATAAATTTTCTGTAATTTGAAAAATTATATTTAATATCTTTGCAACTTGCTTCTATCTAACAAATAAGCATGTTCATTAGTCAAAATTTACTAAACTTGTTGATATTAACAAAATAAATAAATAAAAATTATATTTATCCCTCGATGATTGATTAATGGCTTATTGTAGGTCAAACAATTTTTTTCGAATTAAACTATCCTTGTAACGGTGACGATATACCTCCTTACATGTGTTAACATGTGAAGACGTATGAGGGTAATTTGGTCATAAAAAGATTTATTTAACTTGTAATAATTCAATCAAAGGTTAATATAGATTTTTTTTCTTATTTTTTGTTAATGTCAGCAAATTAAGTTAATCTTGACTAATAAAGGGATTTATTTAATAGAGAAAAGCAAACATCAAGGGCAGTAGATGTAATTTCTCAAACTATAAAAATTCTACGAGTAATTATCCATTTTTTTATTTTATGGTTGATGGTGACCAAATTTCAAATAATGCTTTGTTTGGTTTTCACTTTAATTTGGCCCTAAATGACCGGCTTCTTTTCAGTGAATCAATTACAATTATATCATAAATTTTAATTATTAATAATTAATATGAGTTAATTACTAATATCAAATATTTAAAACTATTCAATTTGTGAGATACAAACTTATAATCTCTTATGAAGCCTCAATTTTATCAATTATATCAGACCTCATCAGCTGGCGAGCTTCCTCTTAAGCTGATCTCCTTGGGAGAATAGAAAATTATGGCAATGATCGAAGTTCAAATGTCGTTCATGTCACTAATATGTGTTTGGATTTATATATTAACATTAAAATATCTAATAAAATTTTAGAAATAAAAACTAGACATAAGTTCTCACTCTATTTTTCTTTTTTATTAAATGACCCGTAGATGGTGGAACTTTTTGGAGTCCCCATTTTTTCTTTATTCAAAAATAAAAAATTATCAAATTTACAACGCAGAATACTAATTCCCTTGTATCGCATAAAAAATCATAAGGAGTACTACCCCTTACAATCATAAAAACATAAATAAATTTTCACTCTATTTCAAATTCAATGCCTCTACATTTTTATCTTTATTTTTTTGTGATAATAAATTTTAAGTCGCGTATTTCAAGGTGAGGATAATTTTTACAAAGATGTCATCTAAATCAGCATTTGATTCTCCTTGACTATCTCTAGAAATAAAATAGTAAAATAATTTAATATCTTAGTTTTCCAATTTTCAACTTTGTATCATCCCAAAGCACGATTGAGTTTCGGAATTCGAGTTTCATTGAATGTGTTGGAATTTATCTCAATTTATGTGAGTTTATTATGATTTTTTATAATTTTTTAAAATATGATGTCACTACTAAAAAAATTGAGTTTTGGCTACACTATAAATGATCACGGCTTGAAAACCGTGGTAAATCAATACTGTTAACCACGGTTAAACAAAATCAAAGCGAAAATTTCCATGATTAATCAATATTCGCTATGCTTTTAGACATAGCCACTTGCAGAAACAATAACTTGATAATTTGTAGTTGTTACGGTTTTCTTCTTTTGGACTATAGTAATTAACAGTTTCTAGTATATATTGATCGAACCGATGTATTGTTTATAAAAAAAAATAAGAACACGATAGAGGAAGAACAGAATATGCGTATTTGCTAATGAAATCTTATTCAACTGGTGAGGTTGAGGGCTCACAATCAAAAAATTACGAGTCTGTATTTCAGAAAAACGGTATTTTTTTTTTTTTTGCTTCTTTTGAATGTATTTTTTTTTTTTGTTTAATATTATGTTATTTTTTAAATTTAAATATATTAAATAATGAAATGAAAAGTTTGATGCTGTTCCCATTGATTTCAAAACAAAGTTTGCTTGCTTGGCCTTTAAAAGACGAAGCAAAAATTCCAATTTCTGGAAAAATAATGTACAAAGTGGAAATTGAAATGGTGTGTTCCAATTTCTAGAATTCATGTCAGCGTCGCACCAAATGACGATAGTGGTTGACCTAGTTTTCTTTTTCTTTTAGTTTTCGACAAATTACAATATACAGAAATTTAGTATAATTATAAATATTTTTTAATATTTAAAATATTATTAATATCTCATTAATATTTGATGAGAATATATAATTCTTAGATTGATGTTTGAAATTATCAACTTTGTTCTTGTTATATTTTTTTTTTAAAAAAAGAATGAATAATTGTAAAAAAGTCCGACTAGATGGATGGAAAATTTTTAAAAATTATTCAATTAATCAATAAAGAGTTTTTAAAAAAAATAAAATATAAGTAAGAATATAGTTATATTCCACAAGGGCATTTTGATCAGTTCACCGCAAATATGGATGAAAAAACTAACAAAGACTAACGGATTGAGTTAGTTGTTAGGTGGCATTTAAAATCAGGGAGATACTTATAATTTTTAAAATAATAAAGGGATATTTATAACCATACCAAATTTCAAAGAATATTGCTGTAACTTTTTTCTTATGTAGAACATTTAGAGTGATTTCTTCTATCACCGTCACAGTTTAACCCAAACCTGAGTTGAGATTCGTTATATTTGGTATCATGCAATTAGTTACAATTCAAGAATAGTGACCAACCACATAACGAATATAATTATACTTGAAATATAATTGATTTCAACCTGATTGAATATGATTCAAATAAGAATTTTTACTAGAGACATATATACTGCTAATATTATTTCTGTAAATTAGTCTCGCTATAGCCCGATCAAACACATAATTTTTGCAGTTGAGCGAATATGTATTGACAGTTGCCATGTAGTTGATATGCAATTTAGGGTGAGTGATCAATCGCATAATAAGTATAATTACATTTATCGTATAATTGATATGATCCAATCAAATCTAATTTGGATAAAAATTTCTCCATGGGCTGCATATATGCCATTTACATGACTTGATAAATTACTTTCAATATAATCTTCATATTCACATAGAGAACCGAGCACATAAATTTCTCGTAAAAGATAATTAATTTTTGGGATAATCACACCGTCATCCCCTATAGTTTGATGTAATTATATGTAAACTCTCTATGATTCAAAAAAATTACATCTAAGACATTAGTCAAAATTCACAGATTTGCTAATAATAAGAAAAAACTACAAATAAATCAGCGAGGGTAATATGAAACTTTTATTCAATTTTTTTTTTAATATTAACAAATTCGATGAATTTTTACCTAAACTTGAACGGATTACAATATAATTATCCATTTTTAATTTGGTAGAATTAATTGAGACAATAAATATTGAGAGTTGACTTGGTTTAATTAGATGCATTGATTGGAGAGACAGAAGAGAAGTTGGATGGTTGCAATGAAATTGAGAGGCAATTTCCATGCAAGAAAATGTCAATCCCATAAAAGACATAGCAATGATCAATGTAAGAAGAGTAGTACGTTTTTAATATTTGTCAGCCCCTTCACACTCAAACTTGCATTCCAATGGTCATACAAATCCGCCCACACTTCCACAAACTCTCTCTCCTATCTCTCTCATTAGAGTCCACTCCTTTTGGATGGTTGCTAACTTGCAAGAGATAGACCTGAAAAATAATTCAATTATTTGATACTCGATTGAAATTAATTGATAAAAATTCGTTTGAATTTTATTTGTTAAATTTAACAAATTAAACTTGAACAAAAAATTTGGTTCCATCCAATTAAAGCTCGTTTGAAATCGACGAGAATAATAATCAAATCAAATTCAAATAGAATTTTTTAAATTAAATTGTAATTCAAAAAAATTATTTTAATTAAAATATTTTATTATTATTTAAAAATTTAAACAGTATCTTGGGATTATAAATATTTTAGCAAATACCCTCCTACAATAAGTTGTCACAAGAGAGTATTCATTGGGTATTTATAATTTCATGAGAGTATTTATAATTTTTCAAATAATAAGGAGTACTTGTAACTATAGTAAATTTCGAGAAAGCCCTATGTAATTTACCCTTTAAGTAATTATTACATCTTACAGTCGAGTCTATACTTTTGTAATATGAATAATTTACAGGGTAAATTACTGCGGATGCTGATGAGATTTACCATAATTATAATTATCTTCATATTATTTGAAAAATTATAAACACCTCCTAAATTAACAGTCGTCAAATAAATACTCCCTCTTGACAATCCATTATAAGAGGTTATTTGTTAGAAGGTCGTTAATTCCAGTGAAAATATTTATAATTTTTTAAACAATAAAGAGGTATTTGTAATTATTGCAAACCTCAGGAAAACCCATTGTAATTTACTTTAATTCTATAAGCAGTAATTATATGATTACATCAATTATCTCAATAAATAGAACAATACATAAATATAACTACGAACAATTAAACAAATTTCTATAAATTCACATAAAATAAGACAAATACCTACACATCTTGTTGGACTCAAATCCAATGACATCAAACGTGATCACGAGTCTCAATCTTAACTACTGCACTAGTCATTATAGGTGTTTGTAATTTGTATTTAAAAATTTAAAATAGTTTAATGTTGTAGATCACATATTCAATAAAATCAACACAAATTAAAGTATAAATCTTTAAATCATGTAAAACAAAAAAATGTGATAGTTGTACTAATGGAAAGTGATGGGATAAAATCAATATTAAATAAAATTTATTATATATATGTAGGTCTTCATAAATTTATACATCTTAACAACTAAATACTTATAAAAACTCATAAAACTGCAATAATACTATTATCATGATGAGGTCAAATATTTTCATTTAATAGGTGCATTATGTTGAAATACAATGGGGGAAACAATTTAATTTAATATCGGAAAAATAAAAATAAAATTTTATTTCTCACAGCGGGCAGTTATTCAGGTCGAAGTCACACGTATACATCCTAGACTACGTAATTTGATCGGTGGACATTGAATTGGCCTGAAAATAAATGATACTAAACTACTTATCAGCTAGTCACTCCTAACTAAATCAATCAAACTTTAAATCATACAGAATTTTAGAATAATCAGATAAGATGAAAAAGTTAAATTTTAAAAATATAAATGCATACTTGTAAAATAGATATATATCATTAGTATTTGATGTAACATGACGTGTCTGCATTAACTCATAAGGGTTTTCACAATAGGCAATTTGTTACTAGGTCATCAGATTGAGTCATATCTGGCAAGACCCGAACGAGTGAAAAGACGTGAACTTTTGTCCTTTCGTCATTTCTTGCTCTTCTACAGATATTTGTTCATTGAAATTACACTTTTAGTCCTATAAGATAGGAGAGTCGACATTTTAGTTATCTGTTTTACGAAATTTTTAAAATGGTTCTAAAATTTAAAAAAAAATCAACACATTTACCCCTGTGCTTTATGGGATTTTTAAAATAATCCCAAAATTAAAAAAACTCGGCACATTTAGTCTCATATCCAAATATTTAATTAAAAAATAAATGGCAAGAACACATGCAATATGCATATCCATTAATTGCGTGAGCAATCAAACCAACAAACACGCGCATTACAATTAGACTAATTCAAATTTGTATGTGAACCATTCAAGAATTTGTTTATGATTTATTGATAATGTTACTAATTAAAATGTTAATATTAACATTTATTATCCATATCTTCATAACGAAACTTGTTAACAAATTATTATAATTAAAAAAAAAAAAGAAAGAAAACAGAATCTCATAAACCCTAAATTACTTTCCTGCTCTCAGAAAAAGTTTATATACATCAAAAATAGAGATTATAAATAAACCTAATTAAAAAAATAAATAAATAAAAATAGGGTTTCGATTAGTACACCTCATGCATGTGTAGAATTAATCAATACAACATGCAAAACGATTTAGCTATGGATAAACGTACGTGTGATTTAATATTTAAATCCTGCAAAACAATTCTTCTGTTTCTTTTTAATTATCTGAAATCTTATAGAGGGAAATTAATTTAGTCGATATTCTTTTCATTCTATTTAACTTCAGGACAAATTTTGAGATATTTAATATCATTATAAGGATATATATATATATATATATATATATATATATATATATATATAGCAGAACGATGGTTGACCAAAATTGAGTCAATTTTGACCGAATACTAATTTCTGGTGTTTTTGAATTTTTTAATTCAGTAGAAAAAATCTCATTGGTTGGTGATTTTATTTCATTTAAATATATTAAATATTGATTTTCTATTGATCCAAATCTTTTCACTTAAAATATTTATTTTGTATTTATCCAAAATTTATTTTTAAAATTTCAATTATTATTTTTAATAAAAAGGACGAAAATATATACATTATGCTTATCCAAACACAATTTTATTTAACTTAATTATGTTAAATATTAATTTTTTATATATCCAAAAGCTTATTTTTAAATTTTTAATTATTATTTTGATAAAGTATCTATATTGTATTTATCCGGAATCCTAACTCCAATGATACAATATTAATTAGTAGTTATCTTTTATTTTAAGAGTAAGTTTTTTAATAATACAATATTAATGTTGTATTATAATATAAATTTAATTTGTATTTATCTTAAACTTACCTAATGATCATGGTCTCCATCATATTTGTATATATTTTATATTTATCCAAAATCTAATAACCAAATAATTTTTTTTTTTTTTGTTCCATGATTAATGATTTTTCCATTTAAATATTTATTTAACTCCAACGTATTTTTCTTTTTAATTTTATATTTTTTTCAATTCCCACATGTTAATTTGTTATTCCTATATGTTTGTTATTTTCTATACATAAACAACATATATAAATGTATATATTAAAATTGTCACTTATTAATTATTCCTCATCCTGTAGTTCTTTTAATTATATTGTATATTATTTTTTTTCTTTAACTTGATTTTTAATTTCATCATAGCTATAACTGAATTTATCTAAATAAATACAGAGAAGTTTTAATTAATTTAAAGTTTATAAGATTTTTAACCAATAAAAGAATTTTTTGGTAATGAAAAAACAAAATATAAATATAAGTATGTATTCGTTTAAGATAAATAGAAATTAGTTAGGATCTATATATATCTTGAAGTTAAGATTTTTGATAAATATATATTAAATATTTATTTTGTATTTACATGAAATCTTATCTCTAAGATTATAATTTAATTATTTTTAATTATCAAGAAAAAATCTTATTAGTTAGAAATATCATCTATTTAAATATATTGTATATTTATTTCATATTTATCTAAAATTTTATCTCCAATATTATAATATAAATTTAATTTGTATTTATCTTAAACTTACCTAACGATCATCGTCTCCATCATATTTGTTTATAAATAGAACAAAATCTACCTTGCATCTCTTCATTTATTAAATAGGTTCAGATCTATCAATTGTATATTTTTCATTAAACGATCTCAAAATCTAGCACTCTGTGTGCTTCTTTTTATTGTTCTTCTATGGCTAGAGCGATGTTCTACATATTTTCATTATCTTCATTCTTTTTTTTTTCATGATCTTGAAGTTTTGTATAATATATGTTTAATATTTAACCCTTTTGTATCTTTTTATTCACTAAATTTTTTTATATATAGATTTCATCCATTAAAATTTTATTTTATAGTTTAATTTCATCATTCTATTTCAGATTTTATTTTCTTCTTTTTTTTTTTTTTTTTTTTTGTCTACTAATAAGATTTTACAAGATGAAAAGAATCACCAAATTTTAATATTATTGTAATTAGTTTCTCGAACTATCTAGAAATGATTCTACTAGATTTATGATCATTTTTAAATCTTTACATTCATATATAAATATATGTATTTTTCATGTTTGTTTAATTTGAACTCTTTTTCTGAAAAAGGCCACATACAATTGTTTGAATTTTTTCTTCTTATGTATATTCTACTTCAATTGAAAATTTTGTACACATATGTTAGATTAATAATAAATACAAAGATTAATTCAATTCCTTAACATATCTTAAATTTTATTTTCAATTTTCATTTTATGATTTTATCTTAAAGCTTAAAAGATGTATAATATTTTTTTTGTATTCTTGATTTATTTATTTTTGTGATTAAAGTGACATGATAATCAAACAGTTTTATTTAATATATGTGTATACATATATGTTTATTGTTAGAAATTAACATAATATTTCATAATTTCTATTATGACTTCTCTTATCACCAATTCCTATTAACACATTAAAAGTAAGTATACATTCTTGGTTTATATTTTATTTTTTCTAATAAGTAAGATTATTTAAATGTATGTACTTTAATAGTTTCCTATGAAAGATAGATTATATATCATACAACAATACATTTAAGTAATTTTTATATTTTATATTTTATACAAGGTTGGATATAAATAAAATGTGATTTTATATATTTAATAGAATGTCATAATTATTTAAAAGTAATCATCATACATATATAAACTTTGGCAAGTAGAAATATATTGTATGTGCCTGAAAATATAAAGTTCAGTAAAAATTCAATACTACTAACATCACCGATTAAAAAAATTAAAAATTCTATTTTATGTAAAAAATTCTTTTACAAATAATATATAAAAATATTTAATTTAAAAATATATAAATATAGATATAACCGTGCATAGCACGGGTTCCCCGCTAGTATATATATATAATACTATTTTTAGGATTAATTACACTTAGACCCCCTCTAAAAATGTAAAATTATACTTCCCCAAAAGAAGTTTTGAAATTACACTTACAGCCTTTCGAAAATTCTCTGTTTACACCTCATGACCCGCCTTCGTTAAAATTTGAACAAAAAATGTTGAGTTAGCCAAAAAATTATATATGTTTTAATTTTGCCTCTCATTTAACATTCCTTATATTTTGATACTTTTAAAGAGATAATATAATATACATTTATACGAAGTGAGGTTAATATTATTTTTTTTTTCTTTATAAGTATAAAACTATTACATTATAAGGTTAAATGATAGGTAAAATTAAAAAATTATGTAATATTTTACTAATTTGAGCATTTTTCGTTCAAACTCTGACGAAAGGAAGTCAGTTGAAATTTGAAACTTCTTTGAGGGAAGTTTAATTTATTTTTAGAGGGAGTATTTCTTAAAAACTAATTAAACACGTCAATAAATTTAAAGTACTATCAAAATTAACACAAATAAATTCATAAACTATTGTAAAAATAATTAACAAACACCCACATACACGATTCAACTCAATCCCAAGACGACTTTCGATCATATGAAGAGTTTTGCAGAGGACTATCGTCAAAAAAAAAACTCTCGATACATTTATGTATTATACTGCGGGTGATTTAAAATAAAAAAAATATCTTAATAGACCCGAATCCATTTCTTTTAAATTTCAATAATTAAACATCTGCCCAAAAAAAATAATAATAATCAAATTAAAGGATCTTAATTAATAATAAACAAAAATTGCATGATGGATGTTGGTGGTAGAGTTCATTGATGAATGGCATGTGTGAGTAAGCCCTGTCCGGGGAACAAACCCAATTTTGAAAATCGTGTGTCACGCACTGTCGGTGTTAGAGTCAATTAGGAGCAACTATTATATTATTTTTATTTTTCAATAAAAAACAAAATTATATTTTTAGACTGATAATTATAGAACTGGTAATACATTTTGTCCTGTAACATACTCAATTTTCATCTTTAGTCTTTTTTTATTTTTTTACGAATTTAATCCTAAGTATCTTACATTTGATCATTTTTCGATAAAATTTAGTCTTTGTTGATAACTTTAATCCCCTTCACATGGAGCAGATCTTGTTTTCTATTATGTAACTATAAGTCGTCAGGATAAAAATTGTCAACACATGAGTAAATCTACACACACAAAAAAAAAAAAAAAAATACCGAATGCTAAATGTTCAAAATTGAATTTGTCAAAAAAATTCTAAATATATAAATGACATAAATTACTTGGTGAAGTTAAGGCCCCATGATTTTAGAAGTCATGGGTTAGAACCCGACCAGGTGCGTGGGGTATTGATGTTGTATTGTAGGAGTTGTTGTATACTACAATAGTAAGTGTTATTGAGCATAATATAATTATTGTAATAATCTCTGTTAGATATATTGATGTTGACATGAATTATTGTACTTATAATCGATTTATTTTAATTAATAATATTCCATTGCTCTTACTAAAAAAAAGGGCATAAATTACATAACCAAAAGCGCTAACGACGTATATATATATATATATATATATATATATTATATATAATCAGAGGACAAAAATGGCTGATAAAATTATCATAAGTTACCAAAAAAAGACTTATTATGTTCACTGTTGCTTGGGCAGCAATGCTATTTTATTTGTTCTATTTTTGTCAGATAGTGTGGAAATTGCGTCGCAAAGGGCAGAAATCATTAATTTAAATAAACCAATAATAGTAAAAGTTGATATATATATTTATTTATTTTTTTATAGAATATTTTGCAATGCGGATTTTGGTGAGTTTGTCAAATTTAAATATTATTTGGGGGAGTGGGGGGAATAATAATAATAAATAATAAATAATAATAATTGCCAAGTAGTTAGGGAGGCTACAGGCTACAAGGTCTATTTTTAATATTCATATTACAAAAATTTATGTCAGGCCGGCGACCGGCATCAATCTTCTCTTACTCTTTATTCTAAGTTCCAACCATAATATTTTATTTTATTTTTATTATTAGGGAACTATAGGGAAATAGAATTGATTAAAAGAATAAATAAGAATAAGGGATAATTATATCTACACCCTCATATTACGAATTATTTGTATAAGTCATTCTTGATTTTTGAAAAAATATTACACGTACACTCACTAGAAACATAAACAGATTGCTTCTACTTTTTGAAAAATTAAACATACACCCCACAGAAAACGTCAATGTCTTTTACATAAACCATTATGTTTTTTAACTGTTATGGTGGTTTTTATAGTTATTCAAAAGATAATGATAATTTATGTAAATTCTGATCATAGATCAACGTGTAAATATAATTATTCCTTAAAAAATTAATTGATGAACTAAAAATAAAATGAGCAATTTTAATGGTTATGTAGAGGAAAGAGGAAATTTTGAAGAAATGAGCACATTGTGAGGAGTTATTTTTTTATTTTTATTTTTAGAGTTTTTATGTTTGGATTTATTTATTTTCTAAATTATTTTTCAAATAACTGAAAGAATTTTAATATATGTGAGAGGACGATCAATATATATTCCTAATCATAAAAAAACAACAAAATAACTTCAAAACTTATTTTATCCAAACACTTTTTAGAAAAACTTATCAATCATATATCATATACAATATGTACATGTAAAGTACTTCGTACAAATTAGTTCTGACATAATCTTCATCTTCATAAGTTATTATTATCGATTTGCAACAGGTTTTCAATTTTTTTATTAATAACAAAAATAAATTATAATAACTCATTTTAATATATTGACCAATGTTTCAATTTAATTATATTAATAAATAAATTAAAAAAATTCATATAAAATAAAATAAATATTCACACACTCAATAAAACTCAAACACATTACGTCAAACTTGTTAATAAACCTTATCCTTTGAACAACTTTTGGATTAATGCCAAACATTGATCATGATTTCCAATTAAGACATAAAATTTCCCTATTTCGAAACCCACTTTCTTAAACCAATCAAAATCTCTTCAACAACTCTTAACGATTTTCAAGAATACACATTCATGTAAGAATCCAGCACAAAAATGGGCCTAGCCCAAGAGCATTTTGGGCCGGAAGACAGCTGAAACACACATTCGAATTTCCAAGAATCCCATATCAGGAACCAACCTTCACTCTCGTACAGGAAAGAGCTACAAAATGACCATCCGGTTCTTTTTCTGCTATGTTGTACGAGATGCACACTAGGCAGAACAAATTTACAATCAACAAAAAGATGTAATGAATCTTTAACCAGATTACATAAGACTAATCAAAAGGTTCAGAATCATCATCAGATGTCACTTCCGACCCAGCATCGTCTTCGTCGTCTTCGTCCTCATCATCGTCCTCTTCTATCCTAATTGACGTCTTGGCCGTCATTCTGGACAATGCTGCTGTCTTGCTTGCCCTCTGTGAACGGCTCACAGGAGGATTAGATGGAACCACGGAAGTTGGAGAGAGTTCATCATCAGAGGAAGATTCTTCATCCTTTGCTCGTCTTCTGGCACGACTTTGTCTGGTTAAGTGCGGTGCTGGAGTTGGGGGTACTTCCATGCAGTCACCATCGTCGAGCTTGATAGCTAATTCTAACTTTCCTGTATGCATAAAGGAGACTGGATCATGGAAAGTCCAGGCATGTATGCAAACACTATGAATTAGCATCTGCATATTGTTTTCTTCAGCAAATACTATTCTGGAGATTATATGAAGAGACGGCATAAAGCAACCTAGCATAGACAAATTTTGCAACCCATTGACAGACATCAAACATTTCTAAGATGTGGTTTCACAGTTCATACTCAACAGACAATATTCCTCCGTTCCTGAAATCTCTTCTTAAATTTAACTACTGAGAAATTAAGAATGAAATATACTCCAAGAGAAGTATTGTCATTACCTAATATCAGATCAGTCTGCTCGGTCGACAACTTCTCATCAGGATGCCTATCTATGGCCTGTAGGCGTTCAGCCATCCGCCACAATTCCTTCGTGAGTTCTTTCTCAGTTGCCACAGATGATATCACACGATTTAAAATCCTCCGCATGAGCTTTATGGCCCCTTGTTCTGACACCCGAAATTCAAGCAAGACAAGTATTCTACAAAGTGCAGCCAGGTATGCTTTTTCCGCGGCTGTCTTCTTGGCATGGAAGCTTGCCACCTTGATCAGGGGAACAATAAACTATCATGTAAAATAAATAGAATTGCAGCTGAATGAAAGCAAGAACATGAAGAAAATGCATTCACATTTGGTTCATCAAGACATTGTAGCTTTTTAGAACATGGGCTCAAGAAGAACCCAAAGAAAGAGGGGAACTTCATGGAAGCGTTTGTTTTTCTTCTGTTGAAGGGTGGTATTCCCGCATCTCCTTTGAAAACAATGAAATGCCAAATGACATTTTTCCATTTTCAGCCATGCAGAAACACCTTGTGATAAATTTGAAACCCATAATAGTCTATACATAGGTTAATCATTACACTAGTGATGGAAAAAATGGCGAACTTTAATAAACTGGAGTAACTATTGAAACTTAGAAAACTTTGAATTACCATATACTTCACAATAACAAACATCTATACCTCTACTGCAATGCGTATTGCAAGCCCTTCCTCTCCACTCTCAAAATCAGGTGAAGGATCTGTCCCAACATCATGATTCTCACTTTTATTGTCATCTAGCTTTGCAGTTTCCTTTGTGAACAAAGGAACTTGCATCATTTGCAGCATAAAGCGTGATGCTTGCACAGCACGTTTACGCATGTTAGACACCATCAGAGTAGATCCAGCAACATTGCCATTGATTCCAGGCCACAAGGAGCGCATAACTCGCATAAAAGCCTTGGATAGACATTTCTGCAATTTCAGGGGTAGCATTTTTCATCAGGAAATCAGTACTCATACTAATGCAGGTGAACTAACTAGAAACATATGTAAAAATAGCCTCGCACCTTGTGATTGGCAGAAAGGGATGGGTAGTGCTCAAAGAAAACTGATAGACACTGTTTCAACCTACAAAGCGGATATATGAAATCAGTTAGCTGTCCATATTGTCTATATGTATAAATAGGCCAACCAAGTGATTGGAGAAGAGAGTAACCTCTGAAGCTCCTCACTCTCACTATTGAAGTACAGGGTGATGAGCTTAGCTAACAGCAAGTCATGTGTTGAAGCATGTGATCCTGGAAACTTATTGCTCAACAGAAGAATTTTCGCCAAACCTTCACCTAAAATGTCATGAATTGATTGATTTTCTTCAACCTCCACAATATCACCCCAATCATGTTCGAGTCCCGCATATAATAGATCAAGCAGTTCAATATCCAAATCCTCATTTCCATTGCCAAATTCAACAGGGGATGCAGGCATTTTATGCTCACGGAGTTGTGATGAGAGATTAGACTTCATGGCTTTGTCCATTTCATCTGGACCATGCCATATTCCAAGATCAAGTAATGCCTTGGAAGCCATTATGGTAATGCTAGGAGGGCCTTTCACAAAAGAACATCTTAACTGCTTAACTGTATTCTCGCTAGGTTTTCTCTCTAACAACCCAAAAAGACCAAGGCACCTAACAGAGGCCCTCTGGACATCCAAGCTAGCATGCTTTGCCTGCATTTCACAAAGCATCAACAAAAATGAATTATTTGAAGAAAATAAGTGATACGCCCAGGACAAGATTCAGAAAAACAGTTATTGCAAGCAAACCATTTCCACATCGTCAACCAAAAAGCAAAAGATAAAATGAAACAACAGAGTTTCCAAGAAACTTACCCCTGGAAGCAATATAGAGTGAAGAATTTCAGCAGGGTCTATGGCCCTTCCCTGCATATGACGAAATGAAGTTGTGTTCTCCAAAAGCAGCGCAATCACAGCAAGACAGTGCAGCCACTGCTTACAGTCTGCTGTTCTCTCCCTGCAAGGCCGAGCAAGCTCTTCCACCACTGCAAGAACAACCTCTTCAAACTCCCCTATGGCTGCGTGGACTTTCTTTGCCAATTCTGCTACAGCAGCAGCCCAATCTCTCTCCCCTCCTAAATTGAGACCATCTCCAATGAAAACTTCATTTCCGTTATCATCCAATTCATGATCAATAGCCATATGTAACAAATTCTGAACAAATTCGCTTGCGACCTTTCTTTTTGAAGCATCAGAGAAATCAAGCATAGCACCCAAAAGTAGCAGTTGCCGTGATACAAATCGGTAATTTGCCCCTGTAAAATCATATGGCATAAAAATGGATGGCATAAAATCTAACAGAAGTTGTTCATTATTTAACTGTGCGCACCAGCAGCAATGTGAGCATTAACCAATTCCACATATTCAGACACGGACGCAGGAAGAATACTATCAAGAAGATCATTGTTATCTGAAGCTTCTGCTGCATATACAACTGATTCTGTGCCCATGGTCATAGCAGCATCAGAGCCCTTTGTCTGATTGATCATGAGAAAAGAACTTAAAGAGTAAGCAGCGGAAGATCATTGCTACAATTTCTTCAAAATTGAAAAGATAGAGTTTCTTCAGCATTGTGCAACACCGCGCAGCTAATTTTGTTTAAGCATTCCACAAGTACATGATTTACTACAAGTTACTTTAGAATAATATGAACACTGTATAAAAGAATAAAATCTCTACGAAATATAAATCAAAAACCTCTACCATGTTATAGTTGTTGGTTGTGCAACTTCCTACGTAATCTGTATATAAAGTTTTCTCTATTTTCATTGTACAATGATATAAATAGGACAAGCTAAAAACTAACATCAGTTTTATTGAAGCCTCCCAAGGCTAATTTTTTTAGATAAATCATGAAAAAATAGTGATAGTGAATTCTCGCATCGGCAGTCGTTTTTAAGGATTGTCTGCAATACAGGTACATGTACTGCAATTTGGAATCTGACTAGCAGCATGTGGCAAGGAGTCTAGTCAAAAAACTTACAAGAACAAATGGTTATCCAATTTTATAGCTTAGAGCCTTCAACAAGTAAAAGGCCAAAGATTGTTCCACTGGTCCAGCAACATTGGTTCATGCCATGTAAAGAGTATTGTAAACATACATCAGCATGCGAAAAAGTGAATATTATTAATATAGCGTAGTATAATTGACTAGAAAGGTCATATTTCACCACTATAATTTACCATTCATTTGATTTCTGGTCCATCAATGTTGTCAATCGGTACTAAAGTCTCACCATTATTGAAATTCAAATATCAGATAAGAAGAAAGATATGAAGAGTTGAAGAGTAACTAGTTAATCACTGGCTCAGCATCACTGCTTCTACTACTTCATTGTAACTTCAAAGACTTTAGTTAAACAACCTTTAGATAAAGTCATCAAATATCAATAGCATAGTTTAGTGACCGAAATATTGGCAGCATTCCAAATGAATGAGTCGCAACCAGCAAAATTTTATAATGACCAGCATACAATTTTCTGGCTAATAAACAACAGTTAAAAGCCAAAGCCAAAACCAAATCACTTGCATTCTGCAACAGCATTAATAGAACAGTTGCAAAGTGTAAGACAGTATGATCATCAGAAGCCTAACATGTTTTCAACGGCATTTCAAATTCCAATTTAATTTTAAAAAAAAAAAACTCTTAATTACATGCAAGAATGCATTAACAACCTGGAGCATACACATTGCCTGTGACAGAAAAAATATTGGAAACCTCAGCATCCGTTAAAGAGTGCTGATATAAAACAATATTCCAGATGATTTACATGCACACACCCATAAGACCCTGGATCACTTGATAGATATATGTAAAACCAGCTTAGGCAGTGAAAAGGTAAACTTGTGAATACCATTTTCTAATGTGCAGGTAAAAAACCATTGACCAAAATTGGCATACTGCATTTATCAACAAATCAAATAGACAAAGTGATACCAGTTTGTCAACGTTAAGTGCTTACATTTGCTTCCATGTGGAGATGTTTACAGACCATTCGCCAGAAAGAGCAACTTCTGGGTCCATCAGCTCAATAGAATGATTGAAAGTGTCCTCCTATTTACACGGGAAAGCATGTTATGAACACTCAAGCTAAACACTCACTAGGTCTTGGATGCACCAGTGAATAAATCAAATACTTAAACAATAAGAAATCATCATAACTATATTTGATTCCAGAAAAACGAATGGTGATTTCTTGCTTTTTTCTCATGTTATTTCGTTTTTGCTAATGCTTGTGTGAATGGCTAAGCAAAATTTTGGAAAGTAATATGAGCTTCCAGATCAATAACGAACCAATACACATATCCCATATTGGTATAGCTGTAAAATAGAAATTCTTATATGGGAATATGCTATGTCTGAATTTCAAATTGCTGAACAATGACTAAAGATTTCAGCAACAGAAATCGAAGTGAAGCTCTAGTTAAATTCCTGCTGATATTCGGTATTGCGGTCAACCTATGCAGGATGTACATCTTAGGTCTGAAATAAAAATTATTCACCACAACAAATTGATAATGTTTAGCAAAGCCTACAGTAAAGGCATGTCTCCTGCTACACCAAAGATGTTGGGGACTATAGGTTTCATACTGCGAACATCAACTTAAATAACATTCTGCAAATATTGCACAAGGTGCTCCTAACTTATAGCACGTGGAATTATAATAAATCAGCAGGGATCTGATTAATGTCATGGACCAGAATGGATCAAAATATAACCAAGCAAAATACCTGAAAAATTTTTTAGTTAAGTTTCTAGTGAGTTACCAAATACTCAAATATTAAAAAATGAATAATACCTTCCTGAGTCGACATTAGATGTAAGGAATTTCCGGATAGTTACCGTATTTGCTAGTTGTGTCATTACTAACTCCCCAACTGATTCATATGTTTCAACATCAAGAAACTTAAGCAGTTCGACAGGGTCTCCATTGCAACATTTTTCGAGCCACTCATCTTTCAACAACTTCACGCAATCCTTCGCAACAGATGTGGAGCGATCAGTGAGCCCCCTCTGAAGAATATTTGTTCTGTGCTTGATGCTGTAAAACACATATTACAAGCAAAATAATCATGTCCAATGTATAACTTCTAGCTACAGAGGTCAAACTGAAGGGCTGGGAGATTAATGGGATTTTATGCTTCATCCAGTCCTGCAAGCAGCATTAAAAATCATAATCTAATTCAGCAGGTATTGTCACCATACGCATAATGTTGCCTTGTGGTTGAAGAAATTTCCAACTTGAGTCGTGCAGAGAAGAAATCTACTGAAAGCATTAAATTAAATGCATCTTTTCAATCCTTTAAATTTTCGATTTTGGGTAATCATCACACAGACAGATCTTACGACAAACAGAACCTGAAAATAGCAGCATTGACACAAAGGATGCACGCACACACATATCCCTATATATTAAAAATGAGAGTTCTCAACTGAATTTCCAACTATAATCTTTAGCTTCTGATTTTAGCCAATGGTTCTTTTATGTCAAAGTTGCCATGTTGTCAAATTCTTTTCAACTAATTCCGAGAAAATTCTCTTACTTCTAGAAACATCATCAGTTAATGTAGAGCTGAAACGAATAACAAAAACATGTTGATATCTCATTTTATGGGAAACAAAAGTATAAGTACAAGCATTACAAGACCTCTTTAGTAGGATACAATTTTTGTTAATTCATGCTTCAGTTAAACTTTAACGTATACATAATTCAATTGTTGACTTAAGATCATGAACAATGTTCAATGTTTTATTCACTTTAACCACATCTGGTTAAAAATATTGGGTCAAACAGAAGTGTGTAACATGACTAAGAAAGAACACAAGTTTGAAAAATAGAAATCAGCATGAAAAAATGACAAGTTAAAGCATGAAATAAACCAGAAGTATAAAACTAAACCTGAGACTCTGCAGGGGTACTTTACAGGCTAGGACAGAGTATGCTGCCTTGCGTACTGACTCATTAACATCCAGAGTGCAGTCAAATATCATTGGTAAAGTTGCACTTGAAGGAGGCAAAGACAACACAATTATCTTACGAACATCCTGCGCGTTTGCAAGTGCCAAACTTAATAAAACGTATATCTAGGAAACATATGTGGTGTAATTTTACAATAGAAGATGTTCATAGTGTTAATGCATAATGTTTCCTATGTGGTATAATATTTATAATAGAAGACGTTCATAGCTTTAATGCACAAAACATGCTTCTCTTAATACTGGTCAAATTAAACAGCAATCTTTGGTGATAGTGATGCCAACAAATTGAATTAGAATAGCATAGAAAAAACCATTGAAGTTTTTAATGAAGTTATTTACAGAGTCTAGTTAAACATCCAGAAGGTAAACAGTAGCGTACCATCATGTCAACAGAAATATAATTAGCAGACCAGAAAAGTTAGCCAAAAATGCAATCACAAATAGGACCTACCCCATTCTGCTCCACTGGCAACCTCTCAAGGAACAATTCAAGAACATCACCGTTCTCTGAATCGTTTGCAAAGCGTGCAAGAGCCCTGACTGCAAATGTTCGAACTGCAGGGACCTTATCGGCCACATGTAACCTCATGCATTCTATCACCTCATCCCAAAGTTCATTGCTTACTTCTGCATCATCTGGCAACCGCATAATGATCTAGACAGCAAAAAGCATGTAAATGATTACTATCTTGCAGGATGTAGCGGATTCATTCCAAATCATGTCAGAGTGGCTCACTCCTGGATAATGAATTGGCATAAGATGATAACAAAGCTGTGACCTAATTGCTTGGCCAACAGCTTAAAAAATATGTGTTTCATTAGGAAAAAAAAAGATTAATCTTATATGAGAATTATAATCAGTAAGCAGAAAATTGAACTCATGAAAGGAGAGCATACAATTTAAAACGGAAGAAATCCCCAATCTTTGGGAATCAAACACTCTACCCCACAACCAAAACCAGAAGACCCTATACCTTTATAATCTACTTACTCGTGACAGCAATCTATAATTTCTATAGTAAATAACATGCGATACATTGTCTCACTTTCAATATACAGAATGTGGAAAGAAATGCCAAAGGGAAGATTTAGATCCCCCCCCCCCCCCCGGCAATGACCTCAATCCATATCTCAAATTGCTATAATTTAGCTGATACAGCAAAAACAAAACCCACGAAAGCAATTTCCCCGCGCTTGATTTTCAGTCTCCCGATTTTTGTTACGACTTAATCTTTCCAACCATAAGAAGTTCAAACCAGACACCACGGATGATGTCCAAAGAAATTTCAAGATGTCAAAAAAGTTAACTGTACATCACTGAAACTACGATAAAAAAACGTAGAACATACCTCAGAAACGATCTGGCAAGCCCTAAACCTAACAGTCTTGTTAGCCGCTGCAGCACCCACAAGCAGAAACTTGAGGAAATTCTCCAGAAATTCATCACCGGAATCACCTTTCCCACCGCGCGAGCAAGCAAAGACGGCAGCAAACTTGATAATCCGCTCTGCAGAGGCGGTGCGACGCTGGTAATTAAAAAGAGGCGTTAAAGCTCTACAAAACGCCTCGCATAATTCAGCCAGCGGCGACGAGGAGCGGAGAGAGACGAGTTCCTTGAGCTTCCGGACGTGCGCGGCTTGCGAGGTCCAAACCTCGTCGAACAGCCTAGCGATTTTGAGCGACAACTTCCGCTGCTCCTCCGATTCTTCGTTCGCCATCTGCACTATTCCCTCACAAGATTTCCGTTGATAATTCCGACTGTTGCTACTCTTTTTGAAATGGTGTCCGAACGAATTCGAAGCGGGAAAAACGCAGTCTTATTGGGCCATACTGTGAAGTGGGCCACTACTTGGGCCGTGATCCAATTTCTGAAACCCAAAATGAGTTGGATCCACATAAGCCCACAAACCTGGGCCGGACTGCCATTTACATGGAAGATCAAATATCACACATATAGTGATACTTGTCCCGGTCTTCTGAGATCAGCCAGTGGAACATACTCGATACGTGTGCAAGAAATTCGTTGAAATAGATAGGGAAAAAATTCGATGAACAAATCTTTTTAAGGTGAATGAAGGAGGAAGACGATCAACGACACGACAGAAACTAAAATATGATTAGAAGAGAAAGAAGATCGATCGTGAAAGATCAATGAGATAAAGAGCATGCGTTGTTTTTTTTTTTTTTTTTTTTTGGTCTGAAAGTCGTTGCATCGCTAAATAATTGTGTCAGACTGTGATGGGTATTTGTTCTGTTCAATTCTGCAATATGTACGCTCTGTGCATGTGCATAATTAGTGTAAGTAAAAGAAATTAATATTACACGAAATTCAATATTGAATAAAAGTATCATAAGAAAATATGAAAAAAAAATGGACTAAGTATTAGAGATATAGAAGAAAATATATAAATGAAAGAGGAAGAAACATGTAAAAATAATAATTTTAAATTATTCCTCATAAACGAGAATAATCGTATGTCTATTTCTTTGAATCGGTGTTACGGGAGTTCTTGATCCCAAAGGAAGCAACCTAAAACTACGGCAAGTCAAAGGTGTTGGAATTGCCCCTAGTAAAATGATCCGATAATCATGTCAGTGAAATAATCAATATGATATGAATAGGTCAAATAAACTACAGATATAGAAAATGTCAATTCATATTTAATTTTATATTTATGAGCAGTAATTATAGTTTTGGACCAATTGTGCAGCCTCCCATGTTTGGGTGTTAGAGTGCGTTGCATGTCCTTTCTCCCAGGGATGCAGATCGAGTGTGGGTTGATCGGGTTAAATTGATACAAACTCTCGTAAAAGACACAAATGTTAATGTTGTTATGGAATATCTATTCTTTTTATCAAGGGCATAATAGGTAAAGGATAATTCCCAATCCATTCGGAAAATATATATATATATATATATAGTCTTTTAACACCATAAAATTGTTTGTGGAGCTTATTTTAAATGTTAATTAAGTTTTTGCTAAAAGTAAATTGAAAAGAATACTTTCGATTTACAGATTGTGCTTTAAAAATTAAGTCAAAAGCTATAAACAATTGTTTGTCAATTTTTACAACTTACTGCTAAAATCATAAATATTAAATTGTTTTCTCAGCACTCCAGTTTCAACTTTTCTTTTTATTTTTGGGTTTTTCACTTTTGTTTTCAGACATGCGTTATTTTTACTATAAGTAAACTTATAATTTTTTTTACAAATTATCCGTACCATGTAGAAATTATTACAGAACACTGTCTTCACGTATCGAATATTTCTCATTTTGTCTCTTCTGAGTTTTTAGTTTTCGACCAATCAAATAGTAATCCAACAAAGATCATATTTTTTCTTGAAAATCTTATTAGAATATATGATGAAATCTGATCACAATCGCATAAATCCCTTTCCTCGTCATCATATCTAACAATATTACTACATGGGATTCCGACACACACTGCAGGAACTGGGAACCTTAACCAAAACCTGCAGGCATGAGAATATGTTCCCTGCTTCGCACTATTGGCTCAAACTGAAAGGTGAGTGGATGAGAAGGGGTAAAGCTGCAGATGGGGCACCAGATGCCTTCATCATACCCAATTTGCCCCAGCAAATTGCGGCCCTGATTGTCACCAGACTCACCAGTGTTTGCAGTCTCCTCCACAGGAACAATTCCCAAGGATCAATTCTCTAGAGTTGGTGAGATGCTCTTTATTTTAGTATTGGATAAATTACTATAATAATAAATTTTTAGATATTTTTTGTTTATTTTAAATAAATAATATTCTCAGATTTTAACGTTGGTCTAATAATCAATTTATTTTGTTAGTATTTTTTTTGAATTTTTTGTTCAATTTTATAGTGAACCAAAAAATACCCTTTTAAGTTATAAATTATAATTTGTTTTATCTTTTAGAGTTTTTAAAAATATTTTTACAGACTAATATGCCTTATGCACTATTTACTTTATACTCAATTTTCTTTATTTTTTCAAATATTTAAAAAAAACTAACAAAGTTAAAGTAGTAATTTTCATATCACTATTTAAGGAATAAATAATTATTTTTTTAGATTATTTATAAAATAACAAGAAAGATACGCGTAATTATGACAAATCTCATGGGACTTTACTACCTCCCATCCAACAACGATAA
Organism: Sesamum angolense; assembly: GCA_034509725.1. Lineage (NCBI taxonomy): Eukaryota > Viridiplantae > Streptophyta > Magnoliopsida > Lamiales > Pedaliaceae > Sesamum > Sesamum angolense. Next base: position 22,110,213 of record JACGWL010000001.1, read on the forward strand.
GAAGGAAAAATAAATAAAAAAATGGATCTAGGCCCGATCCTAACCCAAAAAAATCGAGTCCAAAACAATGGTGTGGGTGTAGAGATCCATTATTATGTTTGTTTTCATTTTCAAGTTGTCTTTAAAATGAGTCAAAACATACCAAACATTTGTCACCGTACAGAAACACCTTATTTAGGTATTTTTAACTATTTTAATATAAATACACATATATATACACACACGTATACATTAATATATATAAAAAATATATAATTTGAAAATGAACAATAATTTATGTCTCCCAAAACACAACATTAAACATACAACCCTTATATATATACATATATATATATATTATAAAACATGATTTGATAATGAACAATAATTTTTGTCTCCCAAAACACAACATCAAACATACAAAACTTATTTTAAATTATCTCCAAAAACAAATCCAAACATACACACTATCTCAAACACATACTTATTTATCTTTGTTTTGCTCTCTCTATCTCTACAAAATACAACAAAACACTCGAAAAACGAATCCAAACACTGCCATTGAATCTTGAAGGATTTGGGTATTCTTTAATAGAATGGATTACTTTTCGTTATGAGTATGAAATCTCGACAGCTAATGAGGCCTAGTTTAGTTGATAAAATTAAGACTCAATGACCTTAGAAGTCATGGATTCGAAACCCGCCATATATGTGGGGATGTTAGTCTATTGTAATAGTAGGTTGGTTAGATCTAATTTATTCGATATTATTGATTAGGGTATGATTACATTCGATAAAAATAATTATAATTAATTTATTTCAATTAATAATAAGGGTTAATAGCAGACACCCCCCAACCTTTGGCGCGTTTTGCACTTTGCCCCCCAACCGTTTTTTTTTTACAACTCACCCCCAACCTTTGTATTTTATAGCACATAACTTATTTCATTTTCAGGCGAATCTTGAGGGAATATTCCATTGGGTGTACCACACGCGACTTATAGTTGTCTTCTCAAAGGATATTTAAGTAATTCACCTTATTCCCTCCCAAATTAACTAATAAAATAAAAGTCCCAAATCATTTGCCCTAATTTCTTCATACACACAACGACTTGACCTAGGATTAAAGAGAAATGGAAGACAACTGCTACTGTGGGCGTCGATCAGTGAAGAAAACGTCATGGACAGATTTGAATCCAGGCCGAAGATACACTATTTGTGATAAATTCCGGGTAAGTGCAATTTCATTGAAGGAAAAACTGACGGAAGGAGAAATTTTTTTTCTTATGAATTTTCTTGTTTTGTTGTTTCGGAAACCTGGTGTGTAGCAAGTGGGAGGTTGCAGCTTTTTTTCTTGGCTTGATCCTCCAATGTGTGAGCGTTCGCGACAAATTATCCCGGGCCTACTTAGAAGGATCAACCGTCTTGAAGATGAAGAGAAAAAAAGAAGAAAGAAGGAGAAGTGGTTGTGGGGGGCACTGTGTTGTAGCTTGCTTTTAATTTATTTGATTTTATGATGTAGTTTTTAAGGTTAGTTGGCAATTTTCAGAATTTGACATTGTTGTATTGAAGCCAACTCGGTTGTAAAGAATATTTGACTATGTATGAAGCTTTAGTGAAGTTGAATTCTTTTGTGTGGAATGAAATTTATTGCTTTTTGTTACATTTGCAATAAACTGAACATATAGAACATGTGTACAATGTATAACAAAAATAGCCTGTACAATGTGTAAAAAAATTGCCTGAACATGTGTACAAGAAAACCAAAACAGAAAATGACATTGACAAAAACTGGAATTAGATTGAAAACATCAGTTGAAACATAGTCTTTACATCTGCATAAACTGAACATGTTGAACAAAAGGAACAACAAAAATGTAGTTGATTTTTACAAGCCATGGTCTGCAATAAACTTCTGCACTGGACTTGCACATGTAGAACCAAAATATAGTCTTTACATGCACTAAACTTTACATTTGCAGAATTGAAACACAAAGCAATAAAAATATTGAAAACATGCCCATGCAATTTTCAGTCTTCTACTGTTGGCTGCAACCTGGAGGTAGTTCAAAGTGTATATCTTGATTAGCAGCAGTGGATGGGCTTGGTGAAGCTGCATGGCCTGCTGAAGCTGTTGTCTTGGAATGACTTGCTGAAATTGGAGCCTTGGAATGGCTTGCTGAAGCTGCAGTCTTGGATAGGCTTGCTGGAGCTGTAGTCTTGGAATGACTTGCTAAATTGGAGCCTTTGAAGGGCTTGCTGAAGCTGCAGTCTTGGATAACTGCTTGGATAAGCTGCATTCTTGGATGGGCTTGCTGCTTTTCAATAGTTTTCTTCTTCTTCTTTTGCTGGGTAGATGGACTATTATGTCTCCCTTGTTTGCCTTGCTTATGACCATCATTTTCTTCCTTGTTTTGCTAGGTGTCCCAGGCCCAGTTACTGAACTTTGGCTCAAAGGTAAGACCTCAACCTGTTTTCCTTGCAACTAAAAAACAACATCAATTTTATGCATTTGTATTAACTGAAGTATCATCATTACTACTAAATTGTTACTTACTGCAGCAACACTTCTAGTTAATGGCCTTCTAGAGGTTGTCAATTTTGATTCTTGACTCAAGACATCAGCTTTTCTTTCTCTTTCTGTTCAAAAAAATACAACAACAGTAAAAATAACCAACATCAAACAGTTCCTCAACATGTAAAAAACTAAGATGCTTACCTTTGGTTTGAAACCTGGAGGCACCTCAACATGTTCCTCTGGTTGTTTATTTTTTCTATTTTGAGGACACGTTCTTTTGTTATGTCCAGCAACATGGCAAGTTTTACAAGTCATAACAAGTCCTTGCCTGCCTAGTTTTCCACGTTTTTCACCACAATTTGTAACTTCATCCTTTTGTTTTTCATTTCATCAAGAGTCTTCCTTCTGTCTTGCTTCTTGGGCCTTCCTGCATCCTTTCAATGATTGGAGGCAATAATGTTGGTCTGTCTGAATGAGGCCATTCTTCTGGTCCAAGCAGAGGCATCATCAAGTGGTTGTAAACCCTTAAGAAATTCGACTTGTGGTAATATTCATGAACATAATCCTCTGGCTTGTACCCCATGAAATACATGCCAGAAATTGCATGTGCACATGGGATTCCAGTAAGCTGCCACTTCCTGCCAAAAGACAAATAAAAAGAAAGTATAAAACAATTACAAAAACAATAACTTTGATTACCTGCAAGAGCATGTTTTTTCCCCCAAGTGAAGATTATGTTTGTCACCATAACAACTTTCAACCTCAAACTGATCCTTGCCATTCCAGTGAGCAATATACTCCATGCTTTTTTTCTTCAGTTCTTCAATCAATTTCTGAATGTTTGGAGTCAGCTTTCCCTTGTGTTTTTTTATCTGATCCCTCTTAACATAAACCCTCTTCATCAACATCATTCTGATTGTCTCCAACATGTCTACGATAGGCCTACTCCTTGCCTCCACTATAGTAGCATTAAAGCTTTCACACATGTTGTTCAATAAAATATCACATTTGGCATTACATCTAAAGTATGATCTGGACCACTGTGCAGCAGGTCTTTTTGCAAGCCATTTGAAGGCTTCCAGATCCTTTCCCTCAATTCATTCATTATCTTCTCAAAATCTACTACTCTTGTAGCCTTAGCAGCTTTCCACAACATCATTTTTAAACCAAGACCTTTGTGTGCCAGTTTAAAATTGTTATACAAATGCATAACACAGAATCTGTGCTCACAATAAGGCAACAACATATCAACAGCATCAATAAGGCCTTTTTGCTTGTCTGACATGATGGTCCATTTGTCACTATCAGTTGGAATTTCCAAATCATTCATCAACAGTTCAAGAAACCACAACCATGTACTTTTTTTCTCTTTTTCAACAACAGCATATGCAAAAGGATACATACAATTATTGCCATCTATACCCACAGCACATAAAAGTATTCCACCACAATAAGTTTTTAAATGGCAACCATCAAGAAAATTAGTGGTCTACATCCATCTAAAAATCCAGCTTTTAAGGCACCCCAACAACAGTAAAATCTTCTGAAAAGTAGCTTGCCATCTACTTCTTTTGTTTTAATTTTGACTGTAGTGTTAGGATTAGATCTTGTAATCTCTGCCGCATACCTCCATAACAAACCATACTGTTGTTCTTCACTGCCTGCAGACATTTTAGCTACCTTTTCCTTGGCTCTATACATCTGAAACTTACTGAATAACAATTTGCACTCCTTTTGCATTACTGACATCATGCTATCAACAGGCCACTTTGGATCAGTTCTTAACTTGTCTTTATATTTGTTTGCTAACCATTTAGAGTTTGCTGCAGACACTCTTTCAACCCTAGTGCATTGATGTTCATTGTGCAGTGTCTTTACTTGCATTGTGTCCTCTCCATGAATCTTCGAAGCAAATATATACCATTTACAAGCATCATGTTTGCACTTTACTTGAACTTTATTCTTATCATTCTTTTGTGAAGACTACATCCCTAGCATTAATAATTGAATGTTGTCTGACTGCATCTCTGAACGACTGAGTATCAGGAAAACATAGCCCAACCTCAAATTGAGGATCACCATTATCCAAATTTGAATTAAAGACTGCAAACCCGCCATGTTTGTCAACTTCTTTACCTTTACCTTTATTAGACTTCATTGATTGTGAACTTTTCCCCTTACCTCCTACACCACCCCAGTTCACTTCAATCCCAAAATCACTCTCATTGTCACCAATGCCCAATTCACTGTCCACTAATCCATCTGAATAACAAGAATCATTTCCTATACTTTGTTCATCATCACTATCATCACTCATCTGTCCATTATTTAAAACCCCCACCCTCTGTTTTTCATTTTCTTCACCTCCCACCCTCTGTTTTTCAGCATCATTATCTCTCTGCCCCTCACTTTTTTTTTCAGCTTCTCCATCCCTCTGCCCCTCACTTTGTGCTTCAGATTTTTCCACTCTCTGCCTCTCTTCTCCATCATTCATATCACCCTCAATGTCATCACCCATGTATTCTAAACCTTCTTCAATATCAGGCAACCTCCTACTAGAATCACCTTCACTTGGTGTCCCATGCCCATGCCCATGATCTATGAATATCCCAACTATTCTATCTCCATCAACATAGTTCACCAATTCTAAGGTATGTAAATCAGTTGACATCATGGCGATTGAGTTACAGTCATTAATACCATTCCTACTGTAAAAGAATGTAACATGTTCTGTATCTATTTGTAGTGTCTTAGCCATTTCAGTGAGTTCAATCAAAGACATTGCATCAACATGACAGTAATCAAAATGATCAATTTTGCCTCCTACATAAACCCTACGACCAAACTCACACAACTGACCAGAATGATGTAATCTAATAGTGAAATACTCACTATTAGGCCCTGCAATAGAAAAATAAGCACAACTCAGCAAGTGGTCCCAACAACTCCATTAATGAATCCATTACAGACAAAACATAGTACCACAAAAAATAATATTTTCATCAAATACAACAACAACAACACAAAAGTAGTAAAATAACACATAAAGTATATATTTATACTTCGTGTTTCACAAAAGCCGTACAACCACTCTAAACTTCTCACCCATATTGCGCACGCGGAAGGAGGAAAAAACAAAAAGAAAAGGGATAGAATAACTTACCATAGTCAGGGGCCACTCTTCCTGTTGCTATTTCACTTTCCCCTTCGCGCAACCTCCAACCCATGGCAGAAAAAGATGTCTTCTTCAGTATTGACGAAGCTTGCCAAACGCAGTGAAAAAATTGATTTGGGGGTAAAATTAGGTTTTTTTTACCTCAAATCCGATTTGAGGATTTTTTAATCCTCCTCACGTGAAAGTCAGGTGGTGTGGGCAATTACTGTTTTGCCCATCTAATGACTCGCCCTAAGTCGCGTGTGGTACACCCAATGGAATATTCCCTCAAGATTCGCCTGAAAATGAAAAAATAAGTTATGTGCTATAAAATACAAAGGTTGGGGGTGAGTTGTAAAAAAAAAACGGTTGGGGGGCAAAGTGCAAAACGCGCCAAAGGTTGGGGGGTGTCTGCTATTAACCCTAATAATAATTCATTACTCTTATTTTTTTCTAAAAAAAATCTAAATAGGATCGGATAGGCCAAAACCTTATCCAAACGCCATAAATAGAAGTGTTGAATTATTTTTTATTATTAATTTATGCTCATGAAAAATTGAAATTTGGAAGTTTCGTATAGTTAGGTCTCGAATATATTCTCGTCAGTTGCGTGGGGGAAGGGAAGATAATGTAAGCCGAAATATTATTGTCCATAATTTAATAATTATAATATATATATATATATAATATATATATACTATAATTATGTAAAATTGAGCTCCACAGTTATATAATTAATTATGTATAATATAATCATTTTTTTAATAATTGATCTTACAAAAATTATTATTGTGCTTGAATTCATAATTTTATAATTATGTAAATACGGGTCGTAGTTAAATTCCAAAATTGACATCATCTTAAGATCAATAAAAAAAACTGAAAAACTATTTAACGGGCATGACGGATAGTTAGGTTAAAAAAAAATTGGAATTAAAAGGTATAAATTATTAATTTTACCATAATGTGGTTCGGATAGAACTTAGTCCCATAAGTTATTATTAAAAAATTGATCGAACATTACGATAAATTATTTTTATAATCGGAAACTACATTTGAACTGCTCAGTTGTGTAGCTCGAGGGAGTTTAATAGTCTGTAATTTGCCTAAATATGTGCCTAATATGATAGTATTTCAGGAACGAAATGTTATATGGATTATCCAGAGAAAGAAATAAATTCATAAAATTTATAAAAATAGCACGTACATGGCATGAGCTCTATTAAATCTTAAGAGGGACTAAGATTCTTTTACTAAAAAATTAATAGAATTAAGGTTTCTGACTTAATTTACAAACTTTTTGAAATTATTGAATGTAATATGGTGAGTTCAAAAACAACAGAACCACTACAAGGGAACAAGGTTTCGGAGATAGAATCAGAGGAAAAATATCCATCAATAGTTTTCACACTTCAAAGACACAAACTATTTTCGTCTTAAAATAATAAAATTAAAAATAGAGTTTGGAATTTTAATGAATGGGTATTTCAAAAAAAATTAGGAAAATATTCCATCTCTGAATAAATAAATAAAAGGAAGTTGGAGATATTCCGTCTTAGAATCTCAAATTCTAAGACGAACAGGAGATGGATTTTGAATTTTTTTTTTTTTAATCCGTCTCTTTCCCATCTCAGAATCCAAAATCTGGGATGGAATTAGAAATGAATATTGAAATTTTGTTTTTCTTAAATCCATTTTTATTTTCGTCTTAAAACCCAAAATTATTTTTATTGATATATCTCTTTATATATATTGTAAATTTTAATTTTTTCAATATTGATGCAATGTAATTTGAAGATCAAAATCTATTTGTATTATTAATTTAAAATATCTCTTTTATTTGAATTTTACACAATTAAGTATTTTATAAAATATATTTCATTAACTAATTAGTTTAATCCGTGCATAGCACGGGGCACACACTAGTATATATATATATATATATATATATATATATATATATATATATATATATATCAAATTTTGTCTATTTCATTTTTATTATTGTCTTCCTTTAAGTCGCGCGTAGAAGTCCATTTCCCTTCTTTGTAAGCTTTAGAGATGGAAAAATTCGTCTTTGAATCCTTATATTCTTGTAGAGTTGTAGTGAACCAATTTTAAAGGTTGAAATTACAGCAAACTCTCATAAAATTTGATATAATTACGAATACCTTCTTATTATTTGAAAAATTACTAATAGCTCTAATTTTTAACGGTCTTCTAACAATTAGCTCAATTCGTTTAGTTGTCATCCACTGTTTTATGGTGAACTGGCCAAAATGATCTTGTGGACTAAAAATTATAATATTATTTTTTTAAAAATTTTATAATTTTTTATTGACTAAGTGGATAATTTTTTTTACAACTTTTCAAAAATTTTCATCCACCCCATCTAATTTTTTGACAAATTTTTGTTTGAAAAAATACAATAGTATCAAATTTGACAATTATATTCTCTTATTCAAGAATTACATAATTTCACCAAAAATCAGTGAGTATTTGTAATTTTTTAAATAATAAAAAAATATTTATAATTATGTCAAATTTTAAAAGAGGTGGACATAATTATAATCCTATTATATGTTCATTGTCGCCGTGGCAGTAAACATTTATACACTCTCAAATTAGGTTACAAACTCAACAACTCGATTTAATTTATTAGGCAAGTTGCCCTTTCTTCAATTAATATTTAATGCATGTTGACACCGTTGATTTTACACAAACACCAATAATAATTATAATTATAATTATAATAATAATGAATATTTAATGCATGTTGACACTGTTGATTTTACACAAACACCAACAACAACAACAATAATAATAATAATAATTATTATTATTATTATTATTATTATTATAATAAGAATGAATATTTAATGCATGTTGACACTGTTGATTTTACACAAACACCAATAATGATAATAATAATAACAACAACAATAATAATAATAATAAGTCAAGCAAAAAAAAAAACACACAATATATAAATTTTTAAGGGATAATTATATTGTTCTTCTCTAATATTTGATATAATTACATGTAACCCCATGTAATTTAGAAAATTATGTTAATTGCCCCTGGTATTTATTTTTATCTAACAAATAAATTCATTTGTTAGTTAAAGTTCACCAAATTTACTGATATTAGAAAGAAAAGAAATAGAATGAACATCTATATTTGTTGGTTAAATAATTTTTTTTTTACCAAACTGCCCTTATACATATTCACACGATAACGCATGTGAGAAAGTATATCTTCACCCTTAAAAGTTTATTTTGGTTAAAAAATATTTGTTTTTATCCTGCAATAAGTGAGTAATAAATCAATCGAACGTAAATATAAATTTCCATTCAAATTTTTGCTATTATCATCAAATTGCATGACTTTTGACTATCGGTTAGATCTATTTGTTAGACAGAAACAAACGTCAGGACTCGGGAGTACTAGATGTAATTTTTCAAACTACAGATGACCTACGTATAATTATACTATCCCAATTTTTAATTAACTCATATATATAGATTAAAAAAAATGATCGTAAACACTCAATTTTACAGACAATGAGACCTTGTCCAAATAGTAAAATGGAGCCGAAGGATTGTGGGCTCAAAACTTATAAATGCTGGAACGATAAAATTTATAATACATAAGATTTTACTCCATTAATATTATTAAATCATGAGTGAATTGTTTATAATTACATAATAAATTTTAATAATTAATAAGTATTACAATTAATATATTGATAATCGATATCAAATATTTATATCTGACTATTACATAAATAAATTAATAACTAGTACTAAAATATAACATTACACATATATTAATAAGATTCGAACTCATAATTTTAAAATTGTATGACGTTAGCTTTGCAGGCCGAGTCTGAGCAACTTCATCTAGTAGCTTCACAAAAATATATATAATTTATCCATTTTTTATATTATTGACTATTAATATTACTCTTTTTTATGATCAATTTGCAAAATGAGTACGTCATCTATTGAAATTCAATTTCTAATCGCCACCTCCCTTTTATATTTATTTATTCGTGTATAGATATATATATATATATATATATATGAAGTTAATTATATTTAAATTTTCTTTAAAAACATGAAATTATCGTTTCCCTAAAAGGAGTTTTAAAATTACAATTACACCTTTCTTAAAAATTCACTATTTACATTTGACCATCTTTTGTTAAAATGTTGATAAAAAATACTGATATTGGCAAAAAACAATTGCATAGATTTTCAAATTTTTTCCTCGTCTAATACTTTCAAGTAATAATTTTGTACTTATAAAGAAAAATATATAATTATGTTAACCTCACACTCTATATATACATATAATATATTTATCAATTTATAAGTATAAAATTATACATGTGAACGTCAAATGAAGGCCAAAAATTTAAAATTTATATTATTTTTTGGCTTACATTAGCATTTTCAATTCAAATCCTAACAGAATTGGAACATGTGCAAATTGAGAATTTTCAGAGAGGGTGTAAGTTTAATTTCAAAATTATTTTGAAAAAATATATATATAATTTGATTTTTTGGAGGGATTCAAATGTAATTAACCATATATATATATATATATATATATATATATATATATATATAATATGATCGATTTGGTCTCTTCAATAAGAACATTTTTGGTGTTTTCTACGTTTTGTTTTCTAGTATTTGGTCGTATATACGAATGAGTATTTTTTACTTTAATACATACTTTTTCACCTTGTTCCATGACAATCATTTTGTTGCTTATTAGTTGAAAACATGTTTGCTCGAATATTATAAGAAGGAATTAATGTCCATTTTTTAATTAATAAAATATAAAAAATTCATTTAATTGACGACTTTGAGACCCTATGATTATGAGATTATGAATTTAAATTTTATTAATATGTAAATATTAATCAATTTTAATTAGAGTTGATGGTTTAATATAATAATATTATAAATATTTGATATTAGCAATTGGTACATTAAATTAGTGAGTTAAAATTTATGATATAACTGTAATTGAATTACTTGAAATAACAAAAGATAAAAAAACAAATTGTTCCGATTAAAATTACATATTTAATATATTCATATTCAAATACTAATTCAATACATCGATATTTTAGATCAACAAATATATTCAAAGAAAATAATAAAGTATATCGATAGTATTAAATCGATCAATAAATTCAAAATAATAATAAAAACAATATACATCAGAAGAAATTTAGTATTTAACCAAGTCTAATCGTCATGATTAAAAATAATAAATCATAGTAAATAGTCATTAATCACGATCATGCAACGATTGCTGGCCGTGATCTTTACGAGTGTAGTTAAAATATTATCATGATAAAAATATTCAGCATGACACATAGCCATGGCAAAAAGAGTTTCCATAATGGATAATTTTAATTTTTGCATCGATTTCCGTTTACCCGGAGGTTTATATATATATATATAGCGATGAACATTTTTATCAATTGAAATAAATCGATTACAAATACAATCATTAATGTTGATTTCAATATCTAATAAAGACTATTGCAACAATTATAATCTGTTTAATAACACATATTATTACAGTAGACAACAACTCTTACTATGTAGTAGACCAACTCCTACTATACAGCAAACAACATCTCACGCACTTGACGGGGTTCGAATTCATGACTTCTAAAATTAAGGGGTCTCAGCTTCGCCAACTAAATTAAACTTCATTCGGTTTTACCCATAGTTAATAATTATTATTTATTATAATTTTAATTAATAATTAATAAAATCATAATCAATAATAATTTTTTTTTTAGCAATAATACAAATACAAAAAATAAAATATATTTATATTGGTGTAATTCGAATTCATAAATCTCAACTGGACCTCTTATAAAAAGAATAATTGATGGAACTGTTGACTTGATGTGAGCCGTAAGTTAGGACAAGACATGAGATGAAGAAAGGAGAGGTGGAGGTCATGTTAGAGACAAGTTGGCCGTCACATCTCTCAATTCATTTGCATCATTATCAATCATATATACTCTCAATTTCTTATTAACTCAATTAATAGAGCCACATCATTTTTTTATCAAAAAATTATGGTAATGTTTGAATTAGGTTTTGGACTGTTTTGTTTTGATGTTTTTAAGATAGAGAGAGAAAAATAGAGAGAAATAAGTGTGTGTTTGAGATAGATGGTATATTTGAATTTGTATTTTGAGATAATATAAAATATTTTGAAATAAGTGGTGTATGTTTGATGTTAGGATTTGGGAGACAAAAGCTACTGTTCAACGTCAAATCATGTCTTTTTTATTATATTTATATTATATATTATATATTATAATATAATATATTAATATAATAATATACAGTAATATATTGAGTACAAAATACTATAATTAATAGTTAAATGCACTATAGTAATGTATTGAAAATACATTTGTTAGACTTTATATTCGAAGTGATAAATTTAAATAGATAATTAAAGTAATAACAATTACGAATTATGTATATATTACTAGTATATTGTCCTTCATATACAAAACTGCAAAAGTATTTCAATGAGGTAAAAAAAATTTAAATATTTTTTTCTCAGTAGCATTGATATTTAAATATCTTTAATATAAATGATTTCATAACTTCATAATTATTCTTTGGTTTATAATATTTGATTAGATTTAACATATATTATATATTAAATATTATATAACATATTTAATACAAATAATTCAAAAAAAAAATTAAGTCTTCACTTGTGAAGGATGCAACATCAAAATTAATATTATATTATATATATTATAATTTATATATAATATTATATATTATAATTTATATATAATATAATATAATAGATATGTGGAGGAAGAAAGTAAAATGGGCTCAAAACCCAAAAAGAAAAATAAAGCACACCTACTTAAGGTGTGCAAAATTAGTAACCAAATATTAATTATAATACTAATAAATAATTATTGATTATGGTCATATAACAACTATTGATCGTGATTTTTGTGATATTATTAAAATATTTATCATGAAAAATATTTTTACCATGACTTATAGCTACGGTAAATAACCTTTTTATGATGAAAAAAGTTAACTTTTTACATTGATTTTATTTAAATGTGGTTAATAATAATTATTCATCATGATTTTTAATTATACCAGTAATGTTGTAGCCAATAGTAATTTTGTTATTTAAACAACGTCAGTAAGGTTTAGTTTAGTTGCAAAATTGGTGCTAGTAACAACGTCATGATATTATATGTTTGAATTCCATTAGTAACAACAAAATAAACTTACAATAAAACCTAAAGAGAAAGTCTGGTATAGTATCTTTCAATGTAGTTGGCTTGCTTTTTCTTAATATAAATTTTCTTGATTTTTTTGGGTATAAATTTACATAACTCAAACGTACGTACAAATGTTTTGAAGGGAAAAATGCCCAAAGAATTTCGACAGGTATTTTCAACTCTCTCAAAGACTACATCAATACAAGTCTAACAATTTTACTAACGATTTTAAGTCAGTCAGACTTTTTTTTTATGTTTTAAACATTAGAGGGGTGTCTGCGATACTTAGATATACTTCGAGGATAGTAAATATAAGGAATCATTACATTTACACCCCCTAACCTGTAGTTTATTTACACAAACCACCCTATCATTTATCAGAATAATATAAACTATCCCCGACAGCCAAAAAATAAGGATAATTTATGTAATGATACTAACATTTTTAGGGGGTGCGTGTAATTTTTTTAAAAAAAAGTAAATGGTGGTTTGTGTTAGTGATAACGATATTTTGGTGAGTGTATGGGTAATTATCTAAAAGATAGGGATATTTTGTGTAAACAAACTATAGATCAAGGAGTGTAAATATAATTATGCTTAAATATAATTATCTCAATTTATAATTTAATTATAATCCATACATTGAATAATCATAATAATAATAATAATGATAATAATAATATTTTATGACATGAAACGACTTTCGACCCTGAAACCTGCATAGATCATAATAACGTGCTCAATCACAAGGTCAAATATATACTAAAAGTAAATAAAATGGATATCAAATCGAGCGTTTGGGATATTTTCTAGTACTCCAAACTAATATAAAATACTATAAAGTGGATTTATGACAACGAAGTATTGTGCAACAGCGCAACGTTCAGAACCCCATTCACATCAACTTGGTCGAAGATTGCTGAATGAGAACGACATCAACTGCAACTTCAATTCCCAGTCGCCACCTCCCTTCTCTATGTCTAATTTTGTTTATGTTTTTCCTTGATTCTATTCTTTTTAAGGAATAATTACATTATTACGTCAATGTTTTCTTTAAGTAGTGTATCGATTTTATTAGTACAGTAATATAATTAAAAGTTAAAAATTCACAATAATAAGTTGATATAAAAAAAACAAATATCTACACGTCTGGTGGTACTCGAACTCATGACCTCCGTTCTCGTATGGGATGTTTGACCTATTCTATATTGATACATTTGGATTCGAGGGACGAAAAATGGATTTGGAATTATCAAGTATAGTTCGAAATGGGAATCGAAAATTTTGAAATATTTTATAATATTTCTAAACAAGTACGATGAATTTATTATTATTATTATATATATATATATATATATATATTTAAAATCCTTAACTCTTAATCCATCAATCATTTGATGGATGAACTTGAATTCGGTGGAAGAATTTGAAAACAATAAATTCAAATGACTATATCAGAAGATTTTGAAATCCACTAAGATTATATTTGGATTGATGGATTTGTATATAAGGAAAGAATTTGAAAAAATGATTTCAAACGAGTCCATATTAAATGAATTTGAAATTCATTAATATTCAATAAAAATTATTTAAATTTAACCTTTAATTTTAAAATTATCGAACAAATTCAAAGAATTTATTGCTAGGGATTTAAAATTCATAATATCAAATATCAATCTAAATGTAGCCTTTAATTTTGAAAGATTTATCATTAAATATTTGAATTCCATAGTAAATGCAGCCCGAGATTTTGCGCTTGCAATGTTTTATTTTTGCAGCATTTGATCGATCACTCAAATGAAAGTATTTTTGTGTTCAACATATATATATATATATATATATATATATATATATTATATACTACAAGAAAATTATTCAATAGCAATGAAAAGAAATAATATCAAGATAATTAGATAATATAGATTAGCAACAAAAGTTTTACTTGTTAATTAGCTCGACGCTAATTTTAGCATCAAATTTTTCGTAGTTATTGATCTTTTTCTTATAGTGATATATATATATATATATATATATATATATATATATATATGTGTGTGTGTGTGTGTGTGTGTGTGTTCAAATAATATGAGATTAAATAAATGCTTTTTAAATAAAAAAAAAATGAAAAATAAATCTAATGGGGAGAAGAAGCTATTAGAAGAAAACGTTGACTTGTTGTGAGCCATAAGTTAAAAGAGACATTTAATCTGCAATTTGAGAGGTGAGGGTCATGTTAGAGACTTAGAGACAAGTTGGTCGTTCCATCTATTAATTTAATAAATAATATTATTTTTATCATCTATATTAATATATATATATATATATATATATATATAAAAGTAATTTTTACACACAGACCATGATTTATGATACCACTACCTCATTTTTTTTTGTGTTGATAATAATTTTAAATAGTTTTTTTTAAATATATATGTTGATTTATATATTTTATTTTTTATAAATAATATATTTTAAAAATATAAAAGATTATTGACTATACACGCACACAAGAATGACATGTCACACGACTAGTAAAAAATATAAAGGTATTTGTCAAATATTAAAACTTTAAGAGAGGTGGATGTCGAAAATCAAAATTATGGGTTTTAAATCTTTAGATGCCGTCCCCGTCTCAGCCACAAACGATGTTGATTATGGATCAAAGATGTTGCTTTTGAAACTCGACCGGCATCTTATGGGAAATCAAGGTCTTTGGGTTCGATGGAGAGGATGGGCGCAAGACTGAAACTTAGAAGAATTGATATAACGACACCACCAAGAGTGGAGCCTGCGACTTAATTTGATTGACTATAGAAAATTTATTGTGCCCAGACGTAGTAAAAATTGACAAAGTGAGAGCTCTTTCATTTGTTTGGTTAATTCTACTAACAAACAAGACCTCGACTTGCTAACTAGCCGTGCGGAAATATCCCTCCACGGCCTAAAACTAGCATTATGTGTTGGCTCAATTAATAAAAACGAAATATTTTTTTATTATAAATTATATGCTTGTCTTTATTGTTATATATATGTGTGTGTATATTTTTTATTGATTCGAGGATTGCATTACTGGATAACGTCTAAATATTTTTTATGATACTTAATACTTGTTATGCACTAAAAAAAATTAAAATTAAATCATGATTAATTGTTATACTTAGAAATAAATAGTTGTAGCAAATATTTATTGATCACGCCCGCACAATAGTTACTGATCGGAATTTTTTATAAGTGTTGCTAAAACATTTATCATGACAATGGGGACTTTGTCTCCGTCGAGGTGACCTGATCCAAAAGCACCCAATTTTATTTTATTTTTTGGGTAAATTACATCTACCTCCCCTGAGGTTTGATATAATTACAAATACCCCTCGTTGTTTGAGAAATTACAAATACCCCCCCTAATTTTAAGGACCGTCTAACAATTACCCCAATCTATGCATTTTTTATAGTGAACTGATCAAAATACCCTTATGAATTAAAATTTATAATTTTATTTATTTTTTAAAAATATTTTTTTTTATCAACTAAGGCGATAATTTTTTTTATAATTTTTAAATTTTTTTCATCCATCCCATTCAATATTTTTATAAGATTTTAATTTTTTTTAAAAAAATAAAAAAATACTGTAAGGGCAAAGTTGACATTTCTATGCCTCCATCCAAGGATTACATAATTTTATCAAACATTAGGGGGATATTTGTAATTTTTCAAACAACGAGGGGTATTTGTAATTATGCCAAACCTCAGGGAAGGTAGATGTAATTTACCCTTATTTTTAAACAAAAGATCATTATTATTATTAAATAACACTTCTTGTATCTTCAATTATTAAAATTTAAATTATTCTTTTAATTCGAATATTAAATTATGATGACTAATAATTGTTGACAACTTGGACTGAATCAAAGGGGTTCATGCAAAGATTTTAAGTAGATAGCATTGTATGTCAACTTGTGTATTTATGAATATTTAATACCCCTATTATATATATATTAATTATAATTTTCAATTTCAAACATACAGATCAGGAATCTAACCATTATTAGAGGTTGTGTGACTGTCTAATTAGTCAGCTTAACCCTTCATAATTAGTTTAATGATGCCCTTTAAATGACCTTTCTGGCTTTGAGCATCCAATGTTGTATTAATTTGTTAAAATGTCATGTGCTCTGTCATGTTTGGACAATTATTTTCTCAGTCAAATAATTAATTAATTATATGTCAAATTATTTTTTGTACCACTAGAGTAAACCCGTGGTATATAATTATTATTAATCATGGTAATTAACCATGATTAAATATTAGATTTCTTCTTATGTATGTAGCAATTATTCTGTACAAAATATTAAAATCATAGTATATATATCGACATATTTATATTATGTTCACGTAAAATAATCCTCATTTTTTTATATTTTTTTAAGAAATGCAATTTATTATATTATTTAATATATTTAATTATTAAATAACAAGTAAGTACATAATACATTGCCAAATAAAACATTGAAAAAATAAAAAGAAAAATATTCACTAAAAATAATAAAATTATTCCCTTCATTATAAATTACTGCGATTTAAATATAAGAGTAAATCAATACTTTTTATCTTGATCGATCAAGCAAAGTTAAAAGTATGATTTTATGAAATCTGAACTCATACTTTTACTATTTAAGCATTGAATACATAATATAAATAAGGGTTAATTATATTTATATCCCGCTAAAAATGTAAAATTATACTTTTTTTCAAACAAAAATTTGGAATTAAACTTAACACCCTTTTGAAAGTTCTCAATTTACATCTGACCCCTTCTATTAGAGTTTGAACAAAAAATTCTGATATTATCAAGAAATTACATAAATTTTTAATTTTACCCCCATTTAATATTTTTAAATATATATTTGGTACTTATAAAGGGAAAATGTGATATATATTATTAAATAAGGGGTAAAATTAAAATTTTATGTCGTTTTTTTAACTAATATCAACATTTATCGTTCAAACCTAATCACGTGCAAACAGTAAATTTTTTTAATCGAGATGTAAATATAATTTTAGAAAAAAATATATAATTTTATATTTTTAGAAGGATTTAAGTGTAATTAACCTTATATATATAAATATCTTCTCATTTTAATAATCAACTCTCTCTCACATCCACATATATAGTCAACACACAGGCACTTTCAATTACTGCCATTGACTTTAGTAAAACCTAACTGCTATCTAGAAACACAAGTGCTAAACACACATATGCACACAAACAGACCTGCCTGTCCAGTTTTGGTTGATTTTGATTTTTTCAGTTTTTGTTTACCACAAACACTTGTAAATTATAATCTGATTTCTTGATATTTGACATAATTATATATATTTTATTATTATTTTCAAAATTACTAATATCATCTGATTTGAACTATCGTCTTTGTTAATTTTTATCAGATTTTCATCTATTTTTTTGTGATGAACTTGCTAAGATGTCTCTGCGGACTTTGAATTATAATTTTACTTACTTTTTAGTTTTTTGAAACTTTTTCATGGATTAAGTCACTGAAAAAAAATGACTATTGGTTGCAACTTTAATAGCTATGAATTCAAAATCATAGTAAATAATTTCTATTAACTACGGTTAAATAAAACTGATACGAAACATACGTTTTTTTTTATCACGAAAAAGTTATTTGTCATGGTTAAGAACCATGGTAGAAATATTTGTCATGGCTTTTAGCCACCCTCGCAGATACTATGGCCACAACTATTTGCTATGGCTTGTTTGTTTTTAACCATGACAATTAGTCATTGATTAAATTTTTTTTTTTTTTTGTAGTGAGCGGATAGTTCATAAAAAAAATCATCAACCTCATTCGATTCTTTATATTTTTTTATTTTTAAAAAAATACAATAGGGGCAAAATTGATAAATTCAAATATTTATCTAACGATTACATAATTTTATCAAATATTAAAAAGCTATTTATAATTATACCAAAACTATATTAAGAAAAAAAACTCGATATAAGTTACCCTTACTTTTACGTACATACTATTTTTTTATAGTTTACTTATTACGACTCAAAAAGTAAATAAAAATAACCATGATTTAATTTGTTCATAAAAAAAAAAAATTCTATCAAAATACGAAACAAAAATTCGATAATCATAAAAATAAAATCAAATAATTTAATTCAGTAGTGGATATATGAGATTTATCTCAAAATTCCAAATTTGACTGACTCATTATGATGTGCACATGTCTTACATTACTCTTTAGGACCGTTTGTACAAAAATGTTCATGAAAAGAAGTGGGGGAAAAATGACTTTTAATGCTCTCAATAATTCATTCGTATTCCACATTGACTTGACTTTTTAAAATAGAGATTCCAGTTTGAGTTAGGTGTATTAATCCTCCTATGAATATTCCTACATTTTTTTTATTATATATATTCAGAAGAAAAGTACTATATTATATATTAAAATAACTACTCCATTATTGAACAAAGTTCATATAGTTTTTTTCATTAATTTAAAATGACAATTATAATTTGTAATTTATGTCTCACAATTTACACTGTTTGCAAATTTGATCTTATTTTATCCTTCGTCACATTTAGTCCCGTAAGTATAAAAAAAAATTACAATTTATATCTCACTCATATTTTTTGTTGGATTTTTTATGGAATAATGTGCGTGCTCCAATAATTTAATGAATGTTCGACTACAATAGTGTGGAAATTTGCAATTTACGTCTCACAACTAATATCGTTTGCGATTTCTGTCCAAAATAGTGTAAGTTGTGGGGCGTAAATTGTAATTTTTCATATTATTGCAGTCAAACGTTGATTAAGTTAATTGAGCACATGCAAACGTCAAGAATCTAACAAGAAATGTGAGTAAGACGTAAATTCAATTTTTTTGACACTTATGGTACTAAATGTGATGAGGGGGTAAAATAATTGGACCAAAATTGCAAACGGTATAGGTTCTGAAATTTAAATTACAATTTTACCATAATGTCGGCATGCGTCTGACATTAATTGTATACAAAGAGATTAAGCGGCTTATAAACTTTAAGGCATCTTTTCTCTAACGAGACGTATTTGCAGTACAAAATCATGAGGCACATCATATGAAGCCATACACGCAATACCTTAGGCAACAAGATACCGGTTGAAGTCTTCAGGGGACTGCCCAACAACTATGGTCTCCAAATTTCCTATCGGAGGTCTTGGATTCAAATTTAGGTAGGTCACTAGAAGAAATATGATTTTTTTCACTATTGGTACTTACTATGGTTGAAAATAAAAACGATTGCGTAATGGTTATTCGTCATTATTTTTAAAAGTGAAGTCAAAATATTATTAACAGCTAACAATCATGGTAAAAATTTGGACATATAATTAAAATAATAAATATATACCAATTTAATATTTGAGTTATAACTCGACATCAATTACGAAAATCGCACTTCTCCTGACTTTTTTCTCACACAAAAGCGCTGTTTACTGCTATTGAAAGAAAAAGAGAAATGGTCGAATTCTAGAATAAATTGACGGTGACGAAGACGACCATCTAGCAGGTGCAGCGTATCCCGAATGTCTGTCTCGCAGAGGAATATCTCTGCAAAGAGCGTGATCTTTGGTTGGCCGCTAACCGCGGAAAAGTTCGGTGGAAAGTCAAGATCACAAACAAGATCCACCGTTGATTGGCCCACTTGAAATATAAAATAGCGGTGCAGATTCCACTGTCGTAGCGTTGATCCACCGGTGCGCACTTATTGCATGACTCTCTTACCCACGCCACAAGAGGCGCGTCCCATCAACTGCCTTAACCTTATATTTCAAAAAGGGCTAATTACACTGTCTTTGCATTAAATTTGATATAATTATATACAAATTTACTGTATTTAAAACTTACATATAATATTTTTATTATTTATTTTTATTTAATAAATAAATCCCTTTATTTGTCAGAATTAATAAATTATTTACTTATTATAAATTAAATAAATATTTTCTAACTAAACTATTTTTATACAATTATACTATTATAAAAAGAAAAGCCCTCCATACTTACAAACGGCGGTTAATGACACCACCGCACTAATATTTTGTGAAGTCAAAAATTTCCTTAACTAATAAAATAACTACTTATTCAACTTCTTAAATTTTAAATTAACTCATAAATTAATTTTCTTTTTTTTAATTATAATGTATTGTATTTATATACTTTACTCTTATGTATAATATATTTTAAAGTTTGAAAGGTTATTTATTATATGCACTTAGAATTAGCGTGCCACATCGACTAGTATTCGCATATATATGTGAGGAGACATGTCATCGCTCTTATAAATGTATTCTGATGAGAAGAGATTTATTTGACATATAATAAATTAATGCTAATTTTCATTCAATTTTTTTTGTTTTAATATCAGCAAATTCAATAAATTTTGACTAATTTAGGAATATATTTGTTCTATAGAAACAAAAGTTATAGATAATAGATGTAATTTATCAAACCACATGAAAGGTACATATAACTATACAAAATCTCAGAGAATGACAGTATAATTATCCCTATTTTGAATAAACAATTAAAATCTTTTATTGTATATAAACTACTTAATAATTTTGCATTCCACCCCATTACTTTCTGATATATGCATTTGGGGTACTGGAGATGGAAGAAATTTAAGATATTGAGATAAAACTGAATTTTTAGAAAATTTAAATAAATTTATATTTTTAAGATGTTCGAAATATAAAATAAGAATATATTTTATGGAAATATGTGTAGACTATTCCATAGATTTTGTGTTCATGGTTTAAGTAATTTAATGTTAATTTAATTAAAATTTGATGAACATCAATATGAAACTTTATGTACATTTTTACATTGCTTTATTAATTAATCATTTAATATTTATTACTTTAATTATAAATGCTAATTAATTACCTTCTCTATATACTAATACACATTTTCACACAAAATGTAAATAAAAGGTTTTGTGTCACTTATAAACTTTAACACAAACTAATATCTCCACGAACACGTACCTTTCTGGAATAACTTGTAAGTTTTTTCGACCTTTTTAGATAGAAGATTATCAATCACGTTGCATGTTGTATCTTTTGTCGATGCTTGTGGGAATGACGCCATCAAACTTCTCATTTTGGGCCGGGGCTGATTATTTGACACGCATAATCATATCAGTCGCAAACGAGGAATTTGTGCAATTTATAAGTTCTAAAGCCTCATCTCAATAGCAATGCAACCTTTTAATAAACAAACCTGTAAGGCTCCAATAACAATAGGCAATACCTCACACCACAAATAGAAAAATCGCATCTCACGGCGTAACAACGTGCACATAATGTTTATTTAGGCCTCATTTATTTTTTGGATAATTTATTTTTGCCATGCGAACTATAACCGCTTTTACACTTTGTCGTCTTTTTTTTTTTGTCTAACTTACCATCTAAATTTTATAAAATTTTGCACTTTGCCATTTATAATTGTTTTTCAACCAAGGTTTTTTGTAGAAAAAAATATCACATGCAGTACACATGTGTTATTTAAGGGTTATATGATGTGATATTTTTCACATATGCATAGTATGTGATGTTTTTTCGATAGAAAAATCAACCAAACTACTGTCATATATGGTAAAGTACAAATTTTGCAAAGTTGATATAGTAAGTTGACATAATAAAGTTTTGATGGAAAAGTGTAAAAATAAGTATAGCTAAAATGGCAAAAGTAATTTTTCCTTTATTTTTTTAAAAGAGTTATTTGGGTGGCTATAATTACTTATATTAATCATGCTACATTTAAAATAAATAAAAAACTATAATAGCTATGCTATATTTACGTACAATTATTGAATTGAGTTATTCAGATTAAATAGTAATTAATATTATATTTTTTTATTAGAAACAAGCTTCGATAATACAAATTCGATACTTTATTTAGCTATAGGTAGCTGCATATACAATCTAATAAAAAAAAATATAATCTTTGAATTCTTGAACTTTTTAATTTTATTGTACCGACAAATAAAAGTACACGATATCAAACTCAAATGTGGATATCATTGCTCAAAGAACAATTTTTTTCTTTTTAAATTTACATACTTAATACATTCAAAATTCGAATATAAATTAATATTTTGTGTGTGAACCATCGGACTGTCCAATGGGGAATTTCCATACCCTTTCTTACAACCTTAACTCAATATTTAGATTAATATTTTAATGAGCTTATCATCAACACGACGACGCATTATCCACACAAATAAAATACTGTTATTTACACTGACAGCTTCAAGCCTCGGAATAGTTGAAAAATGAAAATACAAAAAACAAACAAACAGAGCCTTGTTGCAGGGCGCGCGCGTGGGGGATGATGTCTAGGGAACAGCGCAGGCGTAGAATCTTGTCCAAGCCAAACTGATATGATTGGGGGTTTCAAGGTGGCAGTGGGGCCCACCCAGAGTTGAGTGTTCCTCTCGGACTCTTCGAACACAACGGACACGTGTCGGTTATTCCTATGTTCCCCACCTACTCCCCACTCCCCTCTCCACCCCCCCTGCTCGTACTTTGCCGTACCACTAAATCACGCTTTTCTTTCACAAAATACCTTTGTATTTATCTTTTTCATTTTAAAATAAAAAAATTTAAGCACACAAGTTAAATGTGTGAAAGTTGCTACTTCACTTTAACAACATTAAAGAAAAAAACACACACATATTTAAGTAGCGACTTTACTTAACTTTGATCTTCACTTAACATCATGGTCAATAAGAGTGTGCTCGTATCTCATCGGAATAAAGCGATCTTAATTATTAAAATAAAAGAATCATATTATATTGTGATCTTGCAGATTATTTTATGCTTTTAATAAACAATGGTACGGATATATTCGATCTATATATTCTCAAATTTTACGAATCGATCTTATAATTTAAGTAAAATTATACTTTTGGTCCTATATGATGCAACCTGTTGTTTTTTTTATCTCGTATTTTGTGGATTAAAATTTAGGGTTAGTTATGTTTTGTCATTTGAACTATTACTATTTTTATATTTTGACATTTAAACTTATATTTGTGTTAATTTACTATCTCAATTTTATGAAATTTTGCACTTTGTCATTTATAATTATTTTTTATCAAAACAATCACATGCCGTGCGCATGTGATATTTAAGGATTACGTGCTGTGATATTTTCACTTATGCAAAGAATCTGATCTTTTTTTGACAGAAAAATCATCAAAAAAATATCATATATGATAAAGTACAAATTTTACAAAGTTGAAATGACAAACTTAACAAAAAAAATAAAATTAAATGCCAATGTGTAAAATAGGATATAGTTCGAATGAGAAAAATATTATTTACACTAATTTTTTTATCCCATAATTAAAAGATATTGTAAATATGGTCCTAAAGCCTAATAAATTTAATCCCATAGGATTAGGCCAGCGTACTACATTAACAATATTTTTTAATTTTATGGGATAAAAAATATTAATCTCGTAAAGAATAGAATTAAAAGTACTAACTCTCAAATTTTATTGTACCAAAAATATAATTTTGCGGATGATTTATTCATAAGGTGCCTTAATAGTTTACACATATCATGTCGAGAATTCAGTTTGAAAATCAATCAAATTTGACATGTATCTATAATAAGACCTCAATTATCTTAAAATTATTATATTCAGGTCCTATTTATTTTGATGTATTAGCTTAAATAAAAATAATAATATAATTTAGTATAGTGTTTATTTTGAGGTTCGGAGGTCTAGTTTACACCATAGGCCTTGTACTGATTACTGTTCCATCAAGTGGGATGAGTTATCCTAATAACCATAATATTTTATCTTTAATTAATTAATCAAAATAAACACAATACGAAATTTTATCCTGATGCATATATATATATATATATATATATATTATATAGATATATAAATTGATTATAATTAATTCAGATTTTTTTATTTATTTAATTAAAAATAATTCAATCACTCAGTTAATCGGATAGTCGAAGTAAAAAATGCCTAAATAATTGAGTATTTTGAAAAAAAAATAGATTTATTTTTCAAAAGAGCGATGTGTATAAGATCGTTCATACGATATATAAGTATCAACGCTCTAGATAATTAAATTTGATATAATTTTCATTGATCTAGACAAATTATTATGATTCAATAAATATATTTAAAAACAGTAAAAATGTTTAATTATGTAAATTATATCAAATTCTGAATTTTAAAATATTAAATTTGCAAATAAGTAAGCATAAAAGTTTGTTGAAGGCTACTTATAAATGAGAGAGGAAAATTAGTGGTCAAAGGAGTGATTACTTAGGAAAGGATATATTATTAAATCACAATTTTGGTTTCACTAATCCCCAACCAATTCCCATTTCCCAATGAGGGAAGTGAAACGTGCTTCCACATTTTTGTTTGGGATTTTTTTTTTCAATAAATTGTATAAAATTCATGTGTTTTAATTTTGTACGTACATAAAAATCTCCTGTATTAATTTTATAAGAAAAAAACACACCAATTTTTTTTTTTATATAATTCAATATAATACCACTCTTCTCTTTTTCTTTTTCAAAACTCACTTGAGGGTGGGGAGCTTTTCGGGTCCCCTTCCCTTCTAAATTAATTCAAATTTCGTCCCAAATTAACAATGGGGAGTACTAATTCCCTAGATTAGCCTAAAAAAATATAAATAAGGAGTACTATTCCCTTACAGTCAAGAACTGATAAAATATAAATAAGAAGTACTACTCCTTTACAAGAATAGTTACAGAAAGTATAAATAAAGAGTACTACTCCTTTACAAGAATAGTTCCACTCTTCTCTTCTGTTAATTAAAATTAACGCCGTTAATTTTTTTAGAAACTTGATCATTATATCCTTGTTATGATAGTCAGTGCTTTTCAACAATTAAATATGAACTGTCTAAATTTTTTAAATTATTTTAAAAATGTATTTATATTAATATTTATTTATATATAAGTATCAGCGATGATTAGAGGCGGCGATCGACGTCGTTCGCCATGACTCTGGGTGATTTTGCCCCCGTAGAAAAATTACATTTAGCATCATTGGGGTTTGCTTCCGTCTGACAAATAAGTCCCCCGTTAGTCAAAATCCATCAAATTTGCTGATATTAACAAAAAAAATAAAAAAAAGTATATAGTACCCTTAATTGACTTAGTATTGACTTATTGCAAGTCAAACAAATCTTTTTATGATTAAATTACTCCCATACGTCTTCACACGTTAATGCATATGATGAGGTATATCTTCACCGTTATAAGGGTAATTTAGTCCGAAAACAATTATTTGATATGCAATAAGTCAGTAATTAGTCAATCAATGATAAATATAAATTTTTATTTAATTTTTTTTATTAATATCAGCAAATTCAATGAATATTGACTAATTGAGGGACTTATTTGATAGACAGAAGCAAACCTTAGGAGTGCTAGATGTAATTTTTCAAATCACAGAGGGTCTACTTATAATTATACCAAACCTTAGGGGAGGGGAGGGGAGGGAGGGGAGGTTAATTATCCCTATTTTAAATATCATAAACATGTAATAAGTTCATTTAATTAAACTTAGACCCCCTCTAAAAATGCAAAATTACACTTTTCACCTAAAAAATTGAAAAAACACACTTGTGTCCCCTTAAAAAATTTAGTGTTTACATCCGATCCTTTCATTATGGTTTGAATGAAAAAAAAATGATAATATTAGAAAAAAATTACATAAATTTTCACTTTTACCCCTTGTTTAATATTCCCATATAATAATTTTTATCTGTAAGGAGAAAAATGTAATAATGCTAACATCACTCCATGTACATATGTTATATTTATCCCTTTTATAAGTACAAAAAATATACATGAGAATGTTAAATGAGGGTTAAATTTGAAAATTTAAGTAATTGTTCTGGTTGACGTCGGCATTTTCAATCCAAATCCTAATGAAAGAGAGTCATGTGTAAACAATTTTTTTTTTTGTTTTTTTGGAAAGGGTGTAAGTATAATTTTGAAACTTTTTTTAAAAGAACGTGTATCGTATTTTTAAAGAGAGTCTAAGTATACTTAGTTCTATAATAAATTTTAATACATTATAACCTCAAAAAATATCTTCTAAAATGTATGAATTTAATTTTATAAATAAGTTTATCAAGTTACTCTCAATCTTCCTAAAATGCAAAATGTACTTATACTATAAAATTTTCCTAAATTATTGTCATAATATATTTTTTTTTAAATTTATTTTTTATGATAAGGTACTGCTCATTCCACTTTAATTAGCCATGTGAATTAGAGAAAAATATAATTTTGTTGAAAATATAGAATTATTTGTGATATTAGTCTCATACTTTTTAAAATAGCCAATATTAATCTCACGCTTTAGAAAAACGTTGCTGTCACACTATTGCAATATTAAATTTACACTTTAGAAAAAACGTTACAAAGTTAATCCCAAATGTTATAATTTTTTTATAACAAAAATAACTTTATAATATTTTTTTAAAGTACGACACTAATATTAATTATTTTCAAACGTACGAAACTAATATTGCAAACCGAATTATAAATATTGGTACAAATATTACAATTTTCTCACATGAATGGTACTCGGAAATTGATGAACAATCAATAGTTTGTTATGATTTGTTTATTCAGGGGCACGACAATTTAGCGGGGTGAAATGTTATATCGGCGTAAGATGACAAAATCCTTCGAGATTCTCTCAGCATTTCACCTACTTCTCCGACACCCCATCTCCGGTGACCGCTGGAATTTACGAAAGTGACAGCGACGGAGTGATTCCGGCAGACAAAGAAAAGTAAGTAACAAATAGCGACGGCTAAGAACATCCGTCGCGAAAACATGCCTTGTAGACAACAACATTATAAACGGCAACGTTATTATTAACTAAATCAAATGCAACGATCATAGAAGTGAAATGGGAGCTTGAAAAGATTAAATCTTTGCCTTTGAATTGCGTTGTGCGTAGATGGGCCCGGATTTCTTTTGAAAATGATGGGACTGAGGAGGAGAAAGCGGAGGAATGGCCGAGGACTTAATCTACAGAGGGTGAAACCGCCGGCGGTTTCACGGTGGCCTTTCCGGCATGGAGAAAGAGTGGGGAATGGGGGAGAAAAAAAAGAGGCTTTAAGAATCTTGACTCTTTTTACTATTTGATATAATAATTAAAGATAATTATTTTTTGTGTATATATATATAAATATAGTAATTCAAACAGAACCTGCAACTTATTAATTATTATTATAAAATTTTTGCAGTATTAAATAGAGGGATATACAAACAATAATTGCTTATATATTACATCATCGACCTCGAGCCTGCCCTATAAATGCCAGACTCTCACCACCCTCGGCTGCACTGCAGTACAATCATATATTTCTCAAAGAGAGAGAAAACCCACAGAGAGAGAGAAAAAGCGGTTGAAAATTCAGCAAAATGTCTCTGCTTTCAGATCTCATCAACCTAAACCTCTCAGAAGTCACTGATAAAATCATTGCTGAATATGTTTGGTGAGTTTTCCTTCACTTTTGACGGGCTTCTTTATTTCGACACGCATGCTCTGTTTCTTGTTAGTAATGGAGTTTCTTTTCGTTTTTGACCCTTTGTTTTTGTGAAAAAAGTAGTTTTAGGATTGTTCGTGATGATCCCATGTTGTCTTGGATTGGTTTATTGTAAATGTTTTGTGGTTCCTCTGTTTTGGATGATTTTGGGCAGCTCTGTTTTCTTGCATCATGTTTCGTGTTATTAAATACATGGTTTGGTCTGCTGTTTTAGGAAAGAGTGTGTCTGATCTGATTTTCTTGTTTCTATTTGTTTCTTCAAATTTTGTTCAAGAGATCTCTGTTGATATCACCTTTTGGTAAGATTTCTGAGAGGTTTTTGGTTTCTTACTCTCTTTCTCTCGTCATTAACACATGTTTACAGCAGATCTTCATATCTTACCTTAAATCTACACCTTTTCTTTTCAAATTTTCAGATCGTCTGGTTTTCAGTTCCATTTATGATCATACCGTAGTTGAATTTACTAGTTCAGAGTCTCTTACCAATATTTTGTTCTTTTTTTTTGTGCTAGAACATCACATAGGATGAGAAAGATATGATCTTTCCCTGTTCTTCTCACTCTAACAATACTAGCCATCAAGTGTTTATGGCCTCCATTTTCTTACCATCAATCAGACCTTTGTTGTCTGATTACTGCTTGTTTGATCTGATTCATTAAACTGATTAAATTTCTGTTGCTCTTTTTCATGACAACTTGGTACCATGGGGTGGGCTGTGAGATTCCTTGTTTCGTTCTTGTCTTGTATCAGATGCTTTTATATTTAAGAAAGAGGGGTGGTAGGTGGGGATGGGGAGCGTCTATCTTCTTAGAATTAATCACTTAACTGCATATCTTAATTATTAGCTTTTTAAAAAATGCACTGAATTTCTACATTCAGAAGGGTTTTGTGTTCTCCTCTGTTCCATTGATCTTGGTTTTGTTCATTTATAGTATGATGATTACTATAACCCTTTCGTCCGTGAATTGTCGACAGGATCGGCGGCTCCGGTATGGACCTTAGAAGCAAAGCAAGGGTAATTAACCAATTCTTGATCAATGATGAATAATTTCCTTTTGGCCTTTTTCTATTTAAATTTCTGTTTGAGTTATTATATTTATCATAATTCGTTTTATTTCCCACAGACGCTTCCCGGACCCGTGAACGATCCGTCAAAGCTTCCCAAGTGGAACTATGACGGTTCAAGCACAGGCCAAGCTCCCGGGGAGGACAGTGAAGTGATCCTGTAGTAAGTGTCCTACATTATCTTGTCTTCCTCTTTGATACATTACTGATAACAATGTTTGCATTTGCTAATACTAATGTGTTTTCTTGACACAACTCAAACAGCCCACAAGCAATTTTCAGAGATCCATTCAGGAGGGGAAATCACATTTTGGTGAGTTCTTTCGTATCACACTGTTTAACGTGTGGCTCGGTAGCTTGCTCGTAGCCAGTTTATTAATATGTTTTTACGGGATTTTTGTTTCCTCGTTTTTGCAGGTCATGTGTGATGCTTACACTCCAGCTGGTGAAGCCATCCCCACGAACAACAGACACAAAGCGGCCAAGATTTTCAGCCATCCTGATGTTACCTCCGAAGAGCCATGGTATGTTGGGTTAAATATCATTGATCCATTCTGGTCATGATTCTTTCTCGTTTCCAAACACTCTTATTGTTTGTGATTTTGTTTCTGCTAGGTACGGTATCGAGCAAGAATACACTCTGTTGAAAAAGGATGTTAAGTGGCCTCTTGGCTGGCCAACCGGAGGCTTTCCCGGACCTCAGGTGATTTCACGTCTAAAAAATTTCATAGTCTTTTCTTCTCGTCGAGTCCCTTTATTGTTGTCGAGTCCCTCTATCGTTTTGATTATAATTTATCCTTTTAATGAATTTAGGGCCCTTACTACTGTGGGACTGGAGCGGACAAAGCTTTCGGACGTGATATTGTTGACGCACACTACAAGGCATGCCTTTATGCTGGAGTCAACATAAGCGGCATCAACGGGGAAGTGATGCCTGGCCAGGTAGAGTCAGCTGCTATCATCATCATTTCTTGATGAGATAACACTTGTTTTACATTAACCTTGTTCTGTTAACAATTTGAGATTAACATCTGCTGCATTGTTTTCAGTGGGAATTTCAAGTTGGACCTTCTGTTGGCATCTCGGCCGGTGATGAGGTGTGGATAGCTCGTTACATATTGGAGGTAATTTTCGTGTAACATTTTGTAATAAATAAGAGTTGTATTTGGAGTCACACAGATTGTTGAAAGTTTTATTCTTTGTCAACAGAGGATTACCGAAATTGCCGGGGTCGTCGTATCGTTCGACCCGAAACCTATTGAGGTACACCTTTATATCCGACTTTGGCGTAGTTTTTAAGTACCGGGTTCCAGATTGTGGTGAATAGGTTTGTGATTGTTTTTCATTCTGCTTTTTACCCTCAGGGCGACTGGAACGGAGCTGGTGCCCACACTAACTACAGGTGAGCTTTTGAATTTCCCGGCGATTGTGAGAATTTTGCTTTTGAACATGCCACTAAATCTCCTAATGTTATCCTGTATCAGTACCAAATCCATGAGGCACGAGGGAGGCTACGAGATCATCAAGAAGGCCATTGAAAAGCTTGGACACAGGCACAAGGAGCACATTGCCGCCTACGGTGAGGGCAACGAGCGTCGGCTCACTGGAAAACACGAGACTGCCAATATCAACACCTTCAAATGGGTAAACACATTAAGACCCCCACCCTGCCATTTTTCATACCCATAATGTTCCATAATTTGTGCTAAAAACTGTTCAAACCTCTTGGCATGCCTTTGCACAGGGGGTTGCAAACCGTGGTGCATCCGTGCGTGTTGGGCGGGACACGGAGAAAGAAGGAAAGGGTTACTTTGAAGACAGGAGGCCGGCTTCTAACATGGACCCTTATGTTGTCACTTCCATGATCGCCGAGACCACCATCCTCTGGAAGCCGTGATCAGGTTTCGTCGGGCGTTCTTGCTATTGAACCCGCGATTCTGTCGAGGGGGCTGTAATTTTTAGTTTAGTTGAACGGTTTGATTTTGATTTGTTGGGGGAAATCTCTGCATTGTTTGCTATTGTGCTGGGTTTCACTATCTTGACAACCTCAGCATTTCAGGCTGCCGAGGTTGAGTTTCTTATTACCCTTCTTGATTGGGCCTGTTCAATAACGATGCCGGTAATAATGTGGAAGGGTTTGTTTTCCGGGTTTCGGAAATTTATATATATCTCTTGTGTTTATTTAAAGAGTTAAGAGCACATAAAGTTTCGGGCATTCATTGAATCCTAAACTGACAACATTCTTGTCTGAACTTGAATCCCTTTGTCATTCCTAATGGTAACGTTGTTTCAGAAAAGAACAACAATGTATATTTTAAGGTAATTTAATGATGGGTTTTGTTTATTTGCTACTTCAAAGCAATAGTAACTTCCAAAGAACGCAACCAAGTCTGCAAAAAGAGACAAAGCGTCGAGACTAAGTCCGGGAATTTTTTGGCGATGATCTCCCAATGCTCAAATCAGTGCTTAGACGGTCTTAATGGTACAATTTCATGTGCATTCTTAACATATAATAAAGGGTGAATTACAACTACTTTTCCTGAGATTTGTTATAATTACATATACTTTTTCATTGTTTGAAAAATTACAAAATATCCCCTAATGTTTGATAAAATAATATAATCCTTATATAGAGGTATGTAATCCTTATATGATAGTAATACGTAAAATCTCTATAGATGAGATGAAGGGTTTATCAATCTGAGTACTTTTTTCGAACATCGTTATAAAGAAGTTTCTTTAGAAGACCTTAATGAAGAGTTTTCAAAAGTCTCCATCAAGAGCCTTCAATAAGATATTTTTTTGACAAGAACGGTTATAGTATTCATGACTTCAATATAAATATTCCGAGGTGAGGGTACCCTTTGGAGGTATATGTGTTCTAAACAATCAAGTAATGTTGGGGGGTCTTAATTTCTTCAGTCCGTATGTGGAATGATCTCCCAATTCCTCTTTTTCTGCTCATCACTTTTACATCTTTCTGCCCTTACGAGTACTTGAGGTGGATGTTGAAGTCTTGTAGCTTCTTTATTCCAGCTTACAAAAATATTTTATAAAATATTCGGGAGTTTAAAAATTTTATAAAATAATTTGATAAAATTTTTCTGAGAGTTTATAAATTTTAAATAAGAAGTGTAGAATATTACATAATCCTCAAAAAGAAAAAAAAGTTCAATTCATTTTTTAAAAAAGATTTAGGGATAATTATTTACACAAAATCGAATCACCTCTGTCTATTAGATAATTAAAGAAAGCACCCTGACTTTTAAAGTAGGGATATTTTGTGTAATTATGTTGACGCATTTAGGGTGTGTGTGTGTGTGATTTTTGAAAAAGCTGGGTGGTTCGTCTAAAGGAGGTTGATGTTTCTGGTGGGTGTATGTGTAATTTATCTAAAAGACAAGGATGATTTATGTAAACAGACTATATGTCAAAACGTGTAAAAGTAATTACCCATAAGATCTTTAGTGAATATTCAATAGACAAAACATTCTCACATTTTTTCTAGTATTTTACTTTTACCATTTATATAATTGACTTTTTCTTTTCCTCAAAAAGATTTTAGTTTTATTTATATGATTTTAAATTTTAATAGTTTGATGATTTTTTTTCCAGTCATTATTACAGTATGAAAAAATTATTATTGCCAAACTGTAGGAGCTTATAACATTTTTCAAATAATTTTCTAAAGCGTTTGTAAAATAGTAAAGCTTATAAGATGTTAAGTTATTTGGCATAATAAGATCTTCTTATTAGTAAAATGATAAAAAAAGACGTGATATCATTAGAATAAAATACGTGCTATTTCTTGACATATTTTGTATTTAAATTCTTTTTAAAGTACTTTCATAAATAGTACACTTTACTTTAACTCCAAATAAAAATTTAAGTGATATTTTTTTATACAAAAATAGATAATTCATGGCGAATTATTATCTCAATTTTTGCATCAAAAGAATATTAACATTCATGTTAGTCAAATAATAATATAAATATATAATTGATATATTATTTTGTTAATTTCAATGGTTATAATTTATAATAATGTCTTGAGAGAGAAAAGCAAAATTGTAATGTTATTTGCTGAACATGGCATAATTTTGTCATTAACGCAAAGCCAAAAAAAGAAACAAAAAACACCAATATTGTGTTATTTGCAATGTTTATGTTAGTATATATATAATATATATTATATTTTAATATTTAAATTAAAATGTATGTCTCTACATATTCCTCCCATTTATGTTGAAGTTAGTGGTGTTGGTGGATGATTATTGTCATTATTTTTGTAACCTTTCTCCTTGAATACCATCACCCCACTACTACACCATGTTCATGCACATTACTAGCTATTTACCACCATTATCTACAATATTATTGTCCACTAATCCACGTTAAAATGATGGATGATTTCTACACCTATAAAAGGGGTTCATTCTACTTGTTTTGACACACATATATACATATATACACATATACTACATGCAAGTATTTTTATAGAGAGAGTTATATTAATTGTTGGAGGGTGTTCTTTTTTGGTGAAGCTTTGGACTCTATTTCTTGTCCAGAGTGAGTTAGAGTCGTACGACGTTGTCGTGCTGTTGTATCCTGGAGGAGACAAGTTAAGAGTGATACTGCTGGCCCAGTGAGAAGTTTGCTGCAGTGGGCTTGAATCACCTTAAAGAGAGCGAGATATCCGCGCCTCAGCCTGAAGTTTTTTTTGTTTATTTTTCAACTGTAAATTGTTATTTCTACAATAATTTTAAGGAAATTCAAATGGCTACAGTTGAAAAACCAGCGGATGTCGGTGTGGTAGATCTCAACAAGCCATTTCGTTTCAACGGTACCCATTGCAAGAGATGGAAGAGTAAAGTACTTTTTAACCTAAGCCTTCTCAAGGTTTCCTATATTCTCACTGAAAAAAACCCAAACAAGGTCGATGACACTAACATGAATAATGATGAGTATGCGATTCACCAAGAGAAAGTGGAGAACTACAACAATGAAACATTCAAAT
Organism: Sesamum angolense; assembly: GCA_034509725.1. NCBI lineage: Eukaryota > Viridiplantae > Streptophyta > Magnoliopsida > Lamiales > Pedaliaceae > Sesamum > Sesamum angolense. The sequence continues at coordinate 22,144,908 of JACGWL010000001.1, forward strand.
ATTGGTATTATCTTCTCAACTGTCTCTGATAATTTTTATGATTATTATGATAGAACATACTCTATTGCAAGGAGAATTTGGAAAGCATTGTAGAGTAAGTATGATACCGAAGAGGCAGGAGCGAAAAAATATGCTGTTAGCAGATATTTTCGATTCCAAATGGTGGATAACAAATCAGTGGCAGACCAAACTCAAGATTTTATTATGATTGTTGGAGAGCTCAGGTCGGAGGACATTAAAATTGGAGACAACGTTGTTGTTTGTGGCGTCATTGACAAACTTCCACCTTCTTGGAAGGAATTTCAGAAAACAATGCGCCACAAGCAAAAGGAAACGACACTTGAAATGTTGATAATGCGAATCCGCATGGAAGAAGAGGCAAGGGGCCAAGATGCACTTATGCAGTTACCTGAGAGCAGTGCACAAACCCATCACAACAAAGGTCAATTTAATTTCATCAAATAATGTTGCACCTAACTCTCACAAAAATACCTATTTAAAGCCAAAAAAGAAAATTTTCAAGAAAAACTATGGTAAATTTCCCAAGAAAAATAATGGGAATGCCCAAGCACAAGATCAAAATCCAAGCGTATGTTATGTCTGTGGCAAGAGTGGGCATATTGCTCGATTTTGTAAATTTAGAAACCGTGAGCCTGCTCCACAAGCTAACGTGATTGAGGAGCCATTTGTGGCAATGATAACAGACATGCATATGGTTGAAAGTGTTGACGGGTGGTGGGCGGATTCTGGTGCAAATCGCCATGTTTGTTATGAGAAAAATTGTTCAAAGTTTATACTCCATTTGATGAGCCAAGAACTGTTATGCTTGGTGATCTCATACCACCCAAGTGCTTGGAAGTGAAGAAGTTGAGTTGAAATTTACCTCAGGAAGGGTATTAACCTTGAAGATGTGTTGTATACTCCTTCCATGAGGAAAAAATTGATGTCAAGTTTTCTGCTCAACAAGGCTGGCTTCAAATAGATATGGAATCTGATCAATATGTGATTACCAAAAAGGTACTTTTGTGGGTGTGGGGTATGCATGTGATGAGATGTTTAAATTGAATGTTGAGATGAATAAGATGTCTTCTACTTCTGTTTATATGCTCTCTTCTGTTAATTTTTGTCATGCTCGTTTATGTCATACTAATAGTCGTTATGTGGGAATCATGAGTACTTTAGGATTAATCCCAATGATAAAAAAGAATTTTGAGAAATTTGAATCTTGTAGCAAAGCCAAGATCACAAAAAGGCCTCATCCAAGTGTTGAAAGAAAAACCGCTAGAATTAATTCACACAAATATTTGTGAACTTGGAGGAATTTTAACTCGCGTAGGAAATCATTATTTTATCACTTTTATTGATGATTTTTCTAAATATACTTACGTTTATTTGATGAAAAATAAAAGATGCTTTTGAGAAGTTTAGAGATTATCTCCATGAAGATGAAAATCAATTCGGTAAGAAAATTAAAAGAATTAGAAGTGACAGATGCCGAGAATATGAGTCAAATGAATTTAATTCTTTTGTTGCATCGTTGGGATAATTCATGAAGTTAATCCACCATATTCTCCTACATCTAATGGTGTAGTTGAAGAAAAATAAAACGTTGGTTGATTTGACAAATGCCATGCTTATTGAATCGTATGCACCTACAAATATTTGGGGTGAAGCTATCTTAACAACTTGTTATGTATTGAATAGGGTGTTACATAAAAAAACCAAATTAACACATTTTGAGGTGTGGAGAGGTTATAAGCCAAAATTGGGATATCTTAGAGTTTGGGGTTGTTTGGCCTGTGAGGCTAACAATCCTAAAATTCCTATTTGGGAGTAAAAGTTACAACTTGTACTTTTCTTGGTTATGCTTCTAATAGTACAACTTACAGATTTTTAAATCTAGAAGATAATGTGATTATAGAGTCAGGTGATGCTATATTTCATGAAGAAAAGTTTTCATTTAATTCTAAAAATAGTGGGGGTCAAAATATTGAAAAAAATATTTTATCTGTGCCTAGCTCTTCAACTTTAGTTTTGGAAAATGAGGAAAATAATTTTGTATTAAAAAGGAGTAAAAGAGCTAGAGTACAAAAAGATTTTGGTCCTGATTTTTAGGTTTTTAATATTGAAAATGACCCTCTTACTTTGAAAGAAGCTTTTTCATCACCTGATTCTATTTTTTGGAAAAAAAAGCTATGAATGATGAGATGGAATCTCTAGTTTCTAATAAAACTTGGAAGTTAGTGGATTTACTACCGGGTTGTAAAACAATTGGGTGTAAGTGAGTCCTCAGAAAAAAATTAAAGCCGGATGGTTCTATTGATAAATTCAAAGCTATACTAGTTGCTAAAGGTTTCAACCAACTTGAAGGTCTAGAATTTTTTGATACATACTCTCCGATAACTAGAGTGACATCCATTAAACTTTTAATTGCTATTGCTGCAATATTTGATTTGCATATTCATCAAATGGATGTAAAAACTGTATTTTTAAATGGGGACTTAAATGAAGAAATTTATATGGATCAACTCAAGGGTTTTGTGGAAGCAGACCAAGAAAGCAAGATGTGTAGATTAACAAAATCCCTATATGGCTTAAAACAGACACATTAGCAATGGCATGAAAAATTTGATTCCTGCATGATTGAGAATGATTTTTAAACAAATGAGTGTGACAAGTGCATCTATCATAAGTCTTGGAATAATTCACATGTAATTGTTTGCCTCTATGTGGATGATTTGTTGATCTTTGCATCTACTTTGCATATTATTAAAGAGACAAAAAATATGCTTAGTAGGCACTTTGATATGAAGGATCTTGGTGAGGTAAACTTTATTTTGGGTATGAAAATTACCAAGACTTGTGATGGTATTTTTCTAGACCAGTCGCATTATATTGATAAAATTTTGAGAAAGTTCAATTTTATTGATTGTAAGCATGTTACAACTCCTTTTGATCCTAGTATTCACTTATTTTCTGTTGAAAATGATGATGATATGATCAATCAAAAGGAGTATGCTAGTTTAATTGGAAGCTTGAGATATGCGACTGATTGCAATAGGCCTGATATTGCCTATGCTGTAGGAATACTTAGCAGGTTTACAAGCAAACCAGATATTGAACATTGGCATGCCATAACAAGAGTTATAAGATATTTACTTAGTACAAAAACATGTGGCTTGTTTTACAAAAAATATCCGGCTGTACTTGAAGGTTTTCTGATGCTGATTGGAACACCTTATCAGGTGATTCATGTTCTACACTGGTATATTATATTTTTAAAATTTTGTGGAAGCTCTTAAATAATCAAAACATATATATTAGATAATATCTACACTATAGACAGAGGAACTGAGTCTTCATAAGGTGTAATTATCAACTTGATTTATGTTATAACGATATCTGCAGCCCCGGATTGAACCAGAGTATCGTCTCTCCAACCAACTCAAATTAATCTAGAGCATCTGTGTGTGCATCTACTTCAGCGCATAGATAGTTTCTGAAAATGTACTCTGTAAGTGGTGATGGTCAAGAGCCCAGTCAATCAAGTAACCTCATGCACATAGGCCGCCTAAATGCCCAATGTAACGCTGGGACTAGGAGACCGTACTAGAATTAACCAAGTGAGTTTAATATGAGAAAGTACGGATGACTGAGACTATACAAGTATTGGTGACTTGTTTTGAATAAATGACTCGACCCAATATAGATGTTACTCTACTTTTTCCCTGCCAAACCGGTCTTGGCTAATTAGTTCAGTTCTAGATAAACTTGATTTGGAATGGTGGAGTGCATTTTATCCACGTGGTGTAATTATTTTGTCTGAGATTTTGCATATCTGGACATTTGCGTGGCTAGGTTAAGTTAAAGACTTCCTGATTAGTAACTAGATGAGATTAGAAAATCTGGATTGCTCGATACAGAAGCCATGTAACATAAGTTGGTATTTAACATTTTATCAAGAAGTTCTGACGACCCGTGTTTTTGATAATACCTATCTGATAAAAACTATTGAGAGGTAAGTAAAGGACAGTACACAGACTAGATCCTAATTCTCAGTAGCAATTTCTTTATATACACATAAAACTAGTCACTCTATGAGAAGACCGGCTTATGTAGACCATCGCAATTTGTCTAACTTAATAAGCTCATTAGCATTATAACTCCGCTTTATTACTTTTGTTATTATGCATCATCAAATTTATTACATTTAATAGATCTTACCTGTCATAATATAAAAGTATCTTCAAGTTGAGAAAACTAGATACCATAATTGTTACATCAATCGCGATGTGTGAAAGTAACAAGACATTATCTGTTTTCAGCGAGAAATAATATAGTTCGCAGCAAGACACACAACATTTTTATAAGAATTTCGTGGAATGACCCTTAACCAATACAACTGTATTACTCAATGATAAAAGAAAATGCAATATTTTAATTTGAGTTGAAATGTAGTATATGACAGTATAGGTATAATTACAACATTTAGACTTACCCATTTGATAATAATATAAATGTTTTTATAGAATTTTAAATTAAAAACGAATAGACTCGCATCTATATTCCTCTCCAGAATTCCTTATAGGTTAATCGTGGGTGTTAGCACTTAACAAGATCGCCCATACCAACATTTTTTGTAAATCCTCTTCTACCCTTCTCTCTCCAATAACCGTCACCCTCTCCCTTTCACTTACGTTAGCCAGTTTTCTATTTAGAATTCGACTAGCTAAATTAAACTCCACTTTATTCTACAGCTTATTTCATATGCCACGAAAAATGGAAGTTGTATGTAAATTTCTACACCTTGATTACAAGTTAAGAGTTTTTTCAATCTATTGTTTTGTTTTCAACCCTCACATTTGACAATTACTCATTAATTCATATAGTATGCATATAGAATTATTTTCATTTAAAGCGTTGAAACAATTGTTTAGAGGAGAAGTGGATGTAGTTTTGAGAGTTTTTGGACTATCTAGCTTATTGATCACGTACATCGTGTATATAGATATATAGAGTAGCATCATTTCTAGATCCTCGTTTCAAGAATGTCACATGAATAATATTGTACATGAGAAAGGTGCATTGTAAAGCAAATTGATATATCGTAGGGTCCATGAGATACCCATGTAACGAGATATTTGTAATGTTGAATCTATTACTTTTTGAACTTCATCTTTACAAGTCAAACTTATTTCATCCAGAATATGCCTCTAACCTTAGAAATTGTTCTTTTTTTATTTTAACGTAAATTAATATATTTCTCACACAATTTATTTTTGACTTCTCTCAAATATATAATAATGAATTTAAAAACAATATAGAATCTTTTTTTAACAAAAATAAAACTTAATGTCAACAATAAGTTTGATATATAAATTAATGAAATTTTTGTAGTAAATTATTAGTTACATAGAGTCTATAATATTTTATAAAATAGGTTACGAAAGTTTATATTTTTTAAAAAAAATTATTTGATTAAAAATATTTTATTTTAAATTTTATAAACTCTTAAAAAGAAAGCCAAACGAAGTTTTAATGTTTAAAAACTCTTAAATATCTTGCAAAATATTTTTGAAGAGCTTTTAAACTTAACCACACCCTTGAAGAGCCTCTAAGTCTTGAAACTTCAGTTAAGTCGTCAAACTGCTCCTCCATTGCTTAAAATAATAAGGTCGACACAAGAATAACTTAAGTAACAGTCAATCAAATTATTTATGTATTTATATAAACAACCAAATTGTACGATTCAATATGATTCATTGAACTAGAATTATTAAACAGTTTTAAGACTGAGGAATGTTATAAGATTATATGCCCCTTATAAAAAGTGCATAATTTTTTTCATGTTTGAGTGTTTTAGTCAATTATTGAATTTTCATAGTTGTTTGTTTCTTCAATTCTAGTTTTGAAGTATGGTTTATTGAATATTGATTATCTTTTAAATGAATATTTGAAATTCTTATTCCAACTTATTTTCTTAAATTTAAATCCATCAATTCAAATACAGAATTTTAGATTGGTTTGAGATCCATTTAACTAGTTCTCTAACCCGCCTCATTCAAGGGTCATGTTTCGATTTATATGAATGTATTATCTATTCTAATCACATGTAATTAGTGAAAGTTTTGTTTATATTTATATGTTATTACTAATATTATAATTTGAATTAAAAAAGAATGACACTAGGAAAAGGAAAAATTAAAAACATTAAAAATGAGAAAAGATTATTTTAGTTCAATTTGGTTTTTTCAAAAGAGATATATATATAACACCACGTATTTAAAAATAATTAAAAATAAAAACAATAGTTACATAGTTGCATTAATATATCGATAAGTTGGACAATATATCGATCGATAATAATAAAATAAATTATAAATTCACAGTTTAACTTTGGGAAATGTGCTTCCTCACAAAATTCGCAGTCGCAATGACAGTTCGGGCTACTGTTACCAAAAACATAGGGCTATGTAAATTCGTAACCATGTATAGGGATTGATGATGCCCCGTGCCGAAGGGCAAGGAAGTGTGACCTGATGACAGGAAAGTTGTCGAGCGAAGCCCTGATTAAATGAGATAAATACCCATATTTTCGATCAAATTCGAATCAATAACTTCAAACTTATTCATAAGATCTCAATATCACGTGGGCAAATGTCACTTTTGGTCCCACTAGATAGGGCCATTCTCATTTCCCGAGCTTTACGGCTCAACACTTTTGTCCCAAAACCCTAATTTTTTAACACAATTGGTCCGTGCGTTAGAATTAACGGAAAATGGCACGTGACAAGTCACGTGCGTTAGTCAACGGTTAGTCAACGGCTAATTTTATATTTTTTAAAATTTAAAATCATTTTTATTAAAAACATTTTAACTTTTTAAAAATTTAATTCTTCTTATTTAAGTTTAAGAAGAAATATTTAATTTTTAATTAAATTTAATTTGAAGAAAATTTAAAATTTTAAATCTATTTTTTTTAAATCAATTCTAAAAAAAAAAAAAAACTAGGGGACGACGACAATCGCGTCGCCCTCGCCGTTGAGAAGAGCGATGGCGATCGCCATCGCCCTCGAATCTGCGGCGTCGCTCCAGAACAGCTCTGGCGGCGGCGACGCCATCGCCCAAACAACTTGAGGCAACGCCACGCCCAGACGTCGTCGTTCCCCAAATCCTCTGGCGACGCCGCCGAGCCTTGACTGGGGGCGGCGCATCGCTGGGGGAGGGGAAGGGAAGGGGAAAGTGGGTCGCTGGCGCTGGAGGGACGGCGCTAGGCAGCGATGGGTTGGGGAAGGGGGGTAGGCAGCTCGGGGGGGAGGGGCGTTTAGGTGTAATTTATAAATAATAATTTAATACTTTTATTTATTATTTTATAATTTATATTAAAATATAATAATTTATAATATTAAAATAGAATATTTTTATAATTTATAAATTTGGTAAATTTAACCTTCAATTTTTTAAAATCAACAGTTGCGAATAATTGATCAAATTCAGAGTTTTTATTCATTCAAACACTAGTTATTAAAATAATAAAAAATATATAATAGGCAAAGCATGACGATCAGTTTGTAGAGGATTTTAGTTTTTTTTAAAAAACAAGATGGGGTTTTTGCTGAATTTCTAAAATACAGAGGAATTATGCATTTAAGCATCAATTTGTGACAATAACATTCATATATTGTAGAATTTTGAGATGTTTGTGACATCTTTTGGCATATTTCTATCAAGATAAAAGTGATGAGAAAAAGATGAAAATATTATGTAGTGTTTGTGGGTTATTTACATATATAAATAGCAAAAAATATTTTGGCGCCTTTTTTTCCCTAAAAAAAAAATTGACTTTTGACTGATCGTTTTCGTTAATTCTAACGGCACGGGACCAATTGTGTTAAAAAATTAGGGTTTTGGGACCAAAAGTATTGAGCCCGTAAAGCTCGGGACCAAAAGTGAGAATGACCCTATCTAGTGGGACCAAAAGTGACATTTTGCCCAATTGCTGAACTAAGATATCATTGATTACTTTTGTTCACGCGTCCTTAGTCTCAATTTTTGAACTGTCCTAAATTGATCAAAAAATTTTGAATTGTTAACTAAATTGGGATTTGATTTAAAAATGGAAACATAATGTTGAAATTTCCATAATAGATTATATTATACAGCTCGGACTGTACGTCATATAGAGATATATTTTCTTTTTATTGCTCAATAATTAATGCCCTTTTCCTCTTTTAATAATTTTAACTAATGAAAAAGGTTAATTACATTTAGACTTTATCTAAAATACAAAAAAATTATATATATATATATATATATATATATATATATATATTAAAATATATAATTATATTTATAACCCTTTTGAAAATACCCCATTTACAACCGACCTCTTCCGCCGTTAGGATTTGGATGTAAAATACTGGCGTCAACAAAAAAATTATATAAAATTTTAATTTTACTCCATTAAACAATCTCGTGTAATAGTTTTATACTTATAAGGGGGTAAATAATAATATATATAAAGTCAAAATGGTGTAATTGCAATAAATACTATTCCCAATTATAGTCATTAGATAGAACTAGCCATTCATGAATGAAAAAACTATTAATATTTGGTTTTTCTTTTACTTCTTATATATGGATGATGTTAACTACATTGTTGATATATTTTTTTAAAAATATCTTGTTCAAATACTTCTTCCAATATTTCAAGAAATATATGCAATAATGGTGTGAATATAAGAAATAAAAAATATTGAAAAAATGACTAGTTATTTATTCATAATTGGTTACTTTTTATCCATGCATTGGCTATAATTCCCTGATAATAGTTTTTTTGCAACTACACCCTCTTGACTTTGTATTATTATATTTACGGTAAATTACAACAATTTTCCTGAGGTTTGGCATAAAGTATCTCATCGTTATTTGAAAAATTACTAATACTCCACTGATTTTAACAGCCGTCTAACAATAGCCTTATTCGTTAAGTTTCTATCAATTTTTTTTCCCAATAAACTGACCTAAATGCTATTGTGGATTAAAAATTATACTTATAAATTTTTTTATGGACTAAATTTTTTAAAAAAAAAATACCATAAGGGCAAAGTTGATAATTTCATACATCCGTCCAAGGATTACATAATTTCATCAAATATAAGGAGGATTTAAAATTTTTCAAACAATGAGAGGATATTCATAATTATGCCAAATATCAGGGACGGTTGTTCTAATTTACCTTATATTTACTACAACCATCTTTACTTTGGGTGATATAATTAGCGTGAGATTTATTAACTTGTGATGAAAGTATGATAATCAACTATGATGCCTTGTGATATGTTTATTACATATTAATAAAATAGGATTAGGTATTGGTTGCAACGGATGTTATGTTTACTACGAAACATTGTAAAACAAGTGATAACAGTAAAAAAACTGTCTTGCTTTTGGAAAAAAGCCAAACATGTCACTATCATATTAGTGTACTTGGGTGTAATTTTTTCCCCATCGTTGTCTTCCTCCATTAGATAAGCTTCCTTCTTCCATATACACTGCAAAACTATTGAAGCCTTTCTTGAATTCGGCCAGCGTGTGGGGAGAGTAAAGCTCAAGAAAATATTTCATGCCAATCTAACTGTAAATTACTCGAAGCTTGGTGAGTTATTCGATTACCTCCTAATTATTCGTTCTCTTGTCCGCAATTTTTTACTTGTTTTTTTTTTTTTTTTGGGTAAAATACATATTACCCCTATGATGTTCGAAATATTTAAATAAATCCCTGTGATAAAAAAAATGCTATATAACTCCATGTAAAATTTTAAAAGGTGCATATTGGCCCTTAACCACGCCCCATTTTCTATCGCTTTTTCTCCGACATTCGACGATCTCTCGACGTGTGCTTTTCACAATCGAAAAACCCGTTCGACAAGGATCATTTTGACACCCCAACCACTGCAATCCCTTTCGTCGGCGATTATATTATTTTTTCGTTTTATTTTTTTTTTTAATATATTTACATATAACTAAATTATTTTCTTTATATATTTTAAAATATGTATAATTTAAACACAGGGGTAGTTTGATAATTTAGGGGCAAAATAAACATATTCAGTTGCAATTCTGGATGCATGAAATTTCACAGGAGGTAATGTTCCTTTTAAATTTTATAGGATTATATAGTATTTTTTTTTTTTTATCATAGCCTTATTAAAATAGGCCGGGGGTTTATGAATATCAAGTATTTGTATGATTATGAATTTATCGTTTTTTGTATGCTATAATATGGTTATGCTAATCGATTTATTATTTGCTTATTAATTCTTTATGATTGCACTAAATTTACCTAAGTTTTGGCTTACTCAAACCATTCATTTCAAAATATTTCTCTTATTGAATTTGTTAATGCCGTTCTTTTTGGATTTTTGTCTAAAGTCTGCAACAAAGATTCGTGATATATTACATTTGATGATCATATTTGGAGTCTATTCGGTTTTATATTGAAATCAATTTTTTGCTTTGATTTTTCTAATTCTATTAAGGGCTTGTAGTCTTTTAATTTTTAAGTTGGTAATATAATGTAGCATTTTCGTGTCAACGAGTTCTCTATTTGCAGAAGTTTGTTTACCTATAGTTTGTATTTTTGTTTTGTTAATATATTGCAAAATACGCCCTTATTTTTTTCCAGCAAATAAACCATCAATGCGTGTTAAATTGCAAAATTGGAGATCATATGATTGATTATCGTATAATTTTCACAATTGTTAAAGATTCACTTTATTGCAGTTTTTGTTAGATGATTCGTTCCCGATGAATCAATCACAATCTTATTCCAGTGGTGCCTCCCGTATCAATTTGATGGAATATACTGTAGACAAATTAAATTTATGCCGAATAAAATTGCGCCAAGTAAAAAATAATATATCAAATATTATTTTTTATATTTATATTTGAGATTTAGTCAAATTTAATTCTTAAAGTAAATAATTAATTAAGAGATATAATATTTAATTTTCAGCCAATCAAATGACGGCAAGTGTCAAATCTCATATTCTTGGCAAGTGGATCAAATCTTCCAAATCGAGGAAGTGCAAGTCAATTTGAAAATAAAATTGCATCTTGCAAATATATAAGCAAATGTCAAATAAATCGTGAAGGGCCAATCAAATCACGCCACCTCATCAATTAAATATGAAAAAGTCTTCCACCCTACCACTATAAATAGGGGTGTTTTCCAACAATTCAAAGACACACAGAATGTAGAGACAAAGATTGAAGCAAGAGAGCATTAAAGAAATTTCAAAATCCTCTCAAACAAAAATCAAGAAAAATCCACGGTGTTAAAAAAAAAATCAAGGTGTTCGTCACGGAAATCACTCAAAGTCAATATTCGTTTCGTGAAGAAATCAAAAACTCGCGAATTAACGTTGTCAAGACGCGAATCTACTTTGACGGAAGATCAAATCATCAATTCCACCAAGAAAATATTCGAATCCAAGTTAAACATTCCAAAATTCTAATGTTTAATTTGGGAATAAGTCAAAAGACCCTTAAATTAACGTTATCGAAGATTCGAGTCAACATCAAAGGAGATCAAAAGTCAAGTTCCGCCTTTGAAGTTGCCGAAATTGAAGATCGCATTTTAAAGTGAAGAATCAGAGGTTCCAAGTAGAGATTTTCTACTCACGAAGTATTCAAATAAATTCAAACAATAATTTGTAATTCTTTTCTTGTTTCAATAAATTGAGAAACACAAAAATTTGTGTTACAAATTTCTGACACGCCCGGTGGAACTTCTCTAGCTCTCATCTTCACAAAAAATCTGAAGTATCACAATGGCCTCCAACAAGCTTCCGACGCTCAAAGCTGCTGCTTCAAGTTCAAATGAAACTATTGGAATCGTCCGAGAAGTATGTTTAAGAAAGCATACCCTGAAGTGACTTTCCATGAAAAGAATGAGAACGATCTACTCCATTTGGGTGGGAGTAATGAAGATGATGGAGATTTGAAGGATAATTCTTCGTCGTCTACTCCTCGCTCAACATCAAGCATAGCTTTTGTCATGGTGACAAACACTACAACCCTAGAGGAGCAAATCTCAAATCTGATGAGAGCCATAAAAGGTTTTGCTAAGCATATTCAAGAGCAAGACTCTCAAATCAACAAGTTGATGAATAAGATCGACAGTACTGATGCTTGTCACATGGCCGAAAAACAAGCTGAGGCGCATGGCGGAGCTGAGACATCTCTAAAGTAACAATCCGACAAAAGAGAGAAGTCATCAACAAAAGCTGGAAGTCTCAGAAGGGTTGATTCCCGTAAATCAATTGAATAAATTTATCATAAGACCATTCAAAACAAGCTTGGTGGAAGCTCTAAGCCATCTATGACATACACAAAGTCATATACTCAAAGGATTGATAATATGAAAATGCCAGTCGACTATCAACCGCCAAAATTTCACAGTTTGACGGCAAGGGCAATCCAAAACAACACGTGACACATTTTATTGAGACTTGCAACAATGCAGGAACCTATGGGGATCACCTTGTGAAGCAATTTGTTTGATCCTTAAAAAGAAATGCATTCGACTGATACACCAACTTGGAAGCAAGCTCGATTGACAGTTGGGACAATCACGAGTTCCTCAACCACTTTTTATACTACCAAAAGAACAATCAACATGATTGAACTGACAAACTCACACCAGCGGAAAGAAGAACCCGTCATTGATTATATCAACCGGTGGAGAAATCTGAGCCTCAATTGCAAAGATTGACTGTTCGAGACTTCTGCAATTGAGATGTGCATACAATGGGGTCTCCGGTACATTTTGCAAGAGATCCAACTTAGGATTTTAAGAGTAGCTACTTGAGCTCATGACATGGAGCTAAGCATGCCGCAATAGGAGCAGAGGGACCACCTATCTAAGAACCTCGCAAGCTTAAAAAAAAGTAAGAAACCAAGAGAAGGGGAAAATCTCTCTCCAAACCTTTGGCCAAAAAAGCCATGGCAGTGAATACGATCCCTTTCAAGTTACGGGAAGTCAAATGACATGAGTGGCGAGAAGGAAGATGCGCCTCAAGAAAGATGGCAAAAAAAATTGACTTTGAAAGTGATGCAAACCAAGTAGTATCCTTTTCTTGACTCTTACGTCTCTGGGATCTTTGACGACTTGCTCAATGCAAATCTTATTGAACTGCCTGAAATGAAACGGCCTGAAGAGGCAGGAAAGACTGATGATCCAAAATACTGCAAGTACCACCGATTATTGGAGCATCCAATCCATGATTGCTACGTATTCAAAGACAAAGTCATGCAGCTGGCCCACCAAGGAAAGGTATTATTAGAAGAAGATAATGCGGCCTTAAATTTGATCATCACATCACGTTCAGATCATTCGATCTCATGATGAAGAATATGGCTGAACTTGGAGATAAAGTTTCATGCAACATGACATAAGAAGAAGAAACTCTTTTCAGAGAAGATTATTTCTCCAACATGGAGATTTCTGACGAAGAAGCATGTTAATAATGACCTTTACCGATGAAGATTTACTACTTGGTTCCAAACCGCACAACAGGCCATTGTTCGTAACTTGTTATGCACGTAAACAAAAGTCAACCGCATATTAATTGATAGAGGTTATGCGGTCAATATTCTGCCATTACGCACAATTAAGGAATTGGAGATTTCCATGGACGAGTTAACAAATAGTCGTCTAATGATCCAAGAATTCAACTAAGGGAGCAAAAGTGCTCTCGGCATCATAAGAATGAACTTTTGATGGAGGATATGTTTTCAACCACATTGTTCCATGTCATCGATGCGATATAACATGCTCCTCGGCCGACCTTGGCTACATGAGCATGGCGTAGTTCCTTTTACCTAGCACCAGTCCTTCAAGTATTCATGAGACGGTATCATGAAAAAAGTACTTGCTGATGATAAATCCTTCACTGAAACTGAGTCTCAGTTCGCCGATGCTAAATACTATCTTGGAATTACAAGGCTAAGCAAGACTCATCTGCTGGAAAATCCAAACAACAAATCAATTAAGATGAGGGAAAGGCAACCACTTTAGCAGAGGGCATAAAAAATGATCCAAAGGAGAAGTTATCCCTCGCAGGATTTGATTCATTAAAAGAATTGGTACTTCTCCTAACAACTATTAATGCAAGGAAACCCCAACTGGTCAAGGGGTTCTTGCGACCAACTTAAGGACCTGAAAAGGAGTATGAAGAACCTTTAAAACTACAAACTGCAAAAGGATAAGACCCAAAAGCATACAAACTCCTTGTTAAAGTTGGGTACAATCCACAAGAAAGAGATGCTTTAGGAAAACTCTCTCTAGAAGCTGAAGTGGACAAACACATGGGCTTAATGCAACCCAAAATATGTTAAGAGAGAAGAGACATAGTGTTCAGAACTCTCGATAAGACCTTGGTTTAACTCCTCATAACCCATTTCAGATAACTATCAAAAGAGCCAGTGCTAACTATTCCACTGAGGAAGAATACTCGTCAACAAATAACAATAAAGGAAAAAAAGTAGCGCATATCTATCTTCGATAAGCTTAGACCCCATAGAAGATTGAAATGCAAGAAGGCCAAAAATCAAGGATTGAACATCTCTTCAAAGCCTTGGAAGAAAACACGAGACACAAGCTCTTCAAAAACTTCAAAACTTGGTTCCTTCCCGCATGAAACGACGTAGCAATCTGATCATATCATGCGACAAAGTCTTGAAAGTTAAGTTGCAAACTATCATCTTCATAAAAGCGCAAGATCACTAAAAAATGTGACATTTAACCATGGCCAATTGCCATGGCTAATAACAAAATAACCGTAGGAAATAGTCATCAACCACAGTCATGCAATGGTTGTCCCTGGTATCTACGAGGGTCGCTAAAATATTTTTCATGGCTAATAACTATGACAAATACTTTTACCATGGCTCTTAGCCATGACAAATAAATTTTTTTGGTGAAAAACCTTTGTTTTTGCATCGATTTTACTTAACCATGGTTAATAAAAGTTTTTACCATGTTTTTTAATCCAAAACTACTTAAATTGTAGCGAATATCATTTTTTTTTCTAGTGGATGAACATGATGATAAAGAAAGTCTAGCGTCATCTTACATATCAGTTGTGATGATGAAATGATTAAAGGTGAAGTTGCAAAACAACATATCACAACCTTGAGCGAAGAGGATTCTGTCGAAGAAGAGGACACATAAATTGCCCCTCCCGATCTCGAAGAAGGTGTCAATACCACTATTAACAAATTGAAAGAGATCAACTTGGGTGATGTTGAAAATCCTCGATCAATCTACATCAGTGCTTTTATTGATTGATGAGGAGGAGGAAGCATATGTTGAGCTACTACATGAATTCAAAGACGTCTTTTTATGGTCATATAAAGAGATGCCCGGCCTAGACCCAAAGGTGGCAGTCCATCAACTGTCAATAAGAACAAGATCTTGCCCCGTCAAGCAAGCTCAACGCTGATTCTAACCCGTGAGAAATAAGAATGGACAAATTCGAGTATGCGTCGATTTTAGGGACTTAAACTGCACGTGCCCTAAGGATGATTTTTCCTTGCCCATAGTAGAACTCATGTTTGATGCAACAAGGGGCATGAAGCATTGTCTTTCATAGACGGATCGTCTGGATACAACCAAATATGCATGGCGCCAAAAGACGAAGAACTAATGGCATTTTGTACCCCAAAAGGGATATACTGCTACAAAGTGATGCCGTTGGCTTGAAGAATGCTGGTGCGATGTATGAAAGGACCATGCAAAAGATATTTGATGATAAGCTTCACAAAAATGTTGAGTGCTACGTCGATGACCTAGTTGTGAAGTCCAAAATGAGACAAGATCATCTCCAAGATTTGAGGAAGATATTCGAACGACTAGAAGATATCAATTTAAAATGAATCCACTGAAATGTGCATTCGGTATCACATCGGAAAAGTTCCTTGGGTAATAGCAGATGGATCCAACACCAGAGTGTTTTGCGGAAAAATTTTTTGTTTTTCGCTCTTGGGATTTTGTTGGTAGCACGAATTGGTTGAGGGGCTCATGTCTCCAAGACCCTTTTTGGCTAATGTGTTGATATCCAAGTTCCATTTTGTGTCCATAAATCAACACTTGTTACTTGCCAGTGCACTTTATAGTTTTAAATTAAGAAAATTTAATATTTCTCTATGTAGAAACGAATAATAAAAGAGTATATACCATTTGATAAAATAATACTTTTCTAATTTAATCGTATTCTTGATAAAGTTTAAATCAATTATGATCACTTATATTATGATAAGATATAAATAATTGTGAATTTTTCATATGTTATAACTAACAGAGTGGTCAAATTAGTTCAAGACCGATTTATGCCAATTGTTTATTGATTAAAAAAATAAAAATAAAGTCCATAATGTAATATGCTTATTAATACATAAATTGTCAATAATTATAATTGACATATAATTTATAATTATTTTATACTTTAATATTTCAGCTTAGGTCATGGTATTCTTAATCGTCACTACTTTTACCTGTTGTTTTTGAAGTAAAGATATGGAAGTCACCCCAAAACTTAACACATCAATTTACAAAATATTCACAATACAAATTTCCTCACTTGATTAATACATATTTCCTAAAGCTAAATCATTGTTTCTTCTTCAACGCTAATTCTTTGATCAAGCTCGTGGTCCTAGCTAAAATTTGGAACATCTCCTCGGACTACAGGAAAAAAATAAAAAAATAACTTAAATAAATTCTAAAATTCAACATGCACATAACTTAGATGAAATTTATAAGGTAATAGCACTTACAATGTTATAACGAATAGTTGGAATTCTTTCCCTCGTTCATCTTCTAAGCACAACAGCAGGAGCATTTGCAGTTTCTGGAGCATATGATAGTGAAGAGGGAGCATAAGGAGTATATGCATCATCTGGTACATAAGATGGTGGAGAGGAAGCATCAGAAATATATGCATCATCTAGAGCATATGATTGGGGGGGGAGCATCAGGAGTATATGCAGCACCTGGAGCATCTGATGGTGAGGGGGGAACATGGTGGAGAGCTTCTTGTGATGCCAAAATTACATAATTAGCATTGACAAGAGCATGTGGAGCTAATTGTGGAGGTATGTCCGAAAGATCGATATCTACAAAAATAATAAAAAAAGATAATTAGAATGTTAGAAACTTAAATGTAGGAATTCAATTCAAAATGTAAGCATAACAAAACTAAAAGGCCTCGTTTGGTCCGCGTGATTAGGCATGATAATATTACTAATCATGTCTAATCGCATGTTTGGTTAGTATTACTAGAGCCCAGTATTAATACCGGGCCCAATCTTATTAATCACGATAATTAAGATTATGAATCAAGCTCAATTTTTCAATATTACTAATCCTACAAATTAATATTAACTTTTTTTTTTTTTTTTCATTTTTACCCTTAAATTTTCCTCTCTCTCTCTCTCTCTCTCTCTCTCTCTCTCTCTCTCTCTGTCACTCTCATCGTCTCCCCTCTCTCCCGATTTCTCCCATTTTCTCCCCTTTTCTCCCCTTTTCTCCCAACCACCTACTAAACACGGGTTTCAATTTTTTTCCGATCAAAATCCGACGATTTATGTATTGTGTTGTGTGAGAGTCTTTTGTTGCTGCTGGCCGACTGAAACGAGGAAAATAGTATTTGTTGGCAAGTTTATTATCAATTCTACCACTACTTAATTAGGTTTTCTCTTCAATTTAGATTACTAATTTTTCTATTTAGAAATGTGGGTTTTTGTTCTATTGATGAACTCTTACATAATTTTAGTTGCTAATAAGTGGGTATTCCGATTTACACTATCTGTTTTCTTCTTCTGCAAACGCAATTCGGTGGTATTGTATTCTCATTTGTTTTAGTTTACTTTTTTTTTTGAATGGAGTTTTAGTTTACTTTTCTTCTTCTGCAAATGTCGATTAGTGGAATTGTATTATGCTTTATTTTGATTTACTTTTCTTAATGTCGATTACTGGAATTGTATTCCGATTTGTTGAGGTTTACTTTTCTTCTCATGCAAATGTCAAATAGTGGAATTGTATTCTGATTTGCTGGAGTTTGGTTTAGTCTTGTTCTTCTACAAATGTCGATTAGTGGAATTGTATTACAATTTATATTGGTTTTTTTCTTCTTCGGCAAATCTCGATCAGTGGTATTGTATAGATAAATTTGAGTATGTATTCTTCTTTTGCAAATATCGATCTTATTGTATTCTGATTTGTTTTAGTTTCATTTTCTTCTTCAGCAAATCTCGATAATTGGTATTGTATTATGATGTGAGTATGTTTTGGTTTAATTTTCTTCTTAGGCAAATGTCGATCAGTGGTTTTGTATTATGATTTGTTTTGGTTTAGTTTTTCTACATTCATTTGCAAACAAATAGGACAAAGAATTACTGTAGCTCTAAAAAGTCTATGCTTTATGTAAAGATATATTTATCAGAAGAGATAATTTGAAAGATGTTCATAGTCATAATATACTATGATTTGTGATTTTACTTAATTACTACATTATATGCAGGGAAGAGCTAAAGTTTTTTGGGCATTAGTCAAATATTTAATATTTATGTATAGACTTCAAGTTTATCTTTATATGAATCATTACCTCATTATTACATGTGTATTTGTGGATGGAGAATCATTATTACACTTTATTACACATGGATGCAAATGCTAGCCAGAAGTTGACTACATATATGTTAATGTTAATTTGTGGATGGAGAATCATTATTACACGTTATTATTTGGCTATTTATATGTTAATGTTAATTGTTTAAGGCCTTGGAAGTTAACATGGATGCAAATAGTAGCCAAGAAGTAACCATCGATAAAAAAAGACTAGTTGTTCCTAGACGTAGTTGGACTCAAAAAGAGGAGGAAGTCCTAATCCAATATCTGAGGGAGATTATTGCTAATGGTTGGAAAGCAAAATGGTTTTAGAGTGGGTTACTTATAAGTTCTAGAGCAAGCAATGGGTAAACAATTTCCAGGTATTGATCTCAAAGCTACACCTCATATAAACTCCAAAATCCATGTGTGCAAAAAAATATTATTCTTCTTTACTCACTATGTTGAGTAGCACTGGAATTGGTTGGAATGATACAACAAAGATGATTGACACAACTAATTATCATTGGGCAAACTTCATTAAGATGAATATAACTACTAACCTTCTGTTGAGTTTGGTTTATATGCTTTCTTTAAAAATTTTTGATATGTTGTTCCATTAATGTTGTATACTGATGCTACTGCAAAAAAATGCGTTTCAAGTCTTGGCTATTTTATCCGGATTGGCTAGAGATATTTGGTAAAGATCGTGCAACAGGGGAGGGTGGACGGGAGTTCCACGCTGCTGGACATGTGAACAATGTCAATACAAATGCATCTACTCAAGATATGCAATTCCATTATACGTTAGAGGGATTTGAGGACGACACCGAGAACACTTTTGTTTATCAACCATCAAATGCGTGCCATTCAGCAAAGAAGATAAAGGGTAACAAAAAAAAATTCTTAGACCATAATGGTCCAGTCATAAAATTACTAGACACATTTTGCACGAACACGGATAAGAGATTGGGGGACATTGCAAAAAGAATAGGGTATGATCATGATGTCAAATGCAAGAAAAGAGGTTTATGCTGAAGTTGGAAAAATTGGTGGCGTTACAATGCACGAAAAGTTATCCGTTTCTAAGCAGATTGTGAAGAATACAGAGTACCTAGATTTATTTTTCAGTCTCCCGAATGAAGATAAGGTTGAGTTTGTTCGGACAATGCTATGAGGATAAGTAAACTTGACATATTAGTCAAAATTGTTATCGCGAGATGAATAACACTAGTTATATTGTTTTTTCATATTTATACTAGAAGTTGAAATTGTTTTGGTTTATTTGGGTGAAAACATTATTTAGTTTTAAACAATTGGATGTTTCTTTCAATATTATAACAGGACTTATGTTATTTATTACTTCTTTTTGAATCTTCAATTCATGAGATTATAAATTCTTGATTTATTAATGATCTGAGAGGCTGTAAATTCTTGATTCATTACTTGAAAATCTGTGACTGGGTCTTTAGATTTTTTGAACATTTCATGGAGTTTTGATTACAATATTAGCTTCAGAAGTTGCTACAACAAGTTTGAATTTATCTAGTACTTATTTCTGATGCTGGGTATGCCCAACAATGGAAATTGGGAAAAAGAGGTCACGATTGTTTCAAGCACATTAGCAACTTTTATTCAATAAAATATTTAATTCCAAGTTCCAAAAATAACATGATTTCATCAGCTCGTTGATCTCTAGATTTTTTACCATTTGTCTTACCATGAAGGATGTGACCATCTTTTGTACATTCATTTTCTTATGAATCCTGCGTCACATTAGGATCTTAATATCCAATATAAACCATACCAATTTTAGTACGATATTCAAATTAACAACACCCTTGAAATCATTAGTTGAGTAAAATAAACCATAAATTAAAATTTGAAAGAAACACTACAAACCAATTTTATTTTCATCCAGTTTGAAGTTGTTAAACAATTAATTTCCTCTATTAGTTAGAGTTTTATTCCTTGCTTCATTTCGAGCCACCAACTTTCTTTTCCCCCTTTCTGTTCGATTTTTAGAACAAAATCTGCAAAGTTCTCAACTGCAAACGGCCCAAAATTATAGATGGACATTGGAATATTGGTAGATCCATGTTAGAAGGCAAGTTATAATTTTCATCGGCGGAGGATACAACTATGATGTTACTCTGTACTTCATCCTCATTTGAGGCCAAATCAATTACGACATTGTGCTGCATATTGTTTACAGTGTCTGTATCATTAGAAATATTAATCACAGTTTGTTTTGAACCCCAAGCTTCACGATCGAACTTCTCTTTGAATATGATTTAAAGTTCATCGTAACCGGGATTTCCTCCATACAAGTAAGCTTTACTCAATTTCATTCCCTATACGTTAAAGAAAAAAAAAAAAAGAGTATGACTTAGAAAACGTGCATGCAAGTGTAATAGAATGAAATTTAAGAAAGATTGAGATTTTTACCTTACACAAACATCCTAGTGACATGGTAAGGCATGAACTATGTTGTTTTCTCTGTTCCGAACTACTCCAACGGTGTCCAAGATCATTTTAAAAGCATTATATCGTCGCTTGAATTTTTCGAATCGTGTCTGATAAATATTGTAGTTAAATCATGTACCAAATGTATCGTTAACCACCCCACGAGCCATCAAAGTTGCATGAAATCCTCCTTCGCCATGACTCACATTCCCCTTTTTGGCTTCTTGTACTAGTACCTCAATAAATACTTTGTCGACACTCTTCATCCACTCGGCATTGTAGAAAAAAATCTCTTGATATTGCTCAGCCCTCTGATTCGCCATTTTGGAAAATATTATTTGGAGGTAATGATTGTAGTTAGAATACGTTCAATTAGTTTTTTACATTCTGAATGTGAAGTCTTTATATAGAAATAGAAAAGTAGAAATGAAGAAACATCAAAATACATTTAAGTTCATATCAAATCTTTTTTCATAACTGAAAGATTTGATACATCAAAATGTATTTTATAATGTGAAGATTTCAACAGCAAAAGATCACTTTATCTAACTTTTATGTTTTTAATAATGATGATATTTAGGTGTGAAAAAAATATAAAAATTACTTCAATACATGTTAAAATGAAGAAGACTTTTGACTTTTTTTCATTTGTCTTTTTTGTTATTTGTGAAATTATTGGATATTCTAAAAAATGTATTTTATATTATAATATTTTAATAATAAAATATAATTTAAATATTAATTCTTTCATTTTTTGGATATTTAAAAAGTATTTGAGTTTTTATTATCAATTATTTGATTGAAAAATAAAAATTCAACTTCAGCTTTATATAAATTTACACCAAAAAAAACAAAATTAATTTTATTTTAAGTAATTGTACTTTAATAAATAATAGTGGTTTTTTTAATTTTTTTTTTTAAATCATTCACAAGTCACAATATAGAAATGTAAATACCTTCAAAATGAATACTTTTTATAGTCATTTCACATTTAATCATTCGTCATAATCATTTGAACCAAACATCATATTATATTATCAAATGAAATATCCCACATTCAATACTTCAAACCAAACATCATATAATTCAACATATGATTAATAATCATTCTCAATTCCATCCTACCTAATCCTATCACATCTAATCCTGTCATGCGAACCAAACGAGCCCAAATAGTTATATAATTGGTTTATCATACATACTCAAAAAAACATCTAGAAAAGAACTCTTTCTACAACTACTAAAATCTTGAAACTCAGAAAAACAGGTATCTGAAAGCCTATTTTAGTCATTGTCCCTAAAAATAGGCTCAAGTTGACCAGGTGGCGATATGAATCATTTTTCACAATACAAGGGTGATTTTTAATATTTAAATTTTCACAGGTTTTTTTTTTTAATATCATATCATAGGGGGTTTAAATTGAATTTAACTCTTAATTGGGCAGCAATGAAAATCAGCAAGTTTTACTGAACTGTAATATGCATTCAAAAAATGCACGGGTGCAATGGATTTGGACAGTGGTTCGAGACTTGGGGCGAAGGGAATGGACATCCTAAAAGGGGGACCTGCAAAGAAAGGATTAGCACTCCGACGCCTCCTAGGTCCGCTTACCCTGGGGCTTTTTGGGCCGAGCATTTTATTGGGTTTTTATCATGGTCTGAGTAGGAGGATGTCCTGTAGTCCGAGTATGGGGACGCCTCCTAGGTACGCTTACCCTGGGGCCTTCTAGGGTGGTACGAGTCTCTCGTTTCTTTCTTCTTATTGGATCGCTTGAGCCTCTTTGGGCCATCCTATTTTTATGCACATCAAATATAATTAATTAATTTGAATGCCTTAAAATTAGCAATCAATATTTTAATTTGCAAACTTTTCATAAAAAGATACTAGATATACATACATGTAATTAATTTCTTTCTAATAATTATGTTAACTATTATATATTTGACCATATAAAAATTTGCTACAATTATATTAAATTTTGACTTTATATTAATTAAAAATTGCTATTGACAACTTTCTATCTAGCTATTAAGCATTTCTTCTAGTAATATGGTAATTAATATAGTTGACCATTTACAAATTTGTTACAATACTATCAATTAAGTTTCCATTTTTTATTAATTATTTATTCTAGTTAATTATATTAATTGAAATTATACTTTCTATTGTTATATGTGTATGCCTTTGGAAAGAATTGAAAGTCACTCCTCCATAAATAGAAAAAATGGCTGATGCGTTCTACCAAGCTTTCAATACAACAATTTTTTGTATTGTTGGAATAAGGGTAAACATCACTTTTGGTCCTCAAATATGCCATTTATTTAAATTTGGTACCTTTTATTTTTCTCTCATCAGACTTAGTCCCTCAAATTTATATATTTCATCATTTTTAATTTTTTCCGTTAACTAATCGTTAAAACTAACAGACTTTATGAAAAAAAAAAAAAAACTTTTGCTGCCAAGGGGTCCGAAACCAAGCTTTTTTAAATGAAATATACTTAAGTAACATATAATTAAGAATTACCTTGTTCAACCTCCAATATTCTAAGTAACAAAAAGATAAAATAATTGTAATATTTATTAATATGTTAAAACCCAAATATTTCACTGTAATTGTTGCTAAACAGTCAGAATAGAGCTGGTCGGATCTGATCTTGGCTTACAGACAGGCTTGCAGCCGGGTCTTCAGCCGCTAGAAGAGCAGTAGCGCCCTTATTCCATTCCTTCATAAACTCTGGAATGGTCGGGAGCGAAACCTAGATTAAAAATAATTGTAATATTTCATTTGTTAAAACCCAAATATTTCACTGTAATTGTGGTTAAATATTTTAGGGTTTAACAAGATAATTCTTAGTTATATATTAGTTAAGTAATATTTCATTTAGAAATTTAGTCACGTTATGCACTTGGTAGAGTGGTAAATGCATCATATTTTGTCATGAAGTCTTGGTTTCAAACTCTCTTGGTAGCAAAAGCAGATTTTTTTTTTGGTCAAAAAATTTTGTTAGTTTTTACCGTTAGTTAACGAAAGGGATAAAAAAATAATAAAATATATAAATTTGAGGGACTAAGTTTAATGTGAGAGAAACACGAGGGACCAAATCTGGTATAGTTGAGGGACCAAAAGTGATGTTTACTAGTTGGAATAATGAGTAAAAATTTATTTTCTTCATAAATTCAGTGGCCTTTGACAGAGATTTTTACCTCTTACTTCCTATGCTGAGATAAGTGTTACAATATCTAAATGTATTTTTCTATATAATTTTGGAAAAAATATAATTTATCCCTGTGATACAAGAAATGAACAAATAATTTTCTATAAAAAATAAAATAGTAAATTATCTCCTGTATTTTGGAAGATGAAGCAAATTATCCTCCATCTAAACCATTGATGGGGGGTAATTTGCTTTATTTTTAAAACACAAGACAGGTGGATAATTTGCTATTTCTTTTTTACAAGAGGGTATTTGCTCATTTCACATATCATAGAGGTAAATTGCATTTAACTTTATGATTTTGTGATTAGTGTTAACATTTAATTTCATAACCAATGAAAAGAGAGATATATAGCAAAATTGCTCTTTAATTTCACATATCATAGGGTATTTGCTCTTTTAATTTTTTTATTGTTAATTAGTTTTTTAGCTTATCAATTTTGTGATATTATTTTATTTATTGAGGTAATTTTCTATTAAATATCATTTTTTTTAATTTTTAAACTATTTTGTTAATATGATTTTGTAGTTATTGTAATTAATCCAAATTCCATACTCTATAGCAAAAAAAGAAAAAAAAGTGAGAAGATCATAAATTCTGGTATATATTTTTCAACTTTTGGCTCCATTGATTTTTTTAATCATTTTATTTTTGCACTAATTACATTCATGACATCAAAGTTAGGAGAATGGGAATATAGCAAAAGGATCTTTTTTGCTAACAGTATCTTTTGTTTAAATTATAACAAAAGAAAATCAATCGTAAACCATGAATTTTCGAAGGAAGTGTAAATATAATTTTTAAAAAAGTATAATTCTACATTTTAATGACATTATTTTTTTTTTCAAATTCTAACGAAATTACGTATGTAACTGAAAATTTCATTAAAAAAAAAAATTATATTTCGCACTTTTGAAGGGTCGAAATGTAATTATTGCATGTGCCTAACTTGTGGTGAATGATTAGGCACATGAAAGCTATTTGTTAGAGGAATAGTTTGGGATTATAATAATTATTGAGTTTTTTTTTTTACTATATCATAATGGGTATTTTCTAACATAATGGAAATCGTCATTTTCAGGCTTAAGGGCCTACGACGGACAACTGATGGCTATGCCTAAAAGCGCCGTACCGTGTCAAATCTGTCGGGTTAAACACGATTATTTAAGATTTTCTTAAGTAATAATCAAATGTAAAGTGACAATATCAATTATTACAATTTATACACGTGGACCTACACAACATTAATTGTCGTCTTTTGGTCGATAATTCAATGCCCTTAATAGGTATCTAGCAATAGGAATCTCTCGGGTTTAAATGAGAATTTCAAATTATTTAAAAAATAATTTCTGTACATTGATAATTCTATATTAAAAAAGACTTTAATCAAATTTTTTACACTATGTTTGTTTTTATTTTCAAGTTATTTTCGAGACAAGTCAAAATATACCCAATGTTTGTCATCATACAGAAACACCTTTATGTAGGTGTTTTAACTGTTTTAATATAAATACATATTATATATATATACACACACACATACACATCCACAAAACAAAACAAAACACCTAGAAAATGAATCCAAACACTACCTTAGAGTTTGTTCGCTTGGACTGATCAAAGACGAGTGTTAAAAAACGTAGAAGTAAGAAGATAAGTATAGGGAAAAAAAAGTTGGTGTTTGATTAGAAAGAATAGATCAAGAGGAAATAAAATTGGTCCCCTATGAATTTTAACTTTTTTTTTCATCTAAAATTGAATGAAAAAGTAAAAGTATAATGCAACGGAAAAAAGTATATATTTTATTTTGTTTTACTCTATTACACGTAGATATATTTATGTACTTCTTTTTGTTGCCATATACTTTCACTTTTTCACTCAATTTTAGACCATACATATAAATTTTTATTTTTATTTTTTTTCCTTCTTCCACTAATTATATCCGTACATAATTTTTGAGAAAAGATAACCATATAAAAAAATAATCTTGTACGTCCAAGTACATTTATTTGTTAAAATTGTACTAGATTAGAGGTTCTAAACAATCTAATTCCTTGTTTATTATCCAGAATATAAGAGAAAATTATAATTTTAGTCATGTAACTTAAAGGGATGGTATTTTTAATTATGTACAAATTAATTTTTATAATTTATTCATGTAACTTTATAATTTTGGCAATTTTGGTCCTTTTTTGGCCAATTTGACTGGAAATTACAATTTACTTGCAATTTTAGTCCTGTTAATAAATTCATGAAGGACCAAAAAAGCCAAATCTCCCTAGTTATAGGACTAAAAATGCCAATGCCCCTAAGCTATAAGACTAAATTATAATTTAATTTGGATCATGTGCAAGTCACATGCAATTTTCCGGCCAAAAAGAATGAAAATTGCCAAAATTTTAAAGTTATAGAATTAAATTGCGAAAATCAGTTTGTGCAGGACAAAAATTGCCACCCCATAAATTACAGGACTAAAATTACAATTTTCCTAGAATATAAGACCATTTGATAATTCGTGGCTGGAGCTATAGACGACTCGAATCAAGTTGAGCACATTATTGTTCAAGCTTATTGATTTACTATAGAGCTTGAAGAATTGCATTCGAATTTGGTATGATTGTTAATCTATCGAGTTCAAACGAGTTTTAGTTGGACCAAACGTGAACATGACTTGAGTAATTTGATATTATAAGTATATATATGTATATTTTATTTTTACAATAATCGAATCAAGCTCAAACCAACCTAAAAGCTTAACGAACAAAAAGTTGTGTTTAAATTTGATTTGTTAAGTTTACCAAATAGAATGCAAACGAGCTTTTATTGATCGATTTTAAAAGAGTATTGAGTAGTTTGATATATTTCTCAACCTTATTTGTTAGTCACTTATATTATTTGGTAGAGATAATTTATCTACAAATATATATATATATATATATATATATATATATAATATATATATATAGGGTAAATTATAACGACCTCTCCTAAAATTTGTCATAATTATGAATAATGATGAAATTATTTAATCTTTGGATGGATGTATGAAATTGCCAACTTTGTCCTTAATTACTGTATTTTATTATTTTTTTAAATTGACAACTTATAAAAAAATTGAACGGGATGGATGAAAAAATTTCAAGAATCATAAAAAAATTATCTATTTAGTCCATAAAAAATAAATAAAAATTATAAATTTTAATCTACAAGGGCATTTTGATCAGTTCCCCATAAAAAAATAGATGAAGACCTAATAGATTGAGCTAATTGTTAGATGGCCGTTAAAATCAGGGGGTATTGATAATTTTTCAAACAACGAGAGGATATTTATAATTATGCCAAATCTCAAAATAGATCATTGTAATTTACCCTATATATATTAAAGCAATGATAGTTGTATAGCAAAGCCATAATCAATAATTCAATATATCTATCAGTACGTAATAATATATCCATTAATTAGCGACAAATGCAAAGAATAATGAGAAATAAGTTCACATAAATGCGATAAATACTATAAATATGTATATGGGTGCCACTAAAATCCATAATTTCATCTTTATGAGGTTATGGAATATCAATTAAGAGTGCAAATTGTAGAATTCAAGTGGAGCCCCAACATGCTATATATTGAAACGGGCTTGAGTGTGACATTGTTTTATTTCCAAGGAGAAATGAAAGCAACTCTTTTTATATTATAACTGAGTAAATTATTTTTCATGAAATACAAAATAGTAATTTATCTTTTTATATTTTTAAAAAATATAGTAATTTATTCTCTTGTGTTTTTCAAAATGAATTAATTTACTCATTAAACAGAGAGGTAAATTTCTTTATTTGAAAATATATAGATATAAATTGCTAATATTTTTTTCTTCAGGAAGTAATTTGCTTATTTACAATATCACGGAAAAGTAAATTGCATTAAACCCTTTTATTTCCACACGACTTGAGCTCGACTCTAGACATAGACCAAACTAAATACTGTTTTTTTAATTAAATTAGATTTTCTGTTTCAAATTATGCTCCATTTTCTATTTTAGATTATCATATACGTAGACCAAGTATATAAGTACTCTTCCCACCAATAAAGGTGTATATTTAATTTTGATTGTAAAAACACGAAAAATATTATGTAATATATAGCTATAATTTTATAGTAAAAGGGCCTTACCGTAGATATATATTATATATACTCAGGTATATATATTTATAATATGCCATAATATTTACATCAGTTTAAACTAATAATATATTATCATGTAAATAAAATTATTTAAAAACAACAAAGCTATAATAAATATTATGCAATACAGCTATTACATTATACAATATAACAACATTTAAAATAAAAGAAATATGCTTTAGGAGCCAAGTTGTGATGTTTCCGACATATATTTAGTTTAAACTCAAACTCAACTTGTAGAAAGAGTTCAAACTTGAGTCGAGCTCGCTCATGAATCACAACCCTAGTGAGCCAACTAAATTAATTATTTTATACTTTTAATCTCAATTTTCACTAAAGTTTCAAAACCTTTTCTAATATATAAATCTAATTATATACATTTTTGTTAATATACTAATATTAAATAATTACTTTTTAAAAAAAAAATTAAATTTTTAAATAAGATGAGCGTTTGATGCGGGTGCAGAATTTGGTTAAATTAGAGTTTTTCTCTTCGAATCTCATTTCCACCTATCTATAAAAGAAAGATTTCACGTGTAGAATTTGCACGTGATGGGGTGTGTGTTTAAAATATTAATATTAAATGATTCTTCTTTCTGATATATACATATATGTCATCTCTTAGTTGGAATTATGCTTACAAACGAGGACAAGAATTACGAGCTTGTAATTAAATATAAACTAGCTGTATGTGGCATACTTAATGTATGCGCATAAAAAATTTAAAAAGATATAAATAATTATATATTATTTACTAAATTTTTTGTTGTAGAAAAAATGATAATATGAAATAGTTATGATAAAAGTAAATAATTTTAAACAAAAATATTTGGAATAGGAGAAAGTGAGAAAATCATTTAGTATTTAATATTTAATTATTAGAAATAAAAGTGACAAAAATAATTTAGTATTTAGTATTTGGAATAGGAGAAAGTGAGAAAATCATTTAGTAAATAATTATAAATCATTTTGTAAATAATTTTAAACAAAAAAAAAAATATTTAATAATTTTTTTGTCATGCTTGCATGTAAATTCTTTTTTTCAATAAATGGATAGTTGTAATATTCGAATACGAAATATCTTGTTTAGACGGCTCTATAGATCATACCATGTCAACTAATCACGTCACCTAAGAAATTAAAATTTAAAAAGAAGAATTATTTAATATTTAATATCTCCGACATGGATTCTCATGATTTGCAGCTGGTATTCATTTTTGTCAAATCTTGCAAGTAAAACTCTTGTTATTCATAAATGAAATGATAATGAAATTCAAATTGAAACCCTCTTATTCAACACAACTCTAATACGTACACCATGTAGAATGGCCACCACATCTAAAATTTTATGGATAATTGTATTGTCTTCTCATGAAATTTGGTGTAATTACCCGTATTATCTATGTGGTTTAGAAAATTACATTTAGTTACCTTGAGGTTTGCTTCCGTCTAACAATAATAATTCTTATCGTTAGTCAAAATTCATCTAATTTATTGCTATTAACAGCAAAAGATGAATAAAAATCAATATTTACCATCGATTAACTTATTATTGACTCACTGTAGGTCGAACAAATCTTTTCTAATTTTAAGCTACCATTATAAGAATGAAGATATATCTCATCACATGCATTAACGTATGGAGACATAAGAGTAGTTTGGGCATACAAAAACTTATTTGACTTGAAATAAGACAAAAATAAGTCAATCAGGAGTAAATACGAATTTTTATCAATTTTTTTATTAATATATATCAACAAATTCTACGAATCTTGACGAACAAAATTACTTATTTATTAGACGAAAATAAACATCAAGAATACTCTATCAAATTTTCAACCATTTAATACAAATATCAAAATCATTTAATACTCAATATTGCTAAAAATATTTATTATATATTTAATATTCGATGTGATTGGATCACATTCATCACAAAAAAAAAAAAAAAAAAAAAAAAAAAAAAAAGAAAATTGCCACCTACCACCAAGCTTATGGTGGCCCAAATGACACATCGGACCGGCCCACCGGTTTAAATGCCATCACAACAAACACACATCAAAGTGTAAAAACAATGTTGTCATCATCCTATGCAACACTAATATTATAGCGTGGAACTCTACGTTTCCACAATTATCATTCCACCCTTAAAATTCGACCAAAACCACAATGCCATTTTCAACCTTCAACAATTTCATGGACAAAACAAAACAAAACAAAACCCTAGTCTACGACGACGAATCGAATTTAGTTAAATCCGCTGCATGGGCATGGTACCAACACGGCTATGATCATCCCAACGGGAGGTCGTCGGTGCGCGAATACGACGTTTTGAGGCATAAGTTCGAGTCTAAACCCTCGCGGTACAAGCTCGAAGCCTCGAGAAACATACAAGAATCCGTCTTAGAATCCAATAGCACGATATCAAGTCCGAGGTGTACTCGCCGTGCTAGCAATTCTCTTCTTGATAATTATGAGATTGAGAGGATATCGGAGCAGCTTGATTACTACATAGAGTCTAGTCATGCTAAGTATTCCGGTGGAAGTCCCGGTGGCATGGCGGAGGAGGCGGCGGCGGAGGTAAAGAGTAAGGGAACTGTCCAAAAGAAGAAGGTGGGAAAAGGGTTTTGGTTGAGGTCACATGCTCCGCTGTGTGGCTCATCAAGAGACGACGTGGTGGAAGGTAAAAGTCTCGAGTATTTACCGCGGTCACGGCCCGGAAAAGCTGGCGTAGCGGTGGTGGAAGTTGTCGGTTGCCGGCCGCTGCGGTGGCGCATCCATGTCTAATCAAAGCATCGAGGTTGGTGGATTTAATGGTGTCATGTAATTTTTATTATTCCTACCTTTTTTTTTCTTTGTAATTATTATTCTCTCCACACATACATATTTCGGATTTTGGAAATTGTAATTAAAATTCATTTTTCGTTATATATATATATATATATATATATATACATATCTACTAATTATTAATTAATACCGTATGATAATTAAGGTTATTTTTTTGAAGAGGTAGTTGGCGTAGAAACATCAATCAGACTCGCGTCGTATAATTGATCTTGATGAATTAAACGCATAGAATATATATATATATATATATATATATATGTATATATATATATATATATATGGTCTTCTTTGGCGTCTTTAAAGTGAATAAATATTCCAGCCGTGTCGTATAGTCTAAATGTCACCTTTGTCGTCAGATTTAAATGCTGTGTTTTGCTACAATTGGACACGAATTTATTATATTTTATTGTTTTAATTTATTTGATTAAGGGTAAATTATATTAATAATTTTTTTTAGATTGGTCTAATTGTATAAATATTTGATATCTTCTATCCTTTATAAAATTATAGGTAATTCACTTGAAGGGGTGCCAATGTAATGTAGCTTTAGGGTGTTTGTGTAAAATTTCGATATCGAATAAAAAGTGTATTTGTATGTACAATTATAATATAAAGGGGTGTATTTATAATTTTGCACAGGGACAAGAGCTTTTTATGTAATTAGACCTAACTTTGAAGGTGTTAATGTAATTAAACTTTTTTTATTAAATGGAAATAAATATATATACAATCCTTGATCTATAGTCTGTTTATACAAATGACCCCTTTATTTTATATAATTACAGAAACACCGCAGACATTAAGAAAATAGAGATAGTTTGTGTAATGATGTTGAAGTTTTCAGGGGTGTATGTGTAATATTTCGAAAAGCAAGGGTAATTTGTGTAAATGATATTGATTTTTTTTTTTGGGGGGGGGGGGGGTGTATGTGATTATACAAAATGTATGGATAATTTGTATAAACATACTGCTCATACATATCCAGATACTTTAGGGGTCTGCGTCTTTTCGAGTGGATCGGGTTGCATCCACCTAACCCTACGACCCAAATTGATGGCTATTGGTTTATAACGCATCAAACGGCTATCTTTTGAACATGTGGCCTATATGACCTATGACACATATGCCTGTATAAATACATGGAGGATCCATTTGATAAATATACATTTATTACTATCATATCGCACTCTGCAACACCTATGACCTCGAGCTTAAAGCTAACTTAAGCATAATATAATTTTAATTGAGGGCCACCTCAACTAGCCCAACACTTTGGCCTCGTTTGGTCGTGTGATAAGATTAAACAAGAAATGATTTGGTGGGATGGGAAATGGAATCTACATTAAGATTGTAAGACCAGACCCAATATTAATACCGAACTTTAATAATATGAATTAAATGTGTGATTATATATATAAACAATCTTATCACGCCTAATCATACTAAACAAACGAGGTATTTATGTATATAGGCCAATTTTATTAGTCCAATTCGCTATACTTATCAAGACCGATACTTTAGATTGTCACCAAATTATTGTTAGGTCATCGCTAAATCATCACTAAGTCACTGAGGACTCTAACCCGGACCTTAACCAAAAGAAAAACGAAACATCAGCACAACAAATACGACATGACTCTAACCAAATGAAACATCATATGTACAGAAAATAGGACGTTGGTGGTTGGATATACAAAAAACACTATAGATTGGCCTAACAAATGGTGGATTGTAGAGTACCATTTGAAACTACGAGTCTACGACAACGCAATTCATTAATCAAGATTACCTATACTAATCTCTCTTTTCCTGCCTATTTTTGGTTGTTGATTACGACCTTGTCGACCCCTCTAATTTAAAATTTTGTTTGGAAAATTTACCTATCCCTAACAAATGCCAACATTAATGAGCTAAATCCGTTTTTGTTTTTTTTCTGGCTCAAAAAACTTAGAGTTAATTATATCTACACCCTTTAAGATTTAATTTAATTTAAAAAAGATCCCTCTTACATTGAAAATTATAATTATTCTAATTAATGTTTGTTCTGTCTTACATGCATGCAACTCTATTTAATAGGGTCCGAAAAAAATATATTTTGTCTCGCACGATAGGTTGTGTTGTATTTTTGGTGCTATAGTTTACGAGTTTAGCATATTTAGTCCTATAGAATAAGTATTGTAACATTTTTGGTCCCATATGATAAAATTGTAGCACATTTGATCCCATAATATATAAAGTTGTAGCACATTTTGTTTCACAGGATATAAAGTTGTTTATATCATATGGGATCAAATGTGTCATAATTTTTATCCTATGGGATCAAACGTGCCGAATTTTTATTCTATGGCTACTACATATTATCCTATGGGAAATGTGCTAAGCTTGTAAACTATGGGACAAAAAATACAACACACCCTATCGTATGAGACTAAAAGTGCAATTTTTCAAATAGGGTCCCGATGAATTTACACGAGATACTTCCGAAATACTCTTCAACAAATTTTGATTGATTTGACCATTATTTAGACTAATTAAAATACCATTTGGACCGAATTTCAAGTAAAATACCCCTAATCATTTTGTTGTTGTTGCACTATTTTAAAGTGAAAATTTTCAAAGCATGAGGGAGACTGTACAGAGAGATGGAAAATTTTTAAAAGGAAAATGAGTGCTAGATGATATTATCTATTCTGGGCAGTTTTGTTATTTCATCAAATATTTTTTTTTTTCTTTATTGAAAAAGGACAAGAGTATTCAAGTATTTCTACACTTTTTTGATTGGGTTAATAATATTTTCG
This sequence comes from Sesamum angolense, assembly GCA_034509725.1. Classification (NCBI taxonomy): domain Eukaryota; kingdom Viridiplantae; phylum Streptophyta; class Magnoliopsida; order Lamiales; family Pedaliaceae; genus Sesamum; species Sesamum angolense. The sequence goes on from JACGWL010000001.1 coordinate 22,179,098, forward strand.
AAACGACAAGTGAGGTAATTATAATTTTTGATAAAGCAATGATATATTTATAATTTCTTTAGAAAGTGTCATGTAATATACTCTAATTTTATCTGGACTATAATATTTTTCCTAAGCAGATAAAAGCAAGAGAAGAGACCAACATAACAACCTTTCTTGATTATAAGGAGTAATTTTAACTTATTTTACATTTCAATTGAATTGTAATAATGGCCTCGCTCTTTGATCAGTAGTTACAAGTTAAATTTAAATATTTGGATTAATCACATTTAGACCCCTTAAAAATATAAAATTGTACTTTTTTAAAAAATTTCAAAATTACACACACCTTCTTACAATTTTCTTTATACTTCACCAATTCTGTTAGAGTTTGGACGAAAAATATTGAAGTCAACAAAAAATTACATAAAATTTTAATTTTACCCTTATTTAATATTTTCACCTATATTTTGTGTACTTGTAAGGAGATAAATGTACTCTATATATGGAATGCGGTTAACATCATCACGTTTTTTTCCTTATAAGTACAAAATTATTATATAAAAATATTAAATGAGTGATAAATTGCAAAGTTATATACTTTTTTTTTTTTTTTCTCCTGACATCAGCATTTTCCGTCAAAATTCTAAGAAAATAAAATCAAGTGTAAATTGTGAAATTTCAACGGGTTTGAGTTTTAAAATATAATTTTATATTTTCAAATGGAATATAAGTGTAATTAACCTAAATATTTTAGGGTCCAACGTTGTTCGATCCTCAAATTTAAACTTTTATTGTCTGAGAAGTTAGAGGTCTTCAATCGGGATTCAATTATTCTTAAATTAAGGTATTTGTGGCTTTAATTATTCTAAACCCATGTAATTAAATTAAAATAATAGTACATGGATTACCAGATCATTAGGCCTGATTATAGTAGCCAATCAAAAAACACAGGCCCAGACCAGAAAGACATTTGTTAGGACTCTTAATATCTACCAAATCAAGAAGCCCAAATTCTCAAATGGCCGCAAAGAATATTTCAAGAACATCACTCCACCGTCGCCTTCCTCCTCCGATCCACCACCAGTACTCCACCGCCACCTCCGCCTCCGTCGCAGCAGCCACGAAGATGGCGGCGTGGTATACTCCGCCGGCGTCTCGTTTCAATCCAATACTCCAAGATCAAGACACTGTTCTCACAGCTCTTTCTCAAGCCATCCAAAATTCTCCATCAAAACCTCTGCCAGTCTCCCTCAAAAGCCTCCTTCCTTCTCTAAAGCCGCAGCATGTTATAAACCTAATCAGCCTGAACCCCTACTCTCTATCCGCATCCTCTCTCTTTTCTTTCTTCACATGGCTCTCTTCTCCCGGCAACTCGACTTTCCGCCATACCCTCCACTCGTATTGCACTATGATCCACTTTCTTTGCACCCACCAAATGTTCTTGGAAGCCAAGAGTTTAATCCAAGTTGTGGTTTCGAGGAAAGGGAAAGATTCGGCGTCTGATGTTTTTGCAGCAATTCTTGACACCAAAGGTACCCAAAGATCTGATATTTATGTTTTCTCTGGGCTGATGACTGCTTATTTGGAATCAGGGTTTGTCCTTGATGCTATTGAATGCTTTAGGTTGGCTAAAAAGCATAAATTTCGGGTTCCCTTTGATACTTGTAGGAAGGTGCTTGAACATTTGATGAAGTTGAGGTCCTTCAAGTTGGTTTGGGGATTCTATAAGGAGATTTTGGAATGTGGGTATCCTGCAAGTTTGTATTTTTTCAACATTTTGATGCACAGGTTTTGCAGAGAAGGAGAAATGAGGCTGGCCAGGTCGGTTTTTGATGGGATTAAAAGATGGGGTTTGAGGCCTAGTGATGTCAGTTTCAATACTTTGATTAATGGTTATGTCAGGCAAGGTGATTTGGATGAAGGGTTCAGGCTGAAGAATGCTATGCAAGCAAGTGGAATTGAGCCTGATGTTTACACTTATAGTGTTCTAATCAATGGGATGTGTAGGGAGAGAAGAATGGATGATGCAAATGAATTGTTCAATGAGATGCTTGACCATGGGTTGGTTCCGAATGATGTTACTTACACTACGTTGATTGACGGGCACTGCAAGAATGGGAGGGTTGATCTGGGTATGGAACTTTACCAAAAAATGCTGAATCAAGGCTTAGTGCCTGATCTCATAACGTACAATACGCTTATTAATGGGCTTTGCAGGAAGGGAGATTTGAAGGAAGCACGGGATCTTGTTGATGAGATTAGTGCAAAGGGGTTGAAGCCTGACAAAATCACATATACTGCCCTTATCGATGGCAGTTGTAAGGAGGGAGATTTGAGAATGCATTTAAGCTTAGGGAAAGAATGATAAAGCATAAAATTGCGCTTGATAACGTGGCTTACACAGCCCTTATTTCTGGTTTGTGTCAGGAAGGGCGAGGAGTTGATGCAGAGAGAATGTTGAGGGAAATGCTGAGTGTGGGTCTGAAGCCTGATGATGGAACGTATACAATGATCATCAATGACTTCTGTAAGAAAGGAGATCTTAAGACGGCTTCCAAGTTGCTGAGAGAGATGCAAAGAGATGGACATGTACCATCTGTTGTCACTTACAATGTGCTTATGAATGGCTATTGCAAGCAAGGGCAGATGAAAAATGCAAATATGCTCCTAAACGCCATGCTAAATATAGGGGTTGTTCCTGATGATATCACGTATAACATCCTACTGGAAGGGTACTGTAAAAACGGAAACCGTGAAGATGTTTCGAACCTGCGTAGTGCGAAAGGGCTTATTCTTGACTATGCTTCATACATGTCGCTAATCGGCAGCTTAAGGAAAGCCCCGAAATTCCATTCAAAGAGATAATGTAATCAGGAAAAGAACTGTATTGAAGATTTTTCCTACTATGACCCTCTCTACAGAAAGCAGGTTCAATGCTAATACTGGATTCACCGAAGTTATGCAATGGTTGTTGCCCGATACAAGTCACATATTTGCTGCAGTCCAGGGAGTTCAGCGTACAGGAGCAATAAAAGGTCAACATCAACATGTCCGAAGAGAGCAGCACTCATTGTGTTAACTGCTGATATGCTTGAAAATATAGAGCTATTTGGCAAATCATGCTTGTTAACATGCTATTGTTGGAACTTGCAACGGATCATAGGGTCATGGGCATTCGAGATTTTGTGGTGCATTTTGTTGTATATACTGTGATTCTTGCCTCTTTTGCTAGAACAACAGATGGTTGCTCCTTTTCAACTGAGGATTCATGTCATCAACTTGGTTCATAGATACGTGGATACATGCTTTATGAAGTTTTATTCATCTCTGCCCTTTCAGGATGTATCATGGTAGGAGAATTATAGGTATTTTAAAAAATTGGTGTAGCGGGTATCAAAACCGACATGTTGAGTCTATAAGGCCTCTTCTTTCTATATAGTACTAGAAGTCGTGGCATGCCATTCCTGCGTGCATATAATAAATAATTTTTCACACTTAAAATGTATTATAAATAAGAGAAAAAAATACAAATCACTACATCTATACTATTATAAAAGAAAACCCTTTGAGTGTACCAACTTTAGATTGTCCTATTTTACCCTTAAATTAATTTCTTTCTTTCAAAACAAATTTGGTCAAAATAGTAATTTCAAAATTTTAAATAATCTCACAATTTTATAAAAAAAAAAATTCTCTCACCCACTGCTCCAAGTTTTCTCTAAACTTCTCCATGTTTGTTTTTTTTTTCCTTACAAATTTCTATATAAACTTCAAATTATAAAATATTACCCTACGTTTCTTTATTCTTATGAATTATGATTTTTTTTCTTCATCTCATATCATAAATTCTTTTATATGTTCGCGAGAAGCGCGTGCAACGACGACTAGTTACATAAAAAAAACTAATTTATTAGTTAAATATAATTTGAAAATTTGAATAATTTAGTTATCTTATTAGTTGAATGGCATTTTTGATTTTACAAAAAATTGGTGCAGCGTTGCATTAACCTCCATTTGTGAGTATGAAGTCCCTTTCCTTTTTGTATTAGTATAGATAGATAAATACATATAAACAGATAAATAATTTAACAATGAACAATAGCTTTCTCAAAACACAATATCAAACATACACACACCTATATATAAAAATATATATAAAGAGATATAATTTAAAATGAACAGTAACTTTTGTCTTCCAAAACACAATATTAAATATACAATACTTATTTTAAATTATTTTAAATTATCTCTGAAAGCATCTACATAAATATCCACTATTTCCAACACATACTAATTTATCTCTATTTTTTTATTTTTATCTTCACAAAATACAAAAAAATACTTAAAAAATAAATTTCAAACACTGTGCATAGTTTTTCAAGTAATTTATAGTATACATTTTTAATGGTAAAGAAGCATTTCTTATTCCAAGTCCATGTCATTTGGTTTTCTTTATCTTGATCTAATGCTGCGATAATTATTAAATTAAGGAGTAATAAGAGGTTGATGTAATTATACGTAAACCTTTATGATTTATAAATTATATTTAGTATTCTTAATATTTATTTTTGTATAACAAATAAGTTCTTTCGTTAGTCAAAATTCACCGAATTTGATATTAACAAAAAGAAGAGATAAAAATTCATATTTACCCTCGATTAATTTATTATTAATTATTACAAGTCAATAAGTTTTTTTTTTTATGATCAAATTACTCTTATACATATTTATACGTTAATGCATTTAAGAAAGTATATTTTCACCGTTATAAGGTTAGTTTAATTACAAAAGATTTGTTTGACCAACAATAAATAAATAATAAAGCAACTGGGGTAAATATAAAATTTTATCCATTTTTTTTTATTAATAATACTAAATACAATAAATTTTGACAAATGAAAACTTATTTATTAGATTGAAGTAAATATTAGGGATACTAAATGTAATTTTTCAAACACTGAGGGTCTATGTATAATTACACCGAACCGCAAGAGAAGGGAATAATTATCCCTTAAACTATATCTCTGTTTAGAAAATTATTTAGTAAATTAACTTTCTAGAAAGGGAAATTTCTTGTTCATGAACTAACCAACCTTAGTATTTATTGAATTAATATGGCCCAGGACCAAATTGGTAGGTCCAAAGCCCACTTCATATAACCCACCCATCTTTTGGATGGCAGCCCACGCACACCTCTCATTGGTCTTCTCCATCACTCGGCCCAACTCTTTCCCCTCGACCCGTTTATCCGATCCGGCCCATCTTCCTCTTACTTAGTCGACTGATGGAATCCTAAACTAATTTCTCTTTCTCTCTCATCTCCCTCCCCCTTTATCTCGATTTTCTCTTTTCCGCCGACTCTCCCCTCGTACTTATGCTCCGCCATCAATGGCCACCTCCTATAATTTTCCAATGATTTTCTATGGTGTTAAGGAGTAAGAAGAAATTGTCTTCTTTCTCTTTTGAGTTCTTTGTGAACTCAACTATGTGAGAAACCTTAGTGGTGTTTCAGTGATTCTTTGTGGGATGTAGCCTTAGTGGCTGTTTGTGGGTTAGCAACCAGTATGGGTTGCCGGCCTGTGTGGCCGTGGGTTTGTCCCGAAATTGGCTCCTTGTGACTTTTTATTCCGTTATTTAACTGTTATTTTTTTTTTGTTGCCGTAATTGCTATTTTGATTGTATAAGATTTTTGTAACTCCCATTAATTGGTAATGTTGAGTTCTTTGTGTTGATTTAGACTCATCGGTTTGGGTGCAAAAACCTAACAGTATTATATATTAATGTGAGGGTTTTGGGGTTGAATAATATTTTTAAGATTAAACATTACTAACCCATTTATCTGTCGAAAAGTTTCTGTGTTACCATTACCAAGTTTATCTAATTGAGGATTTTATAAAGTTAATAGTTTTGGTTATACTCTTCCAGGTGACTTACCAAGTACTAATTTCTACCTTATGCCTTAGTAATGATTTTGAAGAAATTCTCCTTCGTTAGGTTCTTCATGTTTTATTTGATATCAAAGTATTTGTCATTATTTTTAGAATAAACTACAACAATCTCTCCTGCATTTTAGCTTAATTGCGATTATCCCCTTGTTGTTTGAAAAACTAACAATACCCTCTTAATTTTATCGGTCATATAACAATTAGTCCAATCCGTTAGGTTTTCATTCATTTTTTTTTTTTTGGTGAACTAACCAAAATGTCCTTATGGATTAAAAATTATAATTTTATTTATTTTTTAAAATTTTTTAATTTTTTTATGGACTAAGTGGATAATTGTTCAATAATTTTTAAATTTTTTTCATCCTTCCCATTTAATTTTTTTTATAAGTTTTTAGTTTTTTCTTAAAAAAAATACAATAAAGACATAATTGACAATTTCATACCCCATTCAAGGATTCCATAATTTCATCAAACATCTGGGGGGTATTTATAATTTTTTAAAACAACAAAGGGGTATTCGTAATTATGTCAAATCTTAAGAGAGGTTGTTGTAATTTATCCTTATTTTCACCTTCTTCAAATTAAGAATTTTTATAATGTCTTTCTGTCTTAGTCAAGGCGTGTTTGGAGAAAATAGAATCTTTGATTTTTCTCAATTAATTGCGAAGCCATTATTAATATTAAACCGCCAATAAGACATAGTTTAATTGGCGAAGCTGAGACCCTATAATTTTAGAGGTCATGGGTTCGAACCCCGCCTTATGTGTGAGATGTTGTTTCTACTGAATAGTAAGTGTATTGTTTCTACTGTAATAGTAGGTGCTGGTTAGATTTAGTTTATTTGATAACTTTGAACAACCAAGAGTTGGAAGGACACCTTCCGTTAACAATGACACAATAGTGGTAGCAACCACTATATCAAACTTTTGGGTGAAAAAGATCTTAATTGATAGCGGAAGTTCGACATACATCGTTTTCTACAAAGCCTTCTCCAAAATGGGGACTGATAATGTGCGATTAACTCCAGTTAACACACTATTAACCAGTTTCAACAGAGACATAGTGGAGCCATTGGGAGAAGTCATGTTACCCGTATCTTTGGGGTTTTTGGGTTTTAACCCTCAGTGATGAGCCTAAATCAATCGAAACCTATCAACTATTATAAGAAATTAGCGGTGAAAACCCTTAATTACAACCAATAATTACAAAAAAATGAAAGAGAATATAAACAATATTAGATTATCAACAGAAAGCAATATTTGGCTCAGAGGCCAGATCCGGCACCGGCAAAATCCACGGCCACCACAAGCCGACAACCCTTCTCACGGTTGCTCCAAAACCCCACCAATAGTCCTCCAATGATTCGGTCACTCAGACCTAAACCAACACCACTCAAGTTGAACATAGTCACTCAGGCTCACAAAGATTTTCACACAGACTGATTCACAAAGCTTTTAGTGAGAGAGGAGATTTTTGTTTTTGGTGGTTTTCAACAGAAGAGATGTAGGACATTATATATGGAAGGAGGTATTGAAGGCAGAGGGGGAAAAGCGGTGACAGCGAATTCCAAGGCCATCGGAACAGTGAGGGGAGAGATCCAAAGTTCAAGAGAAAAAGGGGGAAGAATAGAATCATGCATGAGAGAGAGAGACAAATGAAAGACAAGAGTTAGGGTTGCTATAATATAGTGGAATAGGGTCGAGTGGGCCAAAATTATGAGGTTTTTAATTAATTAGGCACGATTTTGAAATAAATGACCGTTCCTACATTATGCCCGAACACATGAATCGACAAGGTTTTGTTAATTAGGCATGATTTTTAATTGAAAACCGTTCCTATATTATGCAAGAATACATGAAACGACAGCGTTCTGTTAAATCAGGCACGGTCCAGGCACGTTTTTTTAATTGAAGATCGTGCTAAAATTTCATATATATTGGACACTTAGCTGATTTTTTCCATCCTCCCATTTCCCCCATCTCTCTCCTCTCTCTCGAATTGATGCGACCCTCCAGTTCCTTGCCGCCGTCCATCGTCTGCTCGCCGCAATCCTCCACCTCGGTCTCAGGTTAGTTTTTTTTTCTTTTTCTTTCTCCTATTTTGTTTAAAGGGAACGAGTTTCAGAATTTTTTTTTTTTCTGAAATTCCTTTTCTGAAAATATTTTCAACAAATATTTGTTTAAATATTTTTGAAAATATTTCAGAAATTTAAATTTTCTGGCCAAAATTTTCTATTTTAGTTAATTTCTATGATTTAAGTTAATTCTTTTTGTGATTTTAGTTAATTTTCTGTGATTCTAGGTAATATTATGTAATTTTCTGTAATGTTATGTGATTTTTTAGGTTAATTTTACATAGTTTTCTATAAATTTAGGTAATTATCTGGGATTTTAGATAATTTTAGATATTTTTAGGTATATTTTTGTGAACTTAAAAAATTATAAAAATATAACAATTTTTTTTGAAAATTAAAACATATTTTTTCAAAATTAAACTGTAATTTTCTGAAATTAAAAAATATTTTTTTTGAAAGTAAATAGTTATTTTCTGAAATTAAATAATTTTTTCTGAAAATAAAAAATAAATTTTCTGAAAGTCAAATACTTTTCTGAAATTATAATAAATTTCTGAAAATATAATTTACATCATAATGTAAATAATCATAAAATTAGACCAATATTCTCAATATAATATTATTTACATATTAATGTGAACAATCACAAAAATTAGGCCAATATTCTGAATAAAAATATATTTTATTATAATAATAATCATAAAACTAGACCAATTCCTTAATATTATTTTATTTACATAATAATGTAAATAATCATATAATGTTGTACCATATTCTCAATATATTATATATTATTGAGCATACTCATACAAAATTAGGCTGATTTATTCTCAAAATAATAATATACAACAGACCAATATTTTCAAATAATATTTAATTTTATTCACCATATTAAATAATCATCATGTGTTAGAGATATTCCCAAATATTTATTTAAAATGTATAGTTCCTTTGTGCCATATACAAACGGATCAAGCATTCCTTTAAGATTCTCTTAGCCCATCAATTGATTATTAAGTGTAGAACTGGTCAGGTTTATCCATTTTCGTGTATAAAAAAAGACAATGTTGATAGAAAGCGGATAAACTTCAGTACCACGTACTATAACAAAAAATTCAGGCGATAGGCTAAAAGGCTAAATGCAATCTTGACCCGTTTGTATATGTGCACAAAGGAACTATACATTTTTAAATAATTAATGAGTAGAATAATCATAAATTCAGCACAAATTATTATATTAGGGTAATTTCTTCAATAATTAGAAAAACTAATATTTAGTATAATTTTTATAGATTATGTCTAGTGGTACGCCTCTGTCCATGTACCATGTGGTCGTGGCGCGGTCGCAATCGCGGTCGAGGCCGCCACTTCTAGCGGCGCCGTCATAATGCTTTCTAAGTTGGGAAGCAGTATTTCGACCCCACCACCACCCCACGACCCCACTGTCGGCTATCCCACAGACTCCAGATGATGCTACACCATCTGGTGTGGCCTCGACACCTTAGGAGGCTAGACAACAGTGTGCTGTACAAGCGGCTGTTCCAGGACCACCACCAGCAGTTCCCCCACCTCAGTCAGGAGCGAGGTAAATGTTTTTATGTGCATTTTTATTATTATTTTATTTTAAAAATTACTAATCAACATGTTTTTTTAGGTTTGGCCGCCGCTTCCATGAGTGGATTAATGCGGTGGTGCCGGGACACTTTCCCCACCCTTGGCCATGTTTGAGACAGGTGCTGCTAGAGCACCAACATTTCTGATTCGAGAGCATGAAGGTAATGAAATTAAATTAAATTTATAATTATCTTATCATTTAAATTTAGTTTATTGAATTTTTACTAATGTTTTGGTTCATTTTCTTATTATAGATGACTTATTGGTGGGATTGTGACGATGGGTCCTTATTCCGGGTCTTCCACATGTGGGTCGGGAAGTACATCCGGAAGACCTTCTTCGTTGCCTGGTCCAGCCTGGTCACGCCACTATAGTTGGACAACGAGATCTGGCTCCCGCTACAGGCATACTAGGCTACTGAGGACTTCGAACAAGAATCCTCAAAGAATAAGGCAAACTGGACGGTGAACCCGACCGCGTCCTCCACTGTGTATCGCGGGGGATCCTCCTCTGTCGGCATGCACAAGATAAAGTTGGTGAGTAAATTACAATACTTTTATAGGTTTATCTTTTTTTTTTGACATATTACGCTAACTCTTTTATTATTTTACAGGAGGCAGAGGTCGGTCGGCCGCCTAAGCAGATGGAGGTGTTTGAGCTCTACCACAAGAAGAAGGAGGACGATGATTGGAGCGGGCCGAGGGCGACTGAGGTGGCGGGAAGTAGTTCGTTGATATTTTTTTTAAAATAATTCTTGGTTAAAAGTACTAAAATAATTGATTCTTTTGTAGGAGACTTCTAGAAGCTGATGTAGGATCATCAGCTTCAGCCGACGGCTGATGAGGGCCATACCCTCGCCGAATCGGAGGCATCGGGCGATAACCGAGCAACAGATGTGGGTGGCGGCAGTCGGGGGCAAGAACAAGGATCGTGTATTCGGCCTTGGTTTTGAGGCCCACTTCTCCAGCCAGACATACACATCACTATCGCCACCTCCACCGACATCGCCACCGCCACCTCTGAACCCAGCCATGGAGGACCGCATCGGCCACCTCGAGGAGATGATGGCTGACGTGATGGTGATGATGTGGGAGATGCGGGCTAGTTCCTCCACTACTGGACCGGCACAACCAACCTCCTCCAGTACTAGCCCAACACAGCCTTCACAACCTTCGACCGACCCCCACCCACCGAACGACAACAAGATGGGAGGTTTAGATTAGGTTTGTTTTTTTTTTTTTAATAATTGTAAAAGAATAATATTATATAATAATTTAATATTTTTTCCAATTATTCATGTTTTTCATAATATTTTTTTTAGATTCTATTATTTCATATTTATTCAATTAATTAATTTCATAAATATAATCAATTAATTATTAAAATTTATTAAATATATAAAATAAATTATTTATTAAAATTATTACATTATAATTAATTGAAATTGTTCAAAACAATATATTTCACATTAAATAATATCTAATAATTTTTTGAAAAAAAAATTAGGAACGGTCAAGGAAAAATATGACCGTTCCTAATATAATTACTAAAATAGTTTTTAGAATGTGTTCCTAATTATAGAACACTGTGCCTAATACCATTACTGAAAGAGTTTCACCTAGGTGTTCCTAAATAAGGATGACAGTTCCTAATACCATTATTATTACAGTTTTACAGAAGTGTTCGTAAATAAGATAGATCATTCCTATTAGCATTACAACACCAGTTTACACTACGTGTTCTTAAATAAGACTGATCGTTCCTAGACCTGTTACAAAGAATTGTTTCAAGAGAATATACTGACTGTGCCAAAATGTATTACAAAGATTGGAAACAAACAATTCCTACACACATCACCAATCCAAATAAATACATATAAAAATTGAGGCATGAGTATTACAAAGACCGTTCCAAAGGTAACAATGCAATATATAATGAAACTGTTCCTAATACCATCCAGATCGTTCCTATAAACAAATTAATTTTTTTGAAACAATATCAATATTAGGAACGATCACGTACAAAATGTTACAGAGACTGTGTCAATTAGGAACGATCGTTGATCAACAGTTCCTAATATTTGTAACGCCACCTACACGGACGGATGACAAACCATTCCACGACCGTCAATAATCCAATTCAGTTAAATTTCGTCCGTTCTGAACCATTTCAATTGAAAAAAAAATAAAGCCGTTCCTAGACCGGTCGCAAATTCCACTTTTTTTTTGGTAGTATGTGTATATATATATATATTATCTTCTTCCTCGATCCCCACCTTCGCCCCCACCTCCCCCCCTCCAGTCCGGTGTGAGCGTTGCAGCGGCCAATGCCTCCTCCCTCTCTCTCTCCGTATATATTATGTATTAAGTATATACATTTTATATTTTTCTTAAAAAATATATTATATGTATTAAAGTATATTATATTAAATAAATGTGAGCCATAGATAATTTTAATGAAATTTGAACCATTCATTTGTAAATTATTTATGTTTAGTGGTTTTTAAATAGGGTAAATGTGTTTTTCAATTAAAAAAATTAAAAAAATAATAAAAAAAATGCTGCGTGTTATGCACTTTTCGGTCGAGGGAGCAGTTTACCCCATTTTGAAAAATATAAGAGGGCTTTTTGATGTAGGATTTTTTTTTTCAACCTTTCACAAATTAGGGGTAAATTGTATTTTACCTAGACAAAAAAAAAAGCTAAGTATATGAGAAATACTACTTGAAAATTTCAAAATGCTACGGACACAACACGTTGCATTTTCTTAAAAAAGATAACGTGGGGACCCATTTTTTGCACCATTTTTAAGTTAAGAAACTAAAATTTCCTATCGTGAAAGTATAAAAATAACTCCAAGAAAAGAGAGTGATCGGTCAATGAAAACTAAGCCCTCCATATCACATCTTTCATTGGTTCAACACGTTTTGAAAAATGACCCTACAGAAATACTTCAACTTGAAGGTCGACTAATTCCCTGATCATAATGAAAAAACATGCTTTGCAAAATAAAAAAATAGGGGAAATAACATTTTTCGTCCCATAAGTTGGGCCTGTTTCACTTTTGGTCCCATTCATTACGTGATTAGCAGTTTTGGTCCTGTAACTTTAAAATATTGGCAGTTTTGGTCCCAAACCAATATTCCGTCAGTTTTTAACGGAGAAGGCCACGTGCAGGCACGTGGCCGTTAACGTCTGTTTGTGGAGGAAAAATTAGCGCCCTTTCTGGTTTGGTAACATTATTGGAGGAATATAACTACTAATGAGGGCAAAAATCAAAGGTTAGGTCAAGAAAAGGGCTTTTTCTCTCCTTCCTCAAAAAATTTCAATCCAATCCCTCCTACATTGCTGTGAATTGAAGTGAAGTAGAGGATATCAAATAATTATGTCTTCTACAAATGATTCAAGTGGGTCGAATGTTATATGCTATTGTGGGAAGAAGGCTGCAATGAGGACTTCATGGACGAATTATAATCCGGGTAGGCGATTTCATGGCTGCAATGACTTTCCAAATGGGTGTGGGTTCTTTCAGTGGGAAGACCCACCAATGTGCACACGAGCTAAGAGCATAATTCCTTCACTTCTTCGAAAATTGGACCAAAAATAGACTGAGATTTCCATATTGCAGAAAAGGTAAAGCGACTCCAAATATTTTTATTTGCAGCTATGATTTTAATAATTTTCATTTTAATGTGGTGAGATGACATTATATAAGTTATTTCCACATTTTACGGCATTTATTTAGTTGTAGTTAAGTGCTAGTGTTATTGAAAGTGTAATGAAGTTTGAATGTAGTGTGTTTACGACATAATTCTTTGATATCTTCTACTTCACTTCAATTCACAGCAATGTAGGAGGGATTGGATTGAAATTTTTTAGGAAGGAGAGAAAAAGCCCTTTTCTTGCCCTAACCTTTGATTTTTGCCCTCATTAGTAGTTATATTCCCTTCAATAATGTTACCAAACCAGAAAGGGCGCCAATTTTCCCTCCCACAAACAGACGTTAACGGCCACGTGCTCTGCACGTGGCCTTCTCCGTTAAAAACTAACGGAATACTAGTTTGGGACCAAAACTGCCAATTTTTTAAAGTTACGGGACCAAAACTGCTAATCACGTAATGAATGGGACCAAAAGTGAAACAGACCCAACTTATGGGACGAAAAATGCTATTTCCCCTAAAAAAATACCATAACCTCTGAATGACAAAATATGAGTCCACAACGAGGTGCTCACTGTTGACCCTGGCATATTATTACATGCAAGTAGGAATATAGAAACTGCAAGAGAATCTTGTATTCTACACTATAAATTGCTGTTTACTTCTTACATTCCTCATCACTCAGCCAAGGCATTCAACATATTACCTTCCTTCTCATTTCTTCCTTCTTATCATTTGCAGCTTGAAAATCACTGCCATGGGTGCCATCACTTATGACATTGAGATTCCTTCCTCAATCCCAGCCGCCAAGATGTTCAAGGCCGTTGTCCTTGACGCGGACACCCTTATCCTAAAGATCATGCCTCAGGCTATCAAAAGTGTCGAAATCTTGGAAGGAGACGGTGGTGTCGGAACTGTCAAGATCATCCATTTCGGGGAGGGCATCCAGTATAAGAGTGCGAAGCACCGTGTTGATGCTCTTGACACGGAGAATTTGACCCACAGCTACACGATTGTTGAGGGTGATGCTCTGGCGGGCGTTCTTGAATCCATCACTTATCATGTCAAGATTGTGCCGACTGAAGATGGAGGATGCATCTGCAAGAACAGGAGCATTTACCACACCAAGGGCGAAGTTGAGATTAATGAAGAGAAGATCAAGGAAGGAAAGGAGAAGGCAATGCAGATGTTCAAGGCCATTGAAGCTTACCTCCAAGCCAATGCCTAAGAGCTAATTAATATACAGCCTGAGACACTAGCTATCTCTCTTATTTTTAAGATACTATTATGATATTTTGTTCTTGTGAGTTATGTATTTGGGGTTTCTAGCATCATAAACTTAAAGATGTACTTGTTACTGTATCATGTCAATTAAAGTTAATTGTTTTGAATTGCGAATCAAATTTGATGTTTTGATAAGTTTTGAATCTTTTAGTCTAAATTGATGTTGTATTATTATACTTTGAAAAATTTTAACCCGGATTAAGTTTGGCCGAACCAAACTAATCATATAGCAAGTGTGATATACTTGCTATGTGATTGGTCACTTTCTATTAAATGTACACCAATAATACGGCAAGTGTATTGCACTTATTATATGATTGATTCAAATGTGGCCCAATCAAGTCCTGACTAAAATTGTTTTTGATGTGTTTTTATAACCCACTAGAAGTCACTTCATAATAATACGCTGTGTTTTTAAAATCTTCCTCAAATATACATATATTTGATGCGACTGTTATAATTATATAGGTCACTTTTATAGAGTTAAATTCATTTTACCCCCTTGTATTATGCAAAAATATAAAAAAAAAACCCTGTGAAAAATTAAATATCAGTTTCACCCCCTGTGTTATAAAAAATAGATTACACTGCTCCCTGGTCAAAGAGAACCTAATTTTATAGGGGCAATGACTAAAATGCCCGTCCTAGTCAATTTGGTCAACCTATGCCTATTAAAATATACCTATAATATATAAAAATTATTTAGAAAAAGTTTCATATACAAAGAAATTTATATAGAAAAAATATCTATTAAAAATATACCTTTAAAATTATTTATATTAAAACTATATAGAAAAAAATATTTTTCTTAGTCTGTTAAACATGCTCAATATTAATTTTAGTCCGATAATCAACCCATTTTTTATAAATTCACTAAACTTTAAAATTTATGAAATTTAATTTTTCAGTGATCGAAATTTTAATTTATGACAAAAAAATAACATGGCATGCTAAGTGGATATTTTTGTGGGGGGTTTTTAGTCCTACGTGGCTTTAAAAAATGAGTTAAATCACATGTTAGATAAATTATAGGGTAAATTACATCTGCCTCCCCTGAGGTTTGTCATAATTACAAATACCCCCTCGTTGTTTGAAAAATTACAAATACCCCCTAATTTTAACGACCATCTAACAATTACCCCAATCTATCCATTTTTATAGTGAACTGACCAAAATACCCTTATGAATTAAAAATTATAATTTTATTTATTTTTTTTAAAAATATTTTTCTTATCGATTAAGGGGATAATATTTTTTATAATTTTTAAAATTTTTTCATCCATCCCATTCAATATTTTTATAAGATTTTAATTTTTTTTAAAAAAATAAAAAAATATAGTAAGGGCAAAGTTGACATTTCTATACCTCCATCCAAGGATTACATAATTTTATCAAACATCAGGGGGTATTTGTAATTTTTCAAACAACGAGGGGGTATTTGTAATTATGTCAAACCTCAGGGGAGGTGATTGTAATTTACCCTAAATTATATTATATAAATTATTATTTTAAAAAATAATTATTATAAAAATTAAAATTATACCCCCCCACACCCCCCACCCTACCCCATCAGCTTCCCTTCCCCAACCCCGAACCCCCACCCCGCCTCCCCACCCCGCCTCCCCTTCCCTTCGCCCCCTTCTGGGCGACCGGCGTCACACAGAATCGCGCCAACATAAGATGGGCGACGGCGTCGCCCTCGCTTCCATGGGTGACCGCGTCACCCTCGATGGATGGGCGATGGCGGTCGCCCTCGTTGCGTTGGGCGACAACCGTTGCCCGGGGATGAGGAGGTGTCCTCCTCCGTAGCGGCGGCTTTTTAAAAAAAAAAGTTAAATTTAAGTAATTTAATTATATAATTATAAATGTTATATTAAAAAATATTGATATAATTTTATATTTACATATAAAGTGAATTTTATTATTAATAAAGTATTAAAAAAAAATTCAAACTCACACTCTCAATCAACGCGAGTGTATTACACTCTCTGACCTTAGGGGGTTTTTTGAATTTTTTTCATATCACATGGGGTGTTTTTGATATTTTATTTTTCACAAGAATTTTTTTTTAAATTTTTGATATCACAGGGGTTCCTTGAACTTTTCTCCACTTTTGTATGTAAAATCTAATGCAACCTAGTTTTGTAAGGTCATGAATGAGTGA
Organism: Sesamum angolense; assembly: GCA_034509725.1. Lineage (NCBI taxonomy): Eukaryota > Viridiplantae > Streptophyta > Magnoliopsida > Lamiales > Pedaliaceae > Sesamum > Sesamum angolense. The sequence continues at coordinate 22,195,819 of JACGWL010000001.1, forward strand.
AGTGGCTTCTAACAGGTTATAATATAATGGAACTTCACAATATAAGGCCAAAAATAATCGCAAATGATTTTTTGATGTCACATGTGAATTTTCGATGAATATAAATTGTCAACATTACTTAACAAATCTGTTTGAATATTGATGCAAAAAATTTTCTTTTTGAAACTGTCCGAAATATGTAACTAAATTTAATGTGTCCAAGTTTTCCAACAGATAATATTCGCGAGAGAATTCTAACAGTTTTTCCGACAAATTTACGGTTTTTATGACGATTGGGCTTGACATAGTAGACCGTCATAAATGCATGGTAAAGTCCATTGGAAACTCCGATGGATTTCGATGGTCTGTTCGTGGTCATCAATTCAAAAAGTTTTGGGACTTCTTTTCCAACGGGTTTAGACTGTCGGACATTCTGTCGAAAAAATTAACTAGGTATGAGAACTAAAAAATGATGAAAATTAAAATTGTAAATAGCTATAGAAAAATTAGTTGGAATTCCATCGGCAATACTCTAATTGGAGGGGAAATTCCAAAATCTTTTAAAAATTTCTGACAGATTTCAAATAGTCCATCCGAAATATCTTATTGAATTAATTGGGAATGTCTAAAACTTTGAGACAAATAAGATGGTATTAGTTTGATTATATCAAACTGTTGAATTAAAATTGAATGGTTCGATCGAATGATACATCATATAGATAGATGGTCACAACAACATACTTACAAGTATGAACATTTACTCAGCGCATATTAGTTACAATTATTATTATCAGCAAAAGGAAGACATGGGTAAAATACAATTAACTTCCTTGTGATCTATAAAATATTTTATAAAATCCCCCTAAAAAAAAAGGGAATTTTGATCTTGCAGGAATGCAATTTGGCAGTTAAGTCTTGTATTTTAAGAATTTGATCTTAGTAAGGTATACATTCTAAATTCAGATCAATTTTGTCTTTGATGTGCAAATTTTTTTTATTGCAAGGCTTAGGTGTTTGGCTAAAAGATTATAAGCTCCTTAGAACATTTTATAAGCTCTTTAATTTTTTTTTTAAATTTTCTAATTTATTTTTATTAAATTTTATAAGCTATATAAAATTATTATGTCAAAAGACAATAATATCCTTATTCATACTCTCTCTCTCTCTCTCTCACACACACACACACACACACTTTCTCTATCTAGGATTTAAAAAACTTTTTTACTATTTAATTTTTCAAACATTCGAAAAAAGAGAAACTACTTCATTGTTTACTAATAAATTATTATTATAGTTAAAGAAAAATAGATTGGCATTGATATTATATTTACTAAAATGATATAAATTTAAGACATTATAAATTATACGATTAGCAATAATCATTGCATTAACAAAAAAAAATATCTATTATATATCTATACTAATATTCGATTAGCATGGATGTATATATTATTTTTATTGAAAAGTTTAGGTAATAATTCATCTTCAATTGTTATTGTAAAAAAATTATCTATTAAATTTGTATTTAGAATTGAACTAATGTGTACTATTCATAAAGTATTTTATTTTTTTTAAAAATAATATATATAAAAAAAAATAACTTATTTGATTCGAATGGTATACATGCCCATTTTAGTCATTTTATCAATTAAAAATCTTATTATGCCAAATATCCTAACATCTAATAAGTTTTAACATCTTATTTTACCCAAAACACTTACGAACTTATTTTTAAAATAAGACCCAACATCTGGCATAATTGCATTTACTGCCTCGTATATTAGGGGGATGGTAAAACAAAGATTCTAAATATACAGGTGGCAAAAAGTACCCTGAAATGAATGTTTTTTTTTTTTTTTTTTACAATTGTAGGACTTCGACCATCAAATTTTTTAAAGTGTTCGAAATGCTTACGTGGACAAAAATTAAGGGTTTTTTTTTGGATTTTTGCTGACAGAGCATTTTTTTTATATACCACATAAGCACTTATATGGAAAAAAAAAATTATATAAAATTAATTTGAAATTTTGTATTATGTGTATAATTATAAAAATAAAATTATTATTTTATATAATAAATTAAAATAAAAATCCTCCCCCCCCCCCCCGGTCTACCCACCCACCCACCACCACGCACCTACCTACCTAATCCCTCACCATGCCTCCGTCCTCGCGCCACCGTCCCCGTCTCCCCAGGAGAGGGGAAGTGACGTGGTGTCGCCCCCAATTTCGGAGACGACGAGCGTATAACTGAGCGACGACGTTCGTCCAAATTTTGGGCGGCTGCCGTCGCCCAGATGTGCGCTGGGCGACGACGTCCTCCACCAGGTGCCTCGCCCCTCTTCGGGGCAGCGGTGTGGAGGCAAGGCGTGGTGGCGGGGTTACGGGGCAGAGGGGGCGGGGTGGTGGGTCAGTTTTTTTTAATTGAATTTGTATTATTTTAATCTTTATGATTTAAAATTTTCTATAATATTATAATCTAATTTTCTATAATTTGTGTATATATATATTTCTGAATTTATAATATATATAAAATTATGTATACACACTCATATGGCACGGTTTTTTTTCACTTAAGCAAATTCAGACTACTTTTAAAAATTCGGTGGCTGGAGTCCTACAATTGCGAACAGAGAAAAAATTCGAGTTACTTATTGCCATCTCTATATTTAGAGTCATTGTTTTGTCACCCCCTCTAATATGCCGGACAGTAAATGTAATTATGCTCCCAATATTTTATAAGCTTCTAAAACATTTTATAAAATATAGGAGCTTATAAGATGTTTTAAAAAAGCTTAGTCAAATACTAAGATACCAACTTTTAAAATCCTAGAGAGTGATCACCAGATTGAAAATCCAAGAGGATTATTATCATTTCTTATCTTTTATTATCACTTGAATATTTCTAATTTCGTGGGGAAGAAAATCAAACGAGATTAAGAATCAAGTTTAAGTTAGGGGGTTTGTGGAATTATATATCACAGCTTGGCAGGAAGAAAACTGAGTCTGAATGGACCGAATAAAAGTTTGTTGGAAACAAACAGTAAGAGAGAGAGATCTGTCGATCAATGCAAATTGTCCCCATCTAAATTTCTTCATTGTACAACTTCAACTAACTTAATTAAGCTGAAGGTCAATTAAAGATGAGAAGACGCGCTAGTCCACAATGATGTGCTAATCACAGTTTATGCTGCAGGCTGCGCCATCTTTGCAAACAGAAAAATATGCATCTGCATTGTTAGATCAGTTCTAATAAATTGCAAGTAGGATATAAATCTACACAAGAATCTTCTATTCTATAGTATATATTGCAGCTCTACTTCTTGCATTTCCTATCACTCAGCCAATTACGCCAATTAGCAAACTACCTTCCTTCTTTCTTATCATTTCAAGCTTCAGCCATGGGTGCCATCACTTACGATATTGAGATTCCTTCCTCAATACCAGCCACCAAGATGTTTAAGGCCGTTGTTCTCGATGCCGACACCCTTATTCCTAAAGTCATGCCTCAGGCTATCAAAAGTGTCGAAGTCTTGGAAGGAGACGGTGGTGTTGGAACCGTCAAGATCATCCATTTCGGGGAGGGCAGCCAGTATAAGAGCGCAAAGCACCGTGTTGATGCTCTTGACACGGAGAATTTGACTCACAGCTACACGATTGTTGAGGGTGATGCTCTGGCCGGTGTTCTTGAATCCATCACTTATCATGTGAAGATTGTGCCGACTGAAGATGGAGGATGCATCTGCAAGAACAGGAGCATTTACCACACCAAGGGCAACGTTGAGATTAATGAAGAGAAGATCAAGGAAGGAAAGGAGAAGGCAATGCAGATGTTCAAGGCCATTGAAGCTTACCTCCAAGCCAATGCCTAATAGCTAAAATCTAAGTATACAACCCGAGGCATTAGCTATCTCCCTTACTTTAAGATAATGTTGCACTAGTGTGATTTTTGTTGTATTGAGCTATGTATGTGAGGACTTCTAGCATTAAAAAAAAAAAAAAATCTTTTTTTTTACTTAATCATTTTAATAAAACTGATTGTTTATTGGATTTTGCAAATTTTTAAATTTGATGCGTCTAATTCATCCGGGATGTTTTCGTAAGTTGAATATTTTATTGTTAATTAATATTTTATTATTAATTTCATATTTATACACGATGTTTATAAAATTTTCTTTAAATATACAAGTGATGCGAGTATTGTATTATAGGGCAATTCTATATAAGTTAAGTATAATAACGATTTCAGTAAAATTTCAAATTGGTTTTGTAAGGTTAATTTTTTTTTTAATAGAAGAAAAGGATAATATTATGATTTATCCAAATTGATAACTTCAGCAGTGTACAAAGGGATGTCTGCCTTTTTTTTTAATAGAAGAAAAGGATAATATTATGATTTATCCAAATTGATAACTTCAGCAGTGTACAAAGGGATGTCTGCCAAACCAACGGCACGGTTATTAGCCTTACGTGCGAAAGAATGAGCAGCAACATTGTTGCCACTTCTACGAATTGGAAAGAAAATGCAAGTAAAAGATGAAGCTAAATATGAATTTATGAGACTAACGAGCCAATACCTGAAAAATCGGGGCTGGAGTCTGAAGCTTGTGGAGGAGTGGAATGCAATCACCCTTTGATATAGTTTTTTAGTGTAATAAATGTCTTACCTTAAATGAATCGTACACGAGATATTAATAGTATTAAGGTGGGCCCACTTGCATACTTCAGAGGTCCACTTGTATTACACCACGTTGTGACATTTTAGCCCAAATGATGTCACATAAATCGACAGTCTCTAACGAGGGACTCTAGGGTCGGGCTACGGATCCAGGTCATTGAAGCGGGCCGGGTTGCGATCCGATCCAACCCGAATAGATGGCTCTCTGAGTCGGGTTGCTGGTCCGGGTCGGGTCACGACCCAGCCCTGATTGAAAGGACGCGGATCTTAAGCATGATACTATAATAGGTAGGGGTGGGCGTCGGGTCGGGTTCCTCGGGTTCGGGTTAATCGGGTCGGGTACCCCGATTAATCGGGTAGTATAAAACACTACCCGATCCCGAACCCGGGTAAGGCGGGTACCCGACTGGCCGGTACCCGTCGGGTTCGGGTACCACAAGTCGGGTTCGGGTATTTAAAGAACTTGAGTTTCTTTTTTTTCCCCTCCAATTGTTATTTTTATTATGAAGCATCAAAATTTTATTCACAAAATAAATTGCAATCAATTATAAACGATCACAAAAGTCCAATAGCCCAACAACACCTATAATTTATAAACTCATTTTAAATGCATAATTTCATAAATAGCAACAATAAACTCAACTTTTGCATTAGCAAAAAAATGCACACTCGAAGTCGAAACTCTTAAATAATCAATAAATTCAATTTTTGCAAATAGCATCAACAAAATAATTCATGAACAATTTTTTGCATTAGCAAACAACATCAACCAAATAATCCATGAAGCCATTACATTCTAATCATCAATCCATAATTAAAATTTACATGTGAAGTAGTAGATCCAAAATAGTCCAAACTCAAAACTTGTCCAGTCAAATATCGATGATGGTTGAATCAACTCCCAATTTTGTCAACTCTACAAGAAAACAAAACAAAAAAATATTGAGCTCCATATAAAAAAAGTATATAGAATTTAATACCAAACAAAGCCAAAGAAAAAAATAAAAAGTACCTTGCTCAAACATTTCAATTTCACTTAAATCTTCTTCAATGCTTATTGGCTTTGAATCTTTACGGATCCAATCTTGAGCACAAATAATGGCTTGAACAATTTTAGGAGATAATGAGCTCCTAAAAGCATCAAGAACACGACCACCAGTGCTAAACGCGGCCTCTGAAGCAACAGTAGAGACGGGAACTGCCAATATATCTCGAGCCATCTTTGAGAGAATTGGAAACCTCTGAGTGTTCACTTTCCACCATTTTAATATATCAAACTTTTCCCTATATTCTTCGACATCCTCACTCAGATACTTCTCTAATTCTGACTTCACGTGATCTTTTCCCCCCGTCATGTACATCATGTACTCTTGTTGTAAAGAAAACCTGCGAGTCTCGGTCCCTCCATCATGCATAGACATTTCCTTTGATGAGGAAGAAGATGAAGAAACACGACTAGATGATGAACCCGGACTTTCTAAAGTTCCTTGAAGAGTGTGTCCATATCTTAACTTGTAATCATTAAACAACTCATGAAGACCATCCCTTATTCTCTCTTTCATTGCATCATTTTTTCCAATACCACCATATAATTTGTCAAATGAAAATTCGACAAACCCCAATTTATGACGTGGATCAAGAATCACACCATAATACAAAATCATATTCATTTTCTCAATTGATCCCCAATACTTGTCATATTTTTCTTTCATTTTTCTTGCCATCTCACTTAATTCAACATCTTCACTATTCAACCATCTTTTGAGAAGCAAATCAACTTCACATATTTCATGAAACACAATATTTGATGTGACATATGAAGACCCGGAAATGCACAATGTGAGATTGTAAAAATGTTTCAAAAACTTCAACAATAACTTTGCCCTATCCCAATCGGATTCAATCGGAACCCCATCAAATGGCTTCTTTGAAAGATCAGTCATATAAGCAAGATCTATATCTTCATAAGCATCAAATGCCCTTTTAAGGCATGTCGCAGCTTCTAACATCAAGTAGGTGGAGTTCCATCTAGTAGGTACATCAAGAGACAATAGCTTTTTTGTCTCTATAAATTCAGCACATTCTTGAAATTTTTTGTACCTAGCTGGAGAGTTTCTCACATACCTTACCACCCCTCTAATACGAGATATAGCCTTATGTTCATCCTTGCCTTTTAACCCATCCTGAACCACAAGGTTAATTATATGTGCCATACACCTCATGTGCACATATTTTCCACCTAAAATATTATGACCCCAGTTTTCAAGCTTTTTTTTCAAGTAAACCATAGCCCCATCATTGGAAGATGCATTATCAACAGTAATAGTAAAAATCCTATCAATACTCCATTCAAGCAAACATTTCTCAACACCTTTACTTATTTCTTCACTTTTATGTCCGATAATTGGACAAAAGTTCAAAATTCTCTTATGCAAATTCCAATCATCATCAATAAAATGAGCAGTGAGACACATGTAATTAACTTTCTGAATCGATGTCCAAGTGTCCGTAGTGATGCAAACCCTTTGAGCGTGATTTTTGATAAATGACTTCAATTTTGCTCTTTCATTCACATACATATGGAAAATATCTTTTGTTATTGTCCTTCTTGATGGAATAGAAAACATTGGACAAGCCACAGACATGAAATGTCTAAATCCAGGATTCTCCACCGTTTTAAATGGGAGCTCATCAACAACCAACATATAAGACAAAGCCTCTCTAATTCTCTCTTGATCAAATCTCCAATTAACAAGAGGGGCCTCTCTTTCACCAAAACGAACTGATTGAAAAGACAATCTAGCCTGATTGGTGGAAACCTCCTGAGGTTTATTCTTGCAGGATTCAAAGTGGTTTTTCAGAGGCCTGGTTCCATGTACTTTTGGATCAGCTTTTATTTCCCTACTACAATATTTGCATCTAGCCTTTTGAACTTTATCTTTTTCACAATAAAATTTATGAAAATGATCCCACCAAGGTGATCTAGAAGTCACCACCCTTTTTTCTTTTCTTAGAATCAAGTGGAATCTCATCCTCATCCCCTGACATACCCATATCCTTATCAACATCGCAACCATGCTCAAAGTCAAGATTATCAACATTATCGTCACTGACCTGATTTTGAACCATGTGTATGCCTTGATCTTGAGCATCGGATAAGTCTACAGTAGGTGAAGATTGAGAATTTGACATCTGCAAGATTAAAATAAAACCAAAAAGAAAAAGTTTCAGTGAAAATTCAATTCGCGTCACAAAGATAATATTTTCAAGAAAAGAACTGCACAACAAAATCATCCTACAACTGCACAACAAAAATAAGCCTACAATTGAATCTCCAAAACTCAGTTACTGATGGTATTTTCTGATGTTATATTCTTTGTAAAAATAAGCCTACAACTGATGCTATTTACTAATGCTATTTTCTGATGCTATATTTCTCCAAAACTGAATCACGTTCGGGTTTCTGAATTTGCAAAACTTATCAAAATTGAATTCATGAATAAGACTTCTGAATTATATTCTTTGTTGTTGCTATATATTTTTGTATAAAAAATATATAGCATCAACTGAATAATTTTGATACTATATTTTTTGTAAATGGATCCAATTCATGAGTTGAATTATATTCTTTGCTGTTGCTATATAGTATCAAAACTATACTAACTTTTGAATTCTCCGACATTAAAATTTAAATCTTCAAATCTGCCAAATTAATCGAATAAAATAGAAAATAATGAAAACTCGATGAAACCTTAACACACAATACCAAAATCCTAAACGAAATATTTTGTTAGGGTTCCCTAATTCATGCTCAAACTTGTTCAACAAAGCATGAGGAAGAGGAATTTTCAAAATCTAAAATAAAAGGGAAAACGCCACAAACCTGAGACTGAGAGAGATGACTCATGACTCGGCGGCAACGACTTTCAGTGTCGGCGGCGGCGGCGGCAGGTAATGGGTGAAGTGATTAACTCGTCGGCGGCGACAATGTATTTCCGATTTCTCAAAATTTTTAGGGTTGTGTCTGTGGTGTTAGGGTGGGTTCGACTCGTGTGAAGACTGAAGAGGCTCCCCCCACTTTTTCTCTCTCTCTGGGTCGGGTACCCGATTGGGTTAATCGGGTGGGGTTTTAAAACCCGAACCCAACCCGATGTACAATAATCGGTTTTCGGGGTACCCGAACTCGACGCGAAAACCCGATCTACCCGTAAAATTTTATCCGACACCGTTCGGGTCGGGTCGGTACCCGAATAACCCGACCCGGACGCCCACCCCTAATAATAGGCACTAAATATTAGGGGTATTTAGTCTCTTATAGGTAAGTATGATCTACCCATATCATAAGTCCCTCACTTCTTTAAGTGTATTTGAAAGAGCACTTGGAGAAGTAGAAAAAACGCTTGACATAAAATGCAACCTCTTTATCTCTTAGGAGTTTAGGACCTCGACATCTTGGGATTTGATACTTGGACAATCTTTTCGAGAAAATTTTTTCAATTTTAAGGTGATCTGTTTTCAAATCAATCTTTTTCACATACTGGCATGATCTTGTCCTCCTTAGGCCACCTCTTCTGCAGACAAGAGCTCCATCTTGACCTTGTTGGGTCATTTTAACTTAGAAAAAAATCTTTTTCAACTTTTCATTCCACGCGAAAAACTCCTTTTCAAAAGTTCCATTCCATGCTATCTCGACAGGTCCTTAGAAAAACCAATTTTTCAAAATTTAATCTCACGCAACCTCCATAGGTTGTTAATATTTGTGAAAATTCTTAGAAGTTGATCTCATGTGACCTTCATCGATCGCCAATACTTAAAAAAATTCTGACTCGCGGCCTCCATGGGTCGCTAATACTTGAGAAAATTCTTTTTCAGAAATAGAGATCTCACGCGACCTCGTGACCTCCATGGTCGCCAATACTTAGAAAATTTTTTATTTTGATCTTTTGCGACCTCCATGGGTCGCCAATACTTGGAAAAATTCTTTTTCAGAAATAGAGATCTCAAGCGACTTCACGACCTCCATGGTTGAGAATACTTAGAAATATTCTTTTCAAGAAATAGAGATCTCGCGCGACCTCATTACCTCAATGGTCGCCAATATTTAGAAAAATTCTTTTTCAGAATTAGAGATTTTTCAGAAATAGAAATCTCACGCGACCTCGCGACCTCTATGGTCGACAATACTTTGAAAAATTTTTTCAGAAATAGATCTCACGCGACCTCACTACCTGATTGGTCGCCAATACTTAAAAAAAATTCTTTTTCAAAAATAGAAATCTCGCGTGACCTCCATTGTCGCAATAATTTGGAAAATTCTTTTTCAGAAATAGAGATCCCACGCGACCTCCATGGCCACCAATACTTTTGCGACCTTCTTAGGTCGCCAATACTTGGTACTTATTTTTAAAAATTTTGGCCATTTCAAATATTAATTTTTATTTTATATTAAATAATAAAAACTTATTTATAAAATATTATAAACTTAAATTCTTCACAAAATATCAGATAATTGGAACAACTATTGGAACAACTTTTGAACTGTACAAATGTACGCATTATGTTTTGTAAGGGCATTATATTCATTTATTAGAACGAAGTTCTATTTTTTTAAGTGACCGTTACAACACCAACACGTGCGTTCCAAAAATCCTAGTGAATTTATAGCGGTAAAATTATTTTATCGGTGTTTGTAATGATCACGACGAATTATATATTTGGAACGACTTTTTCACCAGGTTTTGGAACGGTGAGCTTTCACAGAAAGAGAAGCCGTTCCAAAAATTTTTATAGCAATTTCAAAAGCTGTTCGAAATTGTAATGGTCAAGTTTTTGTAAGATTATACGCATACGACTGTGTAAGAATAACCTTTGTAACTATTTTGTCGTTTCAAACATATAAAATTCTTCTGGCAAAAAATGTGGCGTCAACTAATATTTTCCGTTTCAAAGATGCTACAAAGGCCATTCAAATTAGAATGGCCATATAAATCCTGGTTTTTTTTTTTTTTGGCTAAATTGCAAAATATCCCCCTGTATTTTTAAAGCTGAGCAAAAAACCTCTCCTATTCTAAAAATAGGTAAAATACCCCCCTTTGTATTTGTTTTATTCAGCACCTGTTCTAGTTTTTTGATGGAAGTGTAACACCGTTAAACTTTATCATGGATTGACTGTGATACTCTTACATATTAAATATTATTCTTTTTTTTAATGACCGTATAATCATTATTGATTAGATGAGCGCTGTCAGATATAATCAAATAATCTTGTCTGTTAAATTTGAACTTATAAAAAAACTAAGGATTTAGATTTATTAATTTTTAAATATATATTATAAAAATAAATTAAAAAAAAAACTACACCCAGCCCACGCCACCGCCCACCTCCGTTGCCACCCCCCAAATCCGTCGCCTACCACTATCCCCACCCGCCTCCCCCGCCGTCGCCCCAGATCAGGGGCTGACAACGTCGCCCAGATAAAAGAAGAGGGTGACGGCGCCACCGTTGTCCTCTTGTGGATGGCCCCATTTTATTTTATTTTTTTATTTTTTTAAAATATTTATGTAACACTAATTTAAATATAAATATTATTTATAAAAAAATAATATAATTGATAAAATATGTAACTTAAATAATAATTTAAATCAATTTACAAATTATAATTATTATAATTGGTTAACATTTATATTCATATTCATATTTAAATTTGAAAAATAAAATTTAGTATGTAATGTATCTTTTTTTTTGGTATTGTAGTTTTAATATAACTATATTTTTAAATAATTTTAAAATAAACAATAGTAATATATATATATATATATATATATATAATTCATTATATCCATATTTGTTAAGATACTTAAATTTTGTGTTGTGATTTTAATTCAATTTTTTAATTTAAATTATTTAACATTAAAAAAATTATATGATATTTTTGTATTTTTAATAAATATATTTAAAAGAAATTTTAATTTTTTACAGAGATGTAAAATGGAAAAAAATACTCAAAATAAATTAAAAACAATTCAAAATGCCCCAAAGCTATTATATAGTCAATTCCTAACGGTAGGGGTTTACAAAATACGAGAATTTTTTTACCTATTTTCAAAATACAAGGGACTTTTTTGCTAATTTAAAAAAATAAAGGGGGTAAAATGGAATTTAGCCTTTTTTGGTAGTGAATAAATTACATTTATTTATAAAACATACTAGCTGAATAAAAGTTATCAAATTTTGAGAATTTTAAATTATTTTTTTATTATATTTAAAAAATTAAGAATAATATTTTTTTTGTCATATTCTTTTCCGTCGAAAGCCTCGTCGTGACGGAGAACATTGGGCGAGGAGGGCAAGACAATGACACCCTAGATTGGGCACTACTCCTTTCAGAAGGGGGCAATGGCAAGATGCAAGGTCGCCCCTTTTTGCAGGGGAGACACCCTATGTGCAGGGGTGACGGCGGCGAAGGCTTCGTTGCCCATATAGACTATGGTTGTCACTGTCTGCAACTTTGTATATAAGTATATATACTACATTATGTATGTATAGCATATGTAATATTATAAATATAAATAAATAATATATTTTACAGTATTTAAGATTTGAATTTTTTTAACAATTGAAGATAAATAGTTATTATAAGAAAGGTATATAACGAACAGTTCAACACAAATTTTAATGTCGTTACGTCATCTACTGGAAGGGGAGTGTGTATAATATTTTAAAAAACACAGTAATTATTTGTCTATTTTTATAATATAGAAGAATTTTTAACTGAATTTTAAAAATATAGAGAAAATTTATGCTAAATTGAACTTATGCATTTTTTTGCACGCATCACACTGATTCTACTAGTTTTGAAAGATGACCGTAACAAAAGACTTGGACTTGAAGGGCGACTAGCTTGATCATAATCAAAGAAAGATGACCGTACCAAATCCTCTTATTGACAAAATTAATATCAGTCCACAATGAGGTGCTCACAGTTTACCATCGGCTTCTTTTCAAACAGGGAAGTATGGACCCACATTAATTATTGCCAAATGAGTTCACAATCAATCGGGCAACAGACATATTACATTCAAGTTGGATATTACTATCATTATTTTTTATAATAAATAAATAAATAAAATTATTATTATTATCTTTATTATTACACTAAATAAATAAATTAACTGCCAAGTTGGAGTTTTATGCAATTTATCCAATATTTGTGTAGCTTCAATTTGAGTTTTCGTTAACCGGAGAGACTGAGCTCAAGCCACAAGTGCCGAACTTGTTTGCCGTTGATTCATCGCCGTCCGGACGAATCTCAATCACAGAACACCACCATCAAATTCTTCTCTTTAAGACGATTCTAACAAGACCGGCCTCACTCATTTTGGTAAAGCATTTACGAAGATCCGACAGTTTGAAAATTTGTGCCTGCAGCGGGTGTTAGGGGGTGGGGGTGGGGTAGTTAGGTTTTTTTTATATATAATAATAATATATATTTATAATTTTAAATTATTTATATATAATATAAGTTAAATAATTTGTTGAATCTAGACCTTTTAATTTTTAAAATCTAATGGTTGCAATTAATTGATTAGATCTAACAATCAATATTTGATCAAAAAAGATCCGACAATTATTAAAATAAGAAATAATATATATTAAGTAAGGGCATAATAGTTATTTTATAAAAAAAGAATTAACGCTATTAGCTAGATTTAACGGAGATCGGCAGATTGAGCTACGTTTAACAAAATAGGGAGATTTTTAGCCTACTTTTAAAACAGAAAGGGGTTTTTAGCTGATATTTTAAAACCCATGGGAGTTTTATGCATTTCAGCCAAAAATGTTCCTATTGAAGAATTGAGGCGACATCGTCCAGTCTATCATACTGCTTCTGCACATCGTTAGACATGGAAGCCAGTATGATGCTTCGGACTTTGCGGTGGTCAACATGCCATCTTTCGAACGTCTCACGCTCTTCAGATGAGGACCCATCCAGCAATGTCTGAGGAAGCGGCTCATCCATGATGTACCATTGGTTCTCATAATCGAGGACTATCCTCAGATCACGCAGTCAGTCGGTATAATTTGTTCCATTAAACTTATTGTTATCCAGTATCACAGTCAATGGACTCTTAGACATTATCTACATAAAATGTAAAAGCAGAAAATCAACAAACGATTATAATATTTAACACAAGTTAAAGACTTGGACTTAAGTCATTAACCCTCCCACTATTTTACGAAAGCCCATCACTCTAAAAAATGGGGTTTCGGGAAATCTTCCTAGTGGGCTTGGGGTCCACAAACGAAATTCCCCATGTCCAGCTTTTACGATTCACATGGAAATAACCTTGTGGGAGGTATCCAATACCATTATCGTCCAACGAGATCCCCAAGATATTTTGCCTCGTCGATTTCACGTGATTCGAGGACTCCAAGCGAATCACTTTACTTGATGTTAGACCCGACCCATCAACCGAATCATAGCACAACCTATTGCCCCCCATGACTCGTGAGACAAAAAAATAGAAGCGTATTCACTTCGTTCACAATAATAGTGCAGCTTTATTTCAGTCCATGCATGCCACGACTCGTGAGACCATGCATGGGTGAAATGAGTTTCCTCACTACATTATTGTGGATGGAAAGCATGAAAAAACAACCCTTTGTTAATTTCCATTTATTAGGGTCTAATATTTTAACTTAGTCCAACCAAGTGAGAGTTCATTGGATAATGATCGAGACATCATCACACATTAATAATATGCATGCTCAATATTCCAAATATTAAAGTATTTAAAAAAAATGCATCACATGGAAAATAAAAAACCTAGCACGCCCCTGTTGGATGATCACAAGCCCAAAAACCTATGCGACCCACTGAGCCCGCAGTGGATCAATGGTCAGTCTAAGGGTGGGCCTACACTATTACAAGCTTTTAACCCATCGACAATATGGGCCTTGTAACACCTCTTTATTTCCTCTATCTCTATCGTGGGCTTTGTCCTTCGGGCCTCTTCTCCATGGATCTCCGTGGGTTGACCCCATGACCTCCTCCATGGACCTCCATCATGGGCTTGCTCTTTACATTTCAAAAAATAAATCCTCTCTACCTATTCTACTCTCATTACAACTTAAAAGAAATCTTAATCAAACGTTGGAGGGAGTACATTAATAGAGAAAAAGCAAGCCTTTATAATTCAGGTTAAAAACGATGATATAAGGAAAAATAAGAGGCACGCAGGCCCCAACTCAACAAAAATAAATAAACCATCTATAAAGTCTGTTGGGCTTTGTGACTATCCATGTTAATCCAATTAACACAACAAACATGTAATTACTCCAAGTAATAATGCTCAACATATGACATCCAATATCATAAAATTAATTACATATCCCATCCTAAGGAATTAAATGAAAAATAATGCAACTTAAATGTGGACATAAGTGCAATCCCATGCAATAATTAATTCTTGTCTGAAAATCCATTCAAATTATTTTTAGTAATTTAATTTTGGGAAATACCAAATTTCAACAAAAAATAAATTCACTAAAATCAACTGTTTCAGAAACTATACAGAAAAATCAGAGAAAAAAAAATAAAATAAAAAACTTAAAAAAATAGAAAATATGTTCCAGCCGACCGGCTGGCCTACCCAGCCGTCAGGTGCGCACGCGCGCAAGCGCCCTTGCCTGTCGGGCTCGCGCGCCCGTGTGCGCAACCTGCCAGCACGCACGCTAGCAGGCGCTCTAGCCAGGCAGTGCGTCTGTCAGCCAGCTGTAGACATGTAAAATTTCATGTCTAATTGAATGATGACAAGTGTAAAATAATATCTTATTTATCAATTTTTATTTATATTTTGGAATTTACTAAATTAATTCCAAGTATAAATAGTCAATGTAATTGATATTTTGATATATATTTTACCATCAAATCAATGGCCGCCAAGTGTCAAAATAAAGTATTTCGGCCAATCAAATAATGCTTCGCAGTCAAAGATTCCAGCCAATCAGACCGCGCCATGTGGAGCAATTGCATGTACGCTCCAATCAAATCAAGACAAATTGGTTATATTTATCTCTTTAAAAAATGCAAATATTAAAGAGATAATGTCAAATTGACCAATCATATTATTCCAAATATATTATGTATTTATTTCTTTAAATTAAATTATAAAGAGATAATACAAAAGGTGTTCAAGTAGATCACAACTCTACCTCTTTGACACCTATATAAAGGGGTCCTTGCACCCTCATTTGACACACAGAGCTCGAGAAGGAAAAGCCAAGTAAGGGAAGATTGCAAAATTCCCTCTACGCAATTCCTCTCGGGAGCCAATCAAGGGAAGATTGCAAAATTCCCTCTATGCAATTCCTTAAGTGACAGAGCTCGAGAAGGAAGAGTAAAGCAAGGGAAGATTGCAGAATTCCCACTTTCAAATCATCAAATTGCAGTCAAGACTATAGCGTTTAATTTGGGATTATTGGTGAAAGCCCTCAAATTAACGTTATAAAAATTCAAATTCAAGTCCAAAGGAGATCTACGTGGAGATTACCCTTTGAATTAGTCAAACTTGTCAAATATATATTTTGGAGGGAATAATCAAGGGATTGAATAGAGATTGTACTCATATTGATATTTTAATCTGAATATTTTATTTGTGATAATTTATTTGTGTTTTTAATTTTTCGGACACGATAAAATTAGCGCTCACAAATTTTGGCACGCCCAGTGGGACCACTCTACCCTTCATCTCCTCTTCATCAAAGAAGAAAGACATTACATGGATACTCAAGGAAAAGCTGTGAAGCTGGTGAATTCCAAACTCGCCATATCAAAGTCTTCAAGCTCAAGTATCAAGAGTGTTAGCGTTACTACGAGGAACATGTCGAAGAAGCTCAAAGAATCTTCCCAAATGTCTCCTATCGCTGAGTACGTCGAAAAGAACTTGCACTCACCTAGCTATGCAAGCGAAAGTGATGCAAATAAATCTCCCCCGACTTCTCCTCGTTCCATGTCTAGCTACTCCTTCACAACAAATGTGGCTCAAGTTATGGAGATAAATGCTACAACTATAGAGGAACAACTTGCGGATTTGACGAGAGCCATTGAGGGACTTATGAAGCACGTCCAAGAACAAGATGCACAAATTGCTAGATTGATCAACAAGGCAGATAATATCGATGGAAGTCATGTCATGGGAAACAAGTTGAGGCTCATGATGAAGTAGAAATGCCCATAAAACAACATGATACTGAAAAGGATAAGTCTGCAAAAGAGCTTCAAATTTCTTCTGACGGGTTGATTCCTATGGACCAATTGAAGGAATTCATTGAAGGAACCATCAGAAGCAAGATCGAGGGAAGCTCAATGTCATCTTTTACTTACTCCAAGCCTTACACACCAAGGATTGACAGCTTGAAAATGCCAATGGGTTATCAACCACCAAAGTTTCAGCAATTTGATGGTAAGGGCAATCCTAAGCAGCATGTGGCTCACTTCGTTGAAACATGCAACAATGCAGGGACATATGGTGATCATCTAGTCAAGCAGTTTGTTCGATCGTTGAAAGGCAATGTGTTTGATTGGTACACTGACTTGGAGGCTAGCTCGATTAATGGATGGGAACATCTAGAATAAGAATTTCTCAATCGCTTCTATAATACACGGCGGACTGTCAGCATGGTCGAGCTTACAAATTCTCGTCAATGGAAAGAAGAACCAGTCGTCGACTACATCAATAGGTGGAGGAATTTGAGTCTTAATTGCAAAGATAGATTATTTGAAGCTTCTGCCATTGAGATGTGTATTCAAGGCATGCATTGGGAACTATGCTACATTCTTCAAGCAATAAAACCTAAGACTTTTGAAGAGCTAGCCACTCGAGCACATGGAATTGAAATGAGCTTCAATTGCAAAGAAGATGAATATTAAGTTGATCCCAATGATGATGATGGTGATGCAACACCATGAAATTTGAAAATAATTTTCATTGCTCAAAAAACAAAAAAAAAATCTCAATGCTCCTGGATACGAGCATAAACTATCTAATGTCCCAAAAAAAAAAAAAAATCTCAATGCTCCTGGATACGAGCATAAACTATCTAATATCTTTGAAGAAAATAATTTTCAGTGCTCTTGGATACGAGCATAAACTATCTAATGTCTCAAAAAAGGGAAAAAAAAAACTCAATGCTCCTAGATATGAGTATAAACTGTCTAATGTCTTTGACAAATAAATCTCAATACTCCTTGATATGAGTATAAACTATCTACAAATTCAAATTGAAGAACTCCTTGATACGAGTATAAACTATCTCTCTTGAAGAACTCCTTGATACGAGAATAAACTATCTACAAATTCAAATTGAAGAACTCCTTGATACGAGTATAAACTATCTACAATTCAAATTGAAGAACTCCTTGATACGAGTATAAACTATCTACAAATCTCTTGAAGAACTCCTTGATATGAGAATAAACTATCAATAAAAATTCAAGTGAACTACGTTTTGACTTGATCCTCCAACGAGGTACGTAGGCAGCTTGAAATATATTTTCAAGTTCAGTCACATGTCACAAAAAAAAAATCACATGTCATGAATTAATTTCGAGACATGTTCACTCCTTCACTTCGCTGCACTCGATGTTTATGAACAAGTCTCGAGGGGGCATTTGTAGACATGTAAAATTTCATGTCTAATTGAATGATGACAAGTGTAAAATAATATCTTATTTATCAATTTTTATTTATATTTTGGAATTTACTAAATTAATTCCAAGTATAAATAGTCAATGTAATTGATATTTTGATATATATTTTATCATCAAATCAATGGCCGCCAAGTGTCAAAATGAAGTATTTCGGCCAATCAAATAATGCTTCGTAGTCAAAGATTCCAGCCAATCAGATCGCGCCATGTGGAGCAATAGCATGTACGCTCCAATCAAATCAAGACAAATATTGGTTATATTTATCTCTTTAAAAATGCAAATATAAAGAGATAATATCAAATTGACCAATAATATTATTCCAAATATATTATGTATTTATTTCTTTAAATTAAATTATAAAGAGATAATACAAAATGTGTTCAAGTAGATCACAACTCTACCTCTTTGACACCTATATAAAGGGGTCCTTGCACCCTCATTTGACACACAGAGCTCGAGAAGGAAAAGCCAAGTAAGGGAAGATTGCAAAATTCCCTCTACGCAATTCCTCTCGGGAGCCAATCAAGGGAAGAATGCAAAATTCCCTCTATGCAATTCCTCAAGTGACAGAGCTCGAGAAGGAAGAGTAAAGCAAGGGAAGATTGCAGAATTCCCACTTTCAAATCATCAAATTGCAGTCAAGACTATAGCGTTTAATTTGGGATTATTGGTGAAAGCCCTCAAATTAACGTTATAGAAATTCAAATTCAAGTCCAAAGGAGATCTACGTGGAGATTACCCTTTGAATTAGTCAAATTTGTCAAATATATATTTTGGAGGGAATAATCAAGGGATAGAATAGAGATTGTACTCACATTGATATTTTAATCCGAATATTTTATTTGTGATAATTTATTTGTGTTTTAATTTTTCAGACACGATAAAATTAGCGCTCACACCAGTGACTGACCGACAGGGCTGCTGCACGTCTGTGCCATTTTTTGATTTTTTTTCTTTTCCTGCAATTTCTGAAACAACAAAGAAAATAACCAGATTCAGAAAATTCCAAGTTTCAAGAATCCTCATATCCAATTAAATGCAAAATTAAAGCATAAAAATCCTATATCTAGATATGCAATTAAACGATGAAAAATATTCTTTCAAAGCCGATTAAAAAATATGTTATCAGGCAAATACACATAAAACATGTTAGATCCTAGACCTATATACCCGAACCGGACTCTGATACCACTTGAAGGCAATGGATCGGCATAATTAAAGCAAATAAATATCCGATCAGGGGGGTACCCTCTTTTTTTCAGTTGTTCGGTGTGTAATATTATAAATACGTAGGCCATGAATCAAAAGAAAACAAGAAAGAGACAACATAAATTCAAAATCAGAATATTACCGTTGTTGTTTTCTAGTTCGGCTTCAAGCATTGATTCCATTAGTCTCCTTGATCCAAGATCTCGATTTGGAGATCCTCTAAAGATTAACACACACTACTAAGAGGATGTGGTGATTTCGTCCTAGCAAAAATACAACAAAAGCGCAAGAACCAAAAACGCTGTTGATTAACGTTTGGTTCTTGAATTCTCTTTCGATCTCTAAGATCTTGAGAGAGTTTTTGGAGAGGGAGAGAGTGAATTTTCGTGGGTGGAAGTGCAACTGCTATTAGGGTTAGGGTTAGAGTGTTTTTATAGCTGCATATATGACCTAGTCATAGTATAACAAGGAGTCATGACCTAGCAAGACTCTTACACCTAAAAACTACCTCTAAGCCACCTTATGACCAAATCTGGTGCACCCTAGGCACCAAACTCGGCCACACACACTCCAAAGAGGGGTTTGGCTCCTCCTAAATCTAGCCATGGTCCAACCAAGGCCTTGGGCTTGTATTTTAATGGATCGGGTTTGATTAAATAAATTTAAACCAAGCCCATGTCAAATGGACTTTTATTAAACCCAGTTCAATTTATAAGTCCAATATTCAAATCCCTTAATCAATTAAGAGATCCAAGCTCCTTTTAACTCTCCATTAATTTATAAAACCAATTCATAAATCTGACCAAGTCTAATAAAATTAATTCAATTTATTTTAATGACCAACTAAGAATTTCAATTAATCCATATTAATTGAATTTAAAGTTACCCATCCAATGAATTGGTCTAAATAAATGATCTAATCATTTATCCTATCCAAGAATTAATTTAATCCAATTAAATTAATCCGACTCTTTTGGAGTTAATTCCAAATTAACTCATCCTAATATAGTGGTAAGATGTGACTCTTTAGGTTCACCTTTAGCTAGACTTGGGCGTGTTCCCAACACAATTAATTAAATGTAATTTAATTAATTATTTCTGATTATCCCATAAGCAGAAATAGCCCGTTACCATGGGTGACCGTCTAGCAATAGTCTATGATACTAGAGACTAAGTGAATATAATGAACATTTAGGCAATCAAATTCATATGGATAAGGTCCTTCCATCAACTGTCTCCCGACCTTAGTCTAGGGCATGAAATTGGGTGTCAGTTTCCATCCTTGACTAGGCATCTATACTTAATAACTCGAGACTACCCGTTTTCCCTACTGAATTATCACGTGGAAACCTATCTAACTTATTCAGTCACTGTGGCCACAGATTTTTAGGGAAACGTGTCTCAGAGCGTATGGGAGATCCTACTGTCACGATATTGACAGGGGATAGATTCTTTCTTGGAACACATCGTCCTCATTACACATTCTGACTGCACTAGATAAAGCTTATAACATCCGTATCTTTCGACACAGACATTGTTCGCCAGATCTAAGCTACAACCATCATATGCATGTGATTGCCATGATTCCTCAAGTCCGAGAACTAATCTCGTACTATCAAATCCGGGAATTCCAGTCATACCGACCAAGCCTTAAGAGGCTTCCATATGACGATTCCCGCGAGTTAGTTCAGTCAGTCGACTACCTTGCCAACTAACCCACTAAAACTGCATGGACGACCTACGTCTCCTACTGACGAAACATGGCTGCAGTACTTAGTGCAAGTCTCTATAGGAAACTCGATGACCTATCTCGAGATCCTCGACTTGGAAAGTTCCAGACCAGTCCATAGAGTTGGTTCATGGCCGCCATCCCAATGCGCAGCCCAACCCCTTGGACTTGATCGTTTGGTCTGTGGGCTTTGTCGTGTAGTTAAGTATTAACATAATAAGTAAACACAACAAAGTATCAAGCCATAGTATGAATATTACCTTTATTCAAAGACATAAACATTATATTACATCAAAATTGTCAGAAAAAGTTTACAAAAGCTCAATCCGATTGGCTGGGGTATTCTTGATAATTTGGTATTTTATTTAATATAAATATGTTTAAAAATAAAAGAATTTATATTTTTAGAAAAGAGAAAAATAAATAAATAAAATAAATTAAAAGTTAATTTGACCATAGTAATTTTAGATACAATATAAGGGTATTTTAGTTTATTAAATAAAAAATATCAAAATACGCAAAAAATCAAACTCAAACACACTTCAGGTTTCTAACTGAAGGAGGTATTTGCTGAGTTTATTAAAATATAGGGGCTTTTTTAGTTATTTTTAAAACACCGAGAGATTTTTAACTTTTTCAACAAAACACAGGGGTTAAAATGCATTTTAGCCTCTCTTTTTTTTTTCCATCCTTTCTTATCTTTTTATCTTTTGAATATTTCTAATTTCATGGAGGAAGAAAATCAAATGAGATTAAGAATCAAGTTTAAGTTATGGGATTTGTGGAATTATATATACTTTTGAGTATCACATTTTGGAAGGACGAAAACTGTGTCTAAATGGATCAAACGGGCAAAATGCTTTCTTAATCTCATAAAATAAGGGTAGAATCTATTTTGATGTCATAATTATAGTAGTTGATGATTTTAATCCCATAAAACTCAAAATCATATTTTTTTAATCCTAAAAAGTCATGTGCATTGTGCTTTGGGACTAAAAATGCATTGTTTGGAGTTAAAAAGGATATTTTAGGACTAAAAAAATGTGATTTTGCGTTTTATGAGACTATAAGCGTCACCTGTCATAGTTGTGGTACCAAAATAAATTTTGCCCATAATTAAAAAACATTTAGCCCGGACGGAATAAAAGTTTGTTAGAAGGTAATAACAAAAGAGAGATACGTCAATGCAAATTGTCCCCATCTAAATTTCTTCATTGTACAACTTCAACTAACTTAATTAAGCTGAAGGTCAATTAAAGATGAGAAGACGCGCTAGTCCACAATGATGTGCTAATCACAGTTTATGCTGCAGGCCAGCGCCATCTGCATTGTATTGTTAGATCAGTTCACAATACTCGACTTTCGTTCAACTATATTGGGCTAGAGCCGTTGAAAATCCCGACATATGACATGCAAGTAGGATATAAATCTACACAAGAATCTTCTATTCTATAGTATATATATTGCAGCTCTACTTCTTGCATTTCCTATCACTCAGCCAATTACGCCAATTAGCAAACTACCTTCCTTCTTTCTTATCATTTCAAGCTTCAGCCATGGGTGCCATCACTTACGATATTGAGATTCCTTCCTCAATCCCAGCTGCCAAGATGTTTAAGGCCGTTGTTCTCGATGCAGATACCCTTATTCCTAAAGTCATGCCTCAGGCTATCAAAAGTGTCGAAGTCTTGGAAGGAGACGGTGGTGTTGGAACTGTCAAGATCATCCATTTCGGGGGGCAGCCAGTATAAGAGCGCAAAGCACCGTGTTGATGCTCTTGACACGGAGAATTTGACCCACAGCTACACCATTGTTGAGGGTGATGCTCTGGCGGGCGTTCTTGAATCCATCACTTATCATGTCAAGATTGTGCCGACTGAAGATGGAGGATGCATCTGCAAGAACAGGAGCATTTACCACACCAAGGGCGACGTTGAGATTAATGAAGAGAAGATCAAGGAAGGAAAGGAGAAGGCAATGCAGATGTTCAAGGCCATTGAAGCTTACCTCCAGGCCAATGCCTAAGAGCTAAAATCTAAGTATACAACCTGAGGCATTAGCTATCTCCCTTATTTTAAGATACTGTTGCACTAGTGTCATTTTTGTTGTATTGAGCTATGTATGTGGGGACTTCTAGCATAAAAAAGTTAAAGTTCTTCTTTTTTACTTAATCATTTTAATAAAACTGATTGTTTATTGGATTGCTAATTTATAAATTTGATGCGTCTAATTCATCCGGGATGCATGTTTTGGTAAGTTGAATATTTTATTGTTAATTGACATATTTTTACTAACTTCATATTTACACACTATGTTTATCAAATCTTCTTTAAATATACATATGATGCGAGTTTTGTTTTTAGCTACAAACTTAGAGATATATTCAGAGACAGAATCAGCCACATAATTTGAATGGAAATGGAGATAATTATCTTTGTGAAATCGAATTTAGAGACAGAATTGAACAAGGAGTCTGAGACGGATTTTGTCTAGGTTTAATTGGTTAGCAGACTGATTTAGAAACGGATTCTATTTTTTCTTAAAGTTCAGAGACAGATTTAACTACGAAATCAACTATTGGACTTTCTATTACCATTTTTTATGGAAAATATTCATTTCTAAAACCCTATTTTCTTGTAGTGCCTAGGGCTAGCAATTTGGTAGGTCAAGTTGGACTTGAGCTCCGTCCTGCCAACTCCAACACATACTTGGGACTTGCTCTACCTCAGACCTCTTCTATCCCGCACTGCCCCACCCAGCTACAAAATCTTACACTAGAAAAAAATTATTTTATTAGTACGGCTTAAGTAATGAATTTGTTATTAATTTTTAACGTTTTTTGGAACGGACTAGCCTACCGCGACTAAAACAGGCGTTACAAATTATTTGTAATGGCTAGTTGAAAAGCCGTTACAACTTATAGCGGCTTTTGTAAAGGCTAACTATAACTGTTACAAATAGTGTCAAATTTAAAAAAAAAAAAAAAATGGAACTGTTTTTGCAACGGCTTAATTAAATTGAATTTGTAACTGCCTTTGTAACAGTATTTATAATGGCCTGTCAAATTTGTCCAATGTATGTGTTACAAAAGCTGTTACAAATACAATTACAAAAATTAATATTAATCTAATATATTTCAATATTTTTTATTTAATTTTAATATTTAGTTTATTTAATTTAATGTTTTTAATATATTTTAATATTTATTTTTGTAAAATTAAATAAATGACTTTTTTATTAGATTGTGCAATATCATTTAAAACATACATAATATAACAAAAATAATAATAAATTTATTTAAAATTATTTTTTTTATAAAATTAAAAAAAGAATTCTATTCTAAATCGTGGTCCTCTGCGGCCGCGTGTTCGTCGTTGTCGTTTGGAGCCGAAAATCAATTGGAGGCTGGGGGGCTAGACGATCGGGCCAATTCGGATTGACTCGTCCAAGTTGTGTCTTCTGTTAAAAAAATATTGTTAAAAATGATTAGAAATCACAAAAATGAAAATTTAATTATTAATATTTTCATAAAATTCATATTTTCTAAAATTACATTAAGGTCCTCTATTTTTTTTAAAAATTGCATTTAGGTGCATAATTTCCATAAGAAATTATATTGTAGTCCATAATTTTGTAATATTTTCATAAAATTCTTATTTTTCTAAAATTAAATGAAGGTCCTCTAATTTATTAAAATTGCATTTAGGTGCATAATTTTTCTAAAAATTGAATTGTAGTGCAAAATTTCCCTAAAAGTTGTGAAAAAATTCTGATTTTTTTTAAATTACAAGAGTTTAAAACATACAACATATATACATAATTATATTCATACAATGTATATACAATTGATTTAATAATACAACATACAATATACATACAATAAAAATTCCATACATCATTTTGGGATTTTTTTTTTAAAACAACAGCTTTTGAAAAAAAATTATGTAATATTAAAAAATTCTATATATTTTTTTAAAATTCTAGAAATTCAAAATTATTTCTGAAATTATTAAAAATTTGGAAATTTTTTAAATTACACATTTTAAATAAATTTCATTTATTTTACAAAACTTCCAAATTTTTTTGAAATTACAGAATTTTAAAAAAATCAGATATTTAAAAAAATATTGGCAAAAATATTTTTAACTTTTCAGAAATTCGAAAAAAATTCAGAAATTCTTCAAAAAAATTTTAAATTTTTATAAAATTACGAAAATTTTACAAAATCTTCTTTAAACATACATGTGACACGAGTTTTGTATTATAGGCCAATTCTATATATGTTAAGTATAATAATAATTCAGTAAAATTTCAAATTTGTTTTGTAAGGTTAATTTTTTTTTTTATAGAAGAAAAGGATAATATTATGATTTATCCAAATTGATAAGTTCAGCAATGTACAAAGGGATGTCTGCCAAACCAACGGCACGGTTAATGGCCTTACGTTCGCAAGAATGAGCAGCAACCTTGTTGCCACTTCTACGAATTAGAGAGAAAATGCAAGTAAAAGATGAAGCTAAATATGAATTTATGAGACTAACGAGCCAATAACTGAAAAATCGGGGAATGGAGTCTGAAGCTTGTGGAGGAATGGAATGCAATCACCCTTTGATATAGGTTTTTAGTGTAATAAATGTCTTACGTTAAATGAATGGTACATGGAATATTTATAGTATTTAGGTTGGTCCACTTGCATACTTAAGAGGTCCACTTGCATTACGTTACGTGGTCTTAGCCCAAATGATGTCACATAAATCGACAGTCTCTAGCAAAGGTCTCTAGGGTCAGTCGTTGAAGCGGGTCAGGTCGGGTCGATGGCTCTCTGAGTCGGCTTGCTTGTCCGGGTCGCTAGAGCGGGACGGGCTGGGTCACAACCTGGTCCGGATTGAAAGGGCGCGGATCTTAAGCATGATAATATAACAGGCACCAAATATTAAAGGTGTTTATGTCTTCTTATAGGTAAGTATGATGTACCCATATCATAAGCCCCCACTTCTTTAAGTGTATTTGAAAAAGCACTTGGAGAAGTAGAAAAAACACTTGACGTAAAATGCAACCTCTTGATCTCTTAGGAGTTTAGGACCTCGACATCTTGGGGTTTGATACTTAGACAATTTTTTTGAGAAAATCTTTTCAATTTTAAGGTGATCTTTTTTCAAATCAATCTTTTTCACATACTGGCATAATCTCGTCCTTCTTAGGCCACGTCTTCTACAGACAAGAGTTCCATCTCGTCCTTGTTTTGTCATTTTAACTTAGAAAAAAATCTTTTTTAAATTTTCATTCTACGCGAAAAACTCCTTTTCAAAAGTTCCATTCCATGCTATCTCGATGGGTCCTTAGGAAAACCACATTTTCAAAATTTAATCTCATGCAACTTCCATGGATTGTTAATATTTGTGAAAATTCTTAGAAGTTGATCTCATGGACCTCCATCGGTCGCCGATACTTAGAAAATTTCTGAATTTGATTTTCACGACCTCCATGGGTCACCAATACTTGAGAAAATTCTTTTTAAAAAATAGAGATCTCACGCGACCTTGTGATCTCCATGGTCGCCAATACTTAGAAAAATTCTGATTTTGATCTTTCGTGACCTCTATGGGTTGCCAATACTTGGAAAAATTCTTTTTCATAAATAGAGATCTCAAGCGACTTCACGACCTCCATGGTTGCAAAAACTTAGGAAAATTCTTTTTTAGAAATAGAGATCTCTCGCGACCTCATTACCTTAATGGTCGCAAATACTTAGAAAAATTCTCTTTCAGAATTAGAGATTTTTTTCAGAAATAGAGATCTCACGCGACCTCGCGACCTTTATGGTCGCCAATACTTTGAAAAATTCTTTTTCAGAAATAGAGATCTCACGCGACCTCACTACTTGATTTGTCGCCAATACTTAAAAAATTCTTTTTAAAAAATAGAAATCTCACGCGACCTCCATGGTCGCCAATAATTGAGAAAATTCTTTTTCAGAAATAGAGATCTCACGCAACCTCTACGGTCACCAATACTTTTGCGACCTCCTTAGGTCGCCAATACTTGAAAAAATTCTTTTTCAGAAACAGAGATCTGAAGCGACCTCCGTGATCGCCAATGCTTAGAATTGATTTTTTTTTTTTTTTTTTTTTCAGAAATAGAGATCTCACGTGACCTCGTTGCTTCAATGGTCGCCAATACTTAGAAAAACTCCTTTTCAACATTAGAGATTTCATACGACCTCGTGGCCTCCATGGTCGCCAATACTTAGAAAAATTTCTTTTTCAGAATTAGAGATTTCACGCGACCTCCATGGTCGCCAATACTTAGAAAAATTATTTTTCAGAATTAGAGATCTCACGCGACCTTGCGACCTCATGGGAAGTCAATACTTAGAAAAGTTCTTATTTTGATCTTTCACGATCTCCATGGGTCGCCAATACTTGGAAAAATTCTTTTTAAAAAATACATATCTCATGCAACCTCGCGACCTCAATGGTCGCCAATACATATAAAAATTCTTTTTCAGAATTAGAGATTTCACGCGACCTCTCGACCTCCATGGTCGCCAATACTTAGAAAAGTTCTGATTTTCATCATTCGCGACCTCCATATGTCACAAATACTTGGGAAAACTCATTTTCGTAAATAAATATCTCACGCAACCTCGCGACCTCCATGGTCGCAATACTTAGAAAAATTCTGATTTTGATCTTTCGCGACCTCCATGGGTCGCCAATACTTGAAAAAATTCTTTTTAAAAAATAGAGATCTCAAACGACTTCGCGACCTTCATGGTTGCCAATACTTAGAAAAATTATTTTTCAAAAATAGAGATCTCACTCGACCTCATTACCTCAATGGTCACCAATACTTCAGAAAAATTCTTTTCCAAAATTAAAGAATTTTCAGAAATAGAGATCTCACGCGACCTCGCGTCCTCCATGGTCGCCAATACTTATAAAAAGAAATAGAGATCTCACGCGACCTCACTACCTGATTGGTCCCCAATACTTAGAAAAATTCTTTTTCAAAATAGAAATCTCATACAACCTCGCGACCTCCATGGTCGCCAATAATTAGGAAAATTCGTTTTCAGAAATAGAGATCTCATGACACCTCCATGGTCACCAATAATTAGAAAAATTTTGATTTTGATCTTTCGTGACCTCCATGGGTCGCTAATACTTGGAAAAATTCTTTTTCAGAAATAGAGATCTTACCTGACCTCGCGACCTCCATGGTCGCCAATGCTTAGATTTTTTTTTTTTTTTTCAGAAATAGAGATCTCACACGACCTCGCTACCTCAATGGTCACCAATACTTCAGAAAAATTCTTTTCCAAAATTAAAGAATTTTCAGAAATAGAGATCTCACGCGACCTCGCGTCCTCCATGGTCGCCAATACTTATAAAAAGAAATAGAGATCTCACGCGACCTCACTACCTGATTGGTCCCCAATACTTAGAAAAATTCTTTTTCAAAATAGAAATCTCATACAACCTCGCGACCTCCATGGTCGCCAATAATTAGGAAAATTCGTTTTCAGAAATAGAGATCTCATGACACCTCCATGGTCACCAATAATTAGAAAAATTCTGATTTTGATCTTTCGTGACCTCCATGGGTCGCTAATACTTGGAAAAATTCTTTTTCAGAAATAGAGATCTTACCTGACCTCGCGACCTCCATGGTCGCCAATGCTTAGATTTTTTTTTTTTTTTCAGAAATAGAGATCTCACACGACCTCGCTACCTCAATGGTCACCAATACTTCAGAAAAATTCTTTTCCAAATTAAAGAATTTTCAGAAATAGAGATCTCACGCGACCTCGCGTCCTCCATGGTCGCCAATACTTATAAAAAGAAATAGAGATCTCACGCGACCTCACTACCTGATTGGTCCCCAATACTTAGAAAAATTCTTTTTCAAAAAATAGAAATCTCATACAACCTCGCGACCTCCATGGTCGCCAATAATTAGGAAAATTCGTTTTCAGAAATAGAGATCTCATGACACCTCCATGGTCACCAATAATTAGAAAAATTCTGATTTTGATCTTTCGTGACCTCCATGGGTCGCTAATACTTGGAAAAATTCTTTTTCAGAAATAGAGATCTTACCTGACCTCGCGACCTCCATGGTCGCCAATGCTTAGATTTTTTTATTTTTTTTTCAGAAATAGAGATCTCACACGACCTCGCTACCTCAATGGTCGCCAATACTTAAAAAAAGTTCTTTCTCAGAACTAGAGATTTCACGCGACCTCACGGCCTCCATGGTCGCAATACATAGAAAAATTTCTTTGTCAGAATTAGAGATTTCATGTGACCTCCATGGTCGCCTATACTTATAAAAATTCTTTTTCAGAGTTAGACATTTCACGCGACCTCTCGACCCCAAAGTCGCCAAATCTTAAAAAAGTTCTGATTTTGATCTTTTGCGACTATCATGGGTCGCTAATACTTGGGAAAATTCTTTTTCAGAAATAGAGATCTCACGCGACCTCGTGACCTTCATATGGTCGCCAATGCTTGAATTTTTTATTTTTTTTTCAGAAATAGAGATCTTAGTTAAAAACAAACTTTAAAAGTGGTATTTACTTGGATCTTTCTCAGATTGTGATCTTCGTTAAATAATCTTTTTCAGAGTAAGGTGATTTTTTTAGATCAAAAATCTACTTCCGAGTAAGGTTATCTTTTTCAGATGAAGATGATCTTTTTCAGATCAATAATCTTCTTCATAGTAAGGTGATCTTTTTCATATCAAGATCATCTTTTTCAGATCAATAATCTTCTTTAAGGTAAGGTGTTCTTTTCTAGATCAAGGTAATCTTTTCTAGATTAAGGTAATCTTTTTCAGATCAATAATTGTCTTCAGAGTTAGGTGATCTTTTTTAGATCGATAATCTTTTTCAGATCAATAATTTTTTTCAGAGTAAGGTGATCATTTCTAGATCAAGGTGATCTTTTTCAGATCAATAATCTTCTTCTGAGTAAGGTGATCTTTTTCATCAAGAAGATCTTTTTTAGATCAATAATCTTATTCAGAGTAAGGTGATCTTTACTGATCAATAGTCATCTTTAGAGTAAGGTGATCTTTTTCAGATCAATAATCTTCTTCAAAGAAAGGTTATCTTTTTCAGATCAATATTCTTCTTCAAAGTAAGGTGATCTATTCCAAACCAAGGTGATCTTTTTTAGATCAATAATCTTCTTCGGAGTAAGATGATCTTTTTCAGATCAATAATCTTACTCACATACTAGCGCGACCTCGACCTCGTTGGATAGTCTTTTTAATATAAAACGCGACCTAATGGGAGGTGCGCGATCCCCACATAAATAATCTTTTTTGGATTTTTCAACTAGTCTTTAGACAATAATGCGATCTCGTGAGACGGTTATTTTTCATCAATTCTTGCACCTCTGTGTGCGATCATCATTCTTCTCTCTTCTCATTTTTTTTTTATGATTGCCAATTTGTCTCTTCTTCTACTATAAAGGTCTAACCTTGAGATCTACCTTCCATTTATGTACAATGACTTCCGGGTCTATTTCTTGAAAGTTATTTGGTATCTAAGTAAGAACCTCCAACTCTCTAAGTTTTTATTTTCCTACGCGATCCGAACATCTTCTATTCTAGGTACCATGGCATCACTTGACCCCTCTAAGTGTCCAAAACTTAATTTTATAAGCTAATTTTCTGACTTTGCTAAATAGTTGTAGAGAAATTTATTGTTCTACAAATATCTATACTGTGGGATCTACTCTTCGATCTAATTGATTGTTCTTCTTGCTTCTCGCTTCTATTTTTGGTAACACTATCTTTTAAATACCCTCCTCTAGTTAACATTTCACTCTCCTCTTGTAAGCACAAAAATTCTTGTATATTATGCCATCTTACCTTTATGAAAATTATAATACTACCTTCAAGAAAATGAGGGACTTATCTAATTTTTCCATGGCCAGAAGGTCCATCGTCTTTTCTCACCCTTCTATACCTCTTTGCGATCTCGACCTCTAAATCTTGTGCTCTTTTCAAGCTCTTCCTTGCTTGTCACACAATTTGGATCTCTTTCGACCCATTTAATTTCCTCTAAATAGCTGTCGCCTCCCAAAATCTCTTATTATTGGGGTAGTTGTTCTCCTTCAATATTCCACTACTACATTTCTACCTAATTTGAGGGGTCTCCTCACCACCTCCAAATGTATGATCTCTCCTAGATGTCCCTTCCATCTTAGAACATTAGTGCTCTTCACAGATTTCTCATAAACAGCGCCAATGATACGGGATGGCAGGTTGCTATCTGCCTCACGTCTTCGGAACTGGTTCAGATCGCAGGTCGTCAGCTACCTCATGTCCTCGAAAAGGTTTGGGGCCTGAGAAAAGAGAGCAGATCGTTAGGCTTGCTGGGAGATCCCCAGCTAAGACCCTCCAATGCCTAAGTCAATGAAGGAGTTCAAGATAGAAGATTCGATCTATATGTGATCTCAAGCAATCTAATATGGGCTTTTAGTGTAATAATTGTCTTACGTTAAATGAATCGTACACGGGATATTTATAGTATTTGGGTGGATCCACTTGCATAGTTGAGAGGTCCTCTTGCATTATGCCACGTGGTGATATCTTAGCTCCAATGATGTCATATAAATCGATAGTCTCTAGCTAGCGTCTCTAGGGTCGGGTCATAGATCTGGGTCGTTGAAGCGGGTCGAGTCGGGTCACGGATCGATGGCTCTCTGAGTCGGGTTGAGGGTCTGGGCCACTGAAACGGCGCAGATCTTAAGCATGATACTGTAATAGGCACAAAATTTTAGGGGTATTTATGTCTTCTTACAGGTAAGTATGATCTACCCATATCACCATTGATTCCGAACCAATAGACCACACTGTCGAGCTGATGCTAGACATAGCCCAGGTCTGACAAGCTAATGAACAGGTCACAAGTGCTTGGTAAATATCTTCCGGGCAGTTTCCACACCGCGGCAAATTGGGGAGATAGAGTTGATTTGTCAATTAAGATTAAAGCAGGTGGGGAGGGTGTTGTGGCATGCTTCCCATCCAAATAATTTCACCTTGTGAGGTGGTGCGACCAGTGGAGAAGAGGGAAATGGGAAAATGCTGCTAAGTGTTTCTTTTATGTTAGTGTGTGGTCGTTCTAAAGACCGGTACAAAAGGAGTTTCAATAGTTAAAAAATCGTTCCGAAAAGAGGTACAAAACATAAAGCCTTGTATAAAGCCATGACAAAGAAATACCAACATATAATATCTATACTTGACATAAGTGACGTAGTATTGATATTGCGTGTACAAAGTCATTTCGAAAAGAGTTCCAACATTTCTATATATTATTTTTCATAAATCGAAACGACATTGTTTTGATTGGCCATTCATAGAGCCATTCCAAATAAAGAATTATTTTTTGAAAAAATATTTATAAATTAGTAAAAATCCGTACTGAATTTAATATTGAAGAAAAATATCCATTGTGTGGAATAATACAATTGAAGTAAATAAAATATTTGAAATTGATATTGATATATGTTTACAATATGAAATAAATTTGTATGTTTATAATTGTTAGTATACATTAATTTCACAATCTTCTTACATTGTTGTACATGCATGGCTTAATTGGACTGTCAAAATTTAGATCAAATCGTTAGATATGATCAAACCGACAAAAGAATACATACGATGAAATTTTGGACTATATACGGATGTCGAAATATTATATTCGGAATAATGCATCATTGAATTAGGCTATGTGATTTTAAATCAAACCAGCAGATGTAATCGAATGAACACAGTCTTATATGCATTTAAATTTGGCATGAATTCGGTGCAAGAATATTAAGATATCGTATCTGGAAACATATGTTTTGAAATTTAAACACACATTGTAACGACTTTTTACATGACTTTAGATATTAACATATTGGAGCAACCATTGGTACTAATCCTGGAAGGGCCATTTAAAAATTGGATTTTCCCCAAACTTTTTAGAATTTTCCATCAAACGAATATATTGGACCAGTTTTTGGAATGGCTTTATATAATGACCGTTCCAAATTTTCAATTTCCCTCAACATTTTAAGCTAGTGCTAAAATAGATACGGCAAATATGGTAAATTTTGTAATGGCCCTTGTAAGTCATTTTTTAAATTTTTGGCCGTTTCAAATATTAATTTTTATTTTATACTAAATAATAAAAACTTATTCATAAAATATTATAAACTTAAATTCTTCACAAAATATCAGATAATTGAAAGACCTTTTGAACCATACAAATGTATGCGTAAGGGCTTTATTCAATTATTAGAACGAAAGTTCTATTTTTTAAGTGGTCGTTGCAACACCAACACGTGCGTTCCAAAAATCACGGTGAATTTGTAGCGGTAAAAATTTTGTACCGATGTTTGTAATGATCACGACGAATTATATATTCGGAACGACTTTTTTACTAGGTTTTGGAACGGTGAGCTTTCACATAAAGGGGTTTTTAGTCAATTTTTTAAAATACATGGGAGTTTTATGCATTTTAGCCAAAAATGTTTCTATTGAAGAGAGGATTCTGATGGTACCACTGGAGATCGAAAACTCGTCGGGACGGCGCCGGAAACTTAGAGAGAAGTTTCATGTGAGAAAGGGAGCGAAAAATGCATGTTAGCCTTAATTAAATATATATTTCAATTAATTAAGAATATTCTTAAATAATTATAATAATTATTATATTTATATTAATTTAAGTATATAATTAATTAAGAATAATTTTAGATAATTATAATAATTGTATTTAAATTAGTTTATAACTTATAATTACTATAATTGCTTAATATTTATATTCATGTACATATCTAAATTTGAAAAGAATAAAATGTAGTATATTAATCTTTATAATATATTTTTTTTTTCTTTTGTATTTTCGTATTCAATATAAATATGTTTAAAAATAAAAGAATTTATATTTTTAGAAAGAGAAAAATACAAAAAAAATAATAAATTAATTAAAAAGTCAATTTGACCTTAGTAATTTTAGATTCAATATAAGAGTATTTTAGTAAATTAAATACAAAAAAATGTCAAAATACGCAAAAACACCAAATCCAAATGTACTTCAGGCGCGTGCATCCCACCTTCTGTTAGTTTTTAACTGAAGGGGGGTATTTTGCTGAGTTTATTAGAACACGAAATTTTTTAGCGATTTCTAAAACACATGAAATCTTTAACTTTTTTTGACAAAACATAAGGGTTAAAATGCATTTTAGCCTCCTTTTTTCCATCCTTTCTTATCTTTTTATCTTTTGAATATTTAATTTCATGGGGGAAGAAAATCAAATGAGACTAAGAATCAAGTTTAAGTTAGGGGGTTTGTGGAATTATATATTACTTTTGAGCATCACACTTTGTCAGGACGAAAACTGAGTCTAAATGGATCGAATGAGCAAAATGCTTTCTTAGTGTCATAAAATAAGGAGAGAATTTGTTTTTGATATCATAACTATAGCAGGTGATAATTTTAATCTCATAAAACTCAAAATTACGTTTTTTTAATCTTAAAAAGTCATGGGCGTTGCGCTTTTTGGGACTAAAAAGGCATTGTTTGAGATTAAAAGGATATTTTGGGACTAAAAAAATGTGATTTTGTGTTTTATGAGAGTACAAGTGTCACCTACCATAATTGAGGTACAATAATAAATTTTGCCGGGGATTAAAAAGCATTTAGCCGGGACGGAATAAGAGTTTGTTAGAAACTAATAATAAAAGAGAGAGATATGTCAATGCAAATTGTCCCCATGTAAATTTCTTCGTTCTACAACTTCAATTAAAGATGAGAAGACGCGCTAGTCCAAAATGAGGTACTAACCACAGTTTATGCTGCAGGCCAGCGCCATCTGCATTGTATTGTTAGATCAGTTCACAATACTCGACTTTCGTTCAACTATATTGGGCTAGAGCCGTTGAAAATCCCGACATATGACATGCAAGTAGGATATAAATCTACACAAGAATCTTCTATTCTATAGTATATATTGCAGCTCTACTTCTTGCATTTCCTATCACTCAGCCAATTACGCCAATTAGCAAACTACCTCCTTCTTCTTATCATTTCAAGCTTCAGCCATGGGTGCCATCACTTACGATATTGAGATTCCTTCCTCAATCCCAGCTGCCAAGATGTTTAAGGCCGTTGTTCTCGATGCAGATACCCTTATTCCTAAAGTCATGCCTCAGGCTATCAAAAGTGTCGAAGTCTTGGAAGGAGACGGTGGTGTTGGAACTGTCAAGATCATCCATTTCGGGGAGGGCAGCCAGTATAAGAGCGCAAAGCACCGTGTTGATGCTCTTGACACGGAGAATTTGACCCACAGCTACACCATTGTTGAGGGTGATGCTCTGGCGGGCGTTCTTGAATCCATCACTTATCATGTCAAGATTGTGCCGACTGAAGATGGAGGATGCATCTGCAAGAACAGGAGCATTTACCACACCAAGGGGGACATTGAGATCAATGAAGAGAAGATCAAGGAAGGAAAGGAGAAGGCAATGCAGATGTTCAAGGCCATTGAAGCTTACCTCCAAGCCAATGCCTAAGAGCTAAAATCTAAGTATACAACCCGAGGCATTAGCTATCTCCCTTACTTTAAGATAATGTTGCACTAGTGTGATTTTTGTTGTATTGAGCTATGTATGTGGGACTTCTAGCATCAAAAAGTTAAAGTTCTTCTTTTTTACTTAAACATTTTAATAAAACTGATTGTTTATTGGATTGCTAATTTATAAATTTGATGCGTCTAATTCATCGGGGATGCATGTTTTGGTAAGTTGAATATTTTATTGTTAATTGATATTTTATTACTAATTTCGTATTTACACACTATATTTTATAAATCTTCTTTAATATACAAGTGATGCGATTTTGTATCATAGGCCAATTCTATATAAGTTAAGTATGATAACAATTTCAGTAAAATTTCAAATTGGTTTTGTAAGGTTAATTTTTTTTTTTATATAGAAGAAAAGGATAATATTATGATTTATCCAAACTAATAAGTTCAGCAGCGTACAAAGGGATGTCTGCCAAACCAACGGCACGGTTATTAGCCTTACGTGCGAAAGAATGAGCAGCAACGTGTTGCCACTTCTACGAATTAGAGAGAAAATGCAAGTAAAAGATGAAGCTAAATATAAATTTATGAGACTAACATGCCAATAACTGAAAAATCGGGGATGGAGTTTGAAGCTTGTGGAGGAGTGGAGCGCAATCACCCTTTGATATGAATTTTTCGTGTAATAAATGTCTTACGTTAAATGAATGGTACATGGGATATTTATAGTATTTAGGTTGGTCCACTTGCATACTTAAGAGGTCCACTTGCATTACGTTACGTGGTCTTAGCCCAAATGATGTCACATAAATCGACAGTCTCTAGCAAAGGTCTCTAGGGTTAGTCGTTGAAGCGGGTTGGGTCGGGTCAATGGCTCTCTGAGTCGGCTTGCTTGTCCGGGTCGCTAGAGCGGGTCGGGCTGGGTCACAACCTGGTCTGGATTGAAAGGGTGCGGATCTTAAGCATGATAATGTAACAGGCACCAAATATTAAGGGTGTTTATGTCTTCTTATAGGTAAGTGTGATGTACCCATATCATAAGCCCCCACTTATTTAAGTGTATTTGGAAGAGCACTTGTAGAAGTAGAAAAAACACTTGACGTAAAATGCAACCTCTTGATCTCTTAGGAGTTTAGGACCTCGACATTTTGGGGTTTGATAATTGGACAATCTTTTCGAGAGAATCTTTTCAATTTTAATGATCCTTTTTTAAATCAATCTTTTTCACATACTTGCACGATCTCGTCCTCCTTAGGCCGCCTCTTTTGCGGACAAGAGCTCCATCTCGACCTTGTTGGTTCATAAAATTCTTTTTCAAATTTTTATATTTTCATTCCATGCGAAAAATTCCTTTTCAAAAGTTCCATTCCATGCTATCTCGACGGGTCCTTAGAAAAGCCTCTTTTTCAAAATTTAATCTCACGCAACCTCCACCGGTTTTTAATATTTGTGAGAAAACTTAGAAGTTGATCTCATGCGACCTCCATGGGTCGCCAATACTTAGAAAAATTCTGTCTTTCATGACCTTCATGAGTCGCCAATACTTGGAAAAATTCTTTTTCACAAATAGAGATCTCACGAGACCTCGTGACCTCCATGATCGCCAATACTTGGAAAGATGACCTAACAAAAGACTTGGACTTGAAGGGCGACTAGCTTGATCATAATCAAAGAAAGATGACCGTACCAAATCCTCTAATTGACAAAATTAATATCAGTCCACAATGAGGTGCTCACAGTTTACCATCGGCTTCTTTTCAAACAGGGAAGTATGGACCCACATTAATTATTGTCAAATGAGTTCACAATCAATCGGGCTAGAGACATATTACATGCAAGTTGGATATCACTATCATTATTTTTTATAATAAATAAATAAATTAAACTATTATTATTATCTTTATTATTATACTAAATAAATATAATAATTATTATTACTATCATTATTATTTATTTATTTAATTATATCATTATTATTATATTTTTATTACTATATTATTATTATTTTTATTAAATTTTGTAGACAAAAGGGCTCAAAGTTAATTTTTACCAAAAGCATGTGGATACATCAAAATAAATACTTGATTCATAATACATTTAAGTAAACCCTAACTAGTTATACATAAACTTTTATCATTCATTTAGTAAGGATAATTCTATAATTCATTTAATACAATTTTCAAAGTAAACGGGACGAGGAGTAAAAACTAGGTGACTATAATAAAAAATAATATTACTACTTGTTTACCACAACTTTAGTCAAATTCCATGTTGGGATCATGTTGATTTTAAAAGCTTGAAAATTATATTTTCAAAGTTCTAATTTTTCAATTAAATTTTTTTTCTCTCTATGAGAGGTACAAAAACATTGGAATTTTTAGTAAAAAATACCAACTGCTAAGGGAAAAATTATAATTTTCGTCCTGTAATTTAAGGGGTCAGAAATTTTGATCATGCCCGAATTAATTTTTGTAATTAGTCTAATAATTTTAAAAACTTGGCAATATTGGTCCCATCTGGTCGAAAAGCTTCAATTATAAGGGTCGTGTGTCATGCAGAAGACTTTTTTCAGGCCAAAAAGGAAATTTTGATCTTGTTGGAATGCAATTTGGCAGTTAAGTCTAGTAATTTAAGAATTTGATCTCACATGAGGTGTACATTCCAAATTCAGGTCAAATTTTGTCTTTGATGTGCTAAACTTTTTAGGGTAAATTGCATAAGACCCCTTGTGTTCTCAAAATTTTGGCTAAAAACTTCATGTGTTAGAAAAATAGGTAAAAAATACCTTGTATTTCATAAACAACAGTAAAAAACCCCGTCTCCGTTAGAAATTAATGGAGAGTGTGCGACACTAGCTTATTGTAGGAGTGGGCCTCATTTTTTAGCCTTCTTTAGGATTACTTTAAGTATATAATGTCCATTTCGCCCCTTTCTTGTATATATAAACATATTTTAAATTAATTTATTTACTATTATTTTGTGTAATTATATTTAATTATTTTAAATTACTTATTGAGTCCAAATATATTATAATAAAAAATTTTATTTATGAAATCTATTAATTTAATATAAAAACACCTAAAAAGTATATAAATTTTTTATAAATTAAGATTTTGAATTTATAAAATAGAAAAATCGTATTTTTTGTTCTATATATTAATATCATTTTCAATTTAGTCCCATTTGTTAGATTTTTTGACATTTAGTCCCATTTGTTAGACTTATTTCACATTTAGTCTCATTTGTATTAAAAATTTCTCAATGTTAGTCTCAACCCACTTTTCCGTTCAATTTTTAATTGAAAAGTAACTTGAATTGGATGAAAAGTGAAGTGACTCGAATGGAAAAGTGACTTTTTCGTTAAAAATTGAATGAAAAAGTGATTTCGGACTAACGTTGAGAATTTTTAAAACGTATGGGACTAAATGTAAGAAAAGTCTAACAAATGAGACTAAATTGAAAATTAGCCTATTATATGAGACCAAAAATGCAATTTTTCCTTAAAAAACACAATACAAATTTAACATAATAGAATTTACTTTTCAAATTAAAAATTTATATGCAATATAAAAGTCACATATAATAATTATATATTATTAACTCAATTAGATTGTTATTAATTTAAATATTATTTATTTATTTATAAATAATACTAATTAAATATCAAAATACAAAAAAATAGTATCAATTGTTTCAAGTTATATTATCTATTATAAATAATATTTTAAAAAATTCAGATATAATTTTATATGTATATATATAATTTCATATTTATTTTATATGTATATACATAAAATTAATTTAAAAAAAAAAAGCTTAGAGTCTTCGTTGCTCCGCCTTCCAACCACCAGCTTCAGCCTTCTATAGATCCGATGACGGCGATCTCAAGAAAGGCAACCTCCGTCGTCCGGATCAAAGGGCAACAGCAAGATATCCCCTTTCAGCAGGGATGTGTTTTGGCGGCAGTCGATCTGGGCATCCCCTGTGTTTTGGCGGCGGCTGCCCCACTTTGGCAGTGGCCGATCTAGGCATCCCTTGCTTTTTGACGTTATACATATATAACTATGTATGTATAGATATATAACTATACATACATATAAATGTATAAATATACACATTTATATATAACTGTATAAATATAAATATATATTTAATATAAAATATATTTTAAAATAACTTTAGATCTGTACCGCGCAATTTGAACTATTGAAGATCAATGGCTATGATAATAAGGGTATAATGGTTAGTTCCTTAAAACTTTAAACATTGTAACTCTAATCAACAACAGAGGAGTGTGCATATTTTTTAAAAATACAAGAGGATTTTAGCCTATAAAATTAACACAGGTGGTTTTTAGCTAAAAGATAAAAATATAGGGGAGTTTTATGCAATTTATCCTATATTTTTATAGCTTCAATTTGAGTTTTCGACAATCGGAGAGACTGGGCTCAAGCCAAGATTGCCAAACCTATTTGCCATTGATTCATTGCCGTCTAGACGAATCTCGATCACAGAACACCACCATCAAATTTTTCTCTTCAAGATGATTCTGACGAGACCGACCTCACTCATTTTGGTAAAGCATTTACGAAAATCCGAAGATTTGAAAACTTGCGCTGCCAACAGATGGTAGGGGGTGGGGATGGGGTAGTCAGTTTTTTTTATATAATAATAATAATATATATTTTATAATTTTAAATTATTTATATATAATATACGTGAAATATTTTTTTGAATCTAGACCTTTTAATCTTTTAAAATCTAACGGTTGAGAATAATTGAATAGACCTAACGACGATCAATATTTGATAAAAAAAAAATCCAATGTGATTAAAATGAGAAATAATATATATTAAGTAAGAGCATAATAATTATTTTAAAAAAAATTAAACATCGTTAGTGAGATTTAACGTAGAGGAGCGATTGAGCTACGGAAACTCGTCCGGACAGTGCCGGAAACTTAGAGAGAAGTTTCTTGCGAAAAATGCATTTTAGCCTTAATTAAATATATATTTCAATTAATTAAGAATAACCTTAAATAATTATAATAATTATTATATTTAAATTAATTTAAGTATATAATTAATTAAGAATAATTTTGGATTGTACTTAAATTAATTTAGATATAAAATTTAATTAATTAAGACTAATTTTAGATAATTATAATAATTGTATTTAAATTAGTTTATAACTTATAATTACTATAATTGCTTAATATTTATATTCATGTACATATCTAAATTTGAAAAGAATAAAATGTAGTATATTAATCTTTATAATATATTTTTATTTTTCTTTTGTATTTTGGTATTCAATATAAATATGTTTAAAAATAAAAGAATTTATATTTTTAGAAAAGCGAAAAATACAAAAAAAATAATAAATTAATTAAAAAATCAATTTGACCTTAGTAATTTTAGATACAATATAAGAGTATTTTAGTAAATTAAATACAAAAAAATATCAAAATACGCAAAAACACCAAATCCAAATGCACTTCAGGCGCGTGCATCCCACCTTCTGTTAGTTTTTAACTGAAGGGGGGTATTTTGCTGAGTTTATTAAAACACGAATTTTTTTAGCGATTTCTAAAACACATGAAATCTTTAACTTTTTTGACAAAATATAAGGGTTAAAATGCATTTTAGCCTCCTTTTTTTCCATCCTTTCTTATCCTTTTATCTTTTGAATATTTCTAATTTCATGGGGGAAGAAAATCAAATGATACTAAGAATCAAGTTTAAGTTAGGGGTTTGTGGAACTATATATTACTTTTGAGTATCACACTTTGGCAGGACGAAAACTGAGTCTAAATGGATCGAATGAGCAAAATGCTTTCTTAGTCATAAAATAAGGAGAGAATTTGTTTTGATATCAAAATTACATTTTTTTAATCTTAAAAAGTCATGTGCGTTGCGCTTTTTGGGACTAAAAAAGCATTGTTTGAGATTAAAAGGATATTTTGGGACTAAAAAAATGTGATTCTTAGCCCAAATGACGTCATATAAATCGACAGTCTCTAGCAGGGTCTCTAGGGTCGGGCTGTGGATCCGGGTCGTTGAAGCGGGCCGGGTCACGACCCGACTCGACCCGGATCGATGGCTCTCTGAGTCAGCTTGCTGGTCCGGGTCGCTAGAGCGGGTCACCAATACACGAAAAATTTCTTTATCAGAATTAGAGATTTCACGTGACCTCCATGGTCGCCTATACTTATAAAAAATCTTTTTCAGAATTAGACATTTCACGCGACCTCTCGACCTCCATGGTCGCCAAATCTTAAAAAAGTTCTGATTTTGATCTTTCGCGATCTTCATGGGTCGCTAATACTTGAGAAAATTCTTTTTCAAAAATAGAGATCTCACGCGACCTCGTGACCTCCATGGTCGGCAATGCTTGGAAAAATTCTTTATCAGAAATAGAGATCTTAGTTGGGAAACAAACTTTCAAAGTTGTATTTACTTGGATCTTTCTCAGATTGTGATCTTCTTCAGATATCTTTTTCAGAGTAAGGTGATTTTTTTAGATCAATAATCTACTTCCGAGTAAGGTTATCTTTTTCAGATGAAGATGATCTTTTTCAGATCAATAATCTTCTTCATAGTAAGGTGATCTTTTTCATATCAAGATCATCTTTTTCAGATCAATAATCTTCTTCAGAATAAGGTGATCTTTTCCAGATCAAGGTAATTTCTTTTAGATCGATAATCTTCTTCTAATTAAGGTGATATTTTTTAGATCAATAATCTTCTTTAGGTAAGGTGATCTTTTCTAGATCAAGGTAATCTTTTTCAGATCAACAATCGTCTTCAGAGTAAGGTGATCTTTTTTAGATCAATAATCTTTTCAGATCAATAATTTTTTTCAGAGTAAGGTGATCATTTCTAGATCAAGGTGATCTTTTTCAGATAAATAATCTTCTTCAGAGTAAGGTGATCTTTTTCAGATCAAGATGATCTTTTTAGATCAATAATCTTATTCAGAGTAAGGTGATCTTTTTAGATCAACAGTCATCTTTAGAGTAAGGTGATCTTTTTCAAATCAATAATCTTCTTCCGATTAAGGTGATCTTTTTCAGATCAATAATCTTCTCAGAGAAAGGTTATCTTTTTCAGATCAAAAATCTTCTTCAGAGTAAGGTGATCTTTTTCAGATCAATAATCTTCTTCGGAGTAAGATGATCTTTTTCAGATCACAAATCTTTTTTGGATCAAGATGATCTTTTTCAGATCAATAATCTTACTCACATACTAGCGTGACCTCGACCTCGTTGGATAGTCTTTTTAAGATAAAAACGCGACCTCATGGGAGGTGCGCGACCCCCACAAAAATAATCTTTTCTGGATTTTTCAACTAGTCTTTACACAATAATGCGACCTCATGAGACAGTTATTTTTCATAAATTCTTGCACCTCTGTGTGCGATCATCATTCTTCTCTCTTCTCATTTTTTTTTTTTTTTTATGGTCGCCAATTTGTCTCTTCTTCTACTATAAAGGTCTAACCTT
Organism: Sesamum angolense; assembly: GCA_034509725.1. Taxonomy (NCBI): domain Eukaryota; kingdom Viridiplantae; phylum Streptophyta; class Magnoliopsida; order Lamiales; family Pedaliaceae; genus Sesamum; species Sesamum angolense. Next base: position 22,239,217 of record JACGWL010000001.1, read on the forward strand.
GAGATCTACCTTCGATTTATGTACAATGACCTCTGGGTCTATTCCTTGAAAGTTATTTGGTATCTAAGTAAGAACCTCCATCTCTCTAAGGTTTTTTTTTTTTTCCTACCCGATCCGAAAGTCTTCTATTCTAGTTACCATGGCATCACGTGACCCCTCTAAGTATCCAAAACTTAATTTTACAAGCTTATTTTCTGACTTTGCTAAATATTTGTAGAGAAATTTATTGTTTTACAAATATCTATACTGTGGGATCTACTCTTCGATCTAATTGATTGTTCTTGTTTCTCGCTTCTATTTTTGTTAACACTATCTTTTAAATACCCTCCTCTAGTTAACATTTCACTCTCCTCTGTAAGCACAAAAATTCTTGTGTATTGTGCCATCTTACCTTATAAAAATTATAATACTACCTTCAAGAAAATGAGGGACTTATCTAATTTTTCTACGGCCAGAAGGTCCATTGTCTTTTCTCACCCTTTTATACCTCTTTGTGATCTCGACCTCTAAATCTTGTGCTCTTTTCAGGCTCTTCCTTGCTTGTCACACAATTTGGGTCTCTTTCGACCCCTTTAATTTCCTCTAAATAGCTGTCGCCTCCCAAAATCTCTTATTATTGTGGTTGTTGTTCTCCTTCAATATTCCACTAATACATTTCTACCTAATTGAGGGGTCTCCTCACCACCTCCAAATGCATGATCTCTCCTAGATGTCCCTTCCATCTTAGAACATGAGTGCTCTTCTCAGATTTATCATAGACAGTGCCAATGATACGGGATCGCAGGTCGCCAGCTACCTCACGTCTTCGGAACTGGTTCAGGTCGCAGGTTGCCAGCTACCTCGTGTCCTCGGAAAGGTTTGGGGCCTGAAAAAAGAGAGAAGATCGTTAGGCTTGTTGAGAGATCCCCAACTAAGTATATTTTTAAATAATTTTAAAATAAACAATAATAATATATAATTTTTTTAATTAATTAATATCCATATTTGTTAAGATACTTAAATTTTGTGTTGTGATTTTAATTCTATTTTTTAATTTAAATTATTTAACATTAAAAAAATTATATAATATTTTTGTATTTTTAAATAAATATATTTAAAAGAAATTTTAATTTTTAGAGAGATAAAAATGAAAAAAAATACTCAAAATAAATTAAAAACAAGTCAAAATGCCCCAAAGCTATTATATAGTCATATAGGGGCATTTTAGTCATAATGGCAACCAAAATTCATACAAGGACGTCAAAATAATCCCCAACCGCACCACTCGTTAGCGTTCAACGCACGCTTCGTCAATTCCTAACGGCAGGGGTTTACAGAATACGAGGGATTATTATGCCTATTTTCAAAATACAAAGGGTTTTTTTTGGTAATTTAAAAGAATACAACGGGTAAAATGGAATTTAGCCTTTTTTGGTAGTGAATAAATTACATTTATTTATAAAACATACTAGCTGAATAAAAAATATCAAATATTGAAAAATTTAAATTATTTTTTATTCTTTTGAAAATATTAAGAATAATATTTTCTTTTGCCATATTCTTTTCCATCTGCAGCCTCGTCGCTGACGGAGAACATTGGGCGAGGAGGGCAAGACGATGACACCCTAGATCGGGCACTACTCCTTCCGGAAGGGGGCAATGGCAAGATGCGAGGTCATCCCCTTTTGCATGGGAGACGCCCAATGTGCAGGGGTGACGACAGCGAAGGCTTCGTTGCCCACATAGACGATGGTTGTTGCTGCCTGCAACTTTGTATATACACTACTACATTATGTATGTATAGTATATGTAATATTATAAATATAAATAAATAATATATTTTACAGTATTTAAGATTTGGATTTTTTTGACAATTGAAGATAAATAGTTATTATAAGAAGGGTATATATAACGGGCAATTCAACACAAATTTTAATGTCGTTAAATCACCTAATGGAAGGGGAGTGTGTATAATATTTTAGAAAACACAGTGATTATTTGTCTATTTTTTATAATATAAAAGAATTTTTCACTGAATTTTAAAAACATAGAGGGATTTTATACTATTTATCCTTCTCAATTCCACTATGATGTGCATGAAAATAAATTGGCCCAAAGAGGCCCAAGCGGCCCAACAAGAATAAAGAAATCGAAGGCCCAGGATACCCACCGTGAGGCCCAGGACATCCCACGCCTATAACAATCTCAGGAGACAAAGGATGTCCCAACCCACTGTCTAACTAGGCAGACCTCGACAGCCCAAGTAACCCAAGAAGCCTAGAAAGAGGAAAGGAGACCTCGGATAACCCTGGACTCTAGGCCTAGGACATCTCCCGGACTCTAGACTTGGGACGTCTCCCGACTCGGATCATGATTAAAGCCCACACACGTGGCAGCCCACTATCCCACCTGGCACCTCATCAACCCAGGTGTCAGTAGCCACCTCGGACCACGTCAGCCCTAGAGTGACAAAACAGGTAAGGAATGACTCCTTGGCGGATAGGACTCTTTGGACTGAAACAAAAGACTCCTACTTCTAGCTGTGGATAAGGACGACTTACCCATATCCTAACTACCTCAACCAACTTGCCTGAGAATCTCGGAAGGGATAGACCCCCAGCAGACGAGGGCTCTCCCTCTATAAATGCAGCCTTGGTCTCTCTAGGCAAAAGACAGAAAGATAGACACATTATCTAACACAGACAGAGACAGAGATAGAGACAGACAAGAAGACACTCTGAGACATATTGGGCACCTCTCTGGCACCCTCACACCTCCCTGACGTCCCTCTCAATCTCTAAATAATCTCCAAAGCTCTCTCTAAGCCTATTATCAAGTATTCATACACTTTTCACCAATTATATTCACTATATCACAATTTTTCATCACATTAACTTACTTTGTCACTTTAGTTCATCTTAAATCCATACTAACTTAGGTGTTGGAGTGCTAACTCATTTTTTGCAGGCCCCTCCTTCAAAATTCACATTCACTTCGGCTCAAGTCTCAAACAATTGTTCAATTCCATTGAACCCCTGCATTTTTTGTACGCATCACAGTAATTCAACTAGTTTTGAAAGACGACCGTAACAAAAGACTTGGACTTGAAGGGCGACTTAGCTTGATCATAATCAAAGAAAGATGACCGTACCAAATCCTCTTATTGACAAAATTAATATCAGTCCACAATGAGGTGCTCACAGTTTACCATCGGCTTCTTTTCAAACAGGGAAGTATGGACCCACATTAATTATTGTCAAATGAGTTCACAATCAATCGGGCTAGAGACATATTACATGCAAGATGGATATTACTATCATTATTTTTTATAATAAATAAATAAATAAAATTATTATTATTATACTAAATAAATATAATAATTATTATTACTATCATTATTATTTATTTATTTATTATTATTATCATTATTATTATATTTTTATTACTATACTATTATTATTATTATTATTATTATTATTATTATTATTATTATTAATTTTTGTAAATAAGGGGGTTCAAAGGTAATTTTTCTACCAAAAGCATGTGCATACATCAAATAAATACTTGATTCATAATATATATAAATAAACACCTGACTAATTATACAAGATTTTTTTATTATTCATTTAGTAAAGAATAATCCAATCATTTATTTAATATAATTTTGAAAGTAAATGGGACCTAAGAAGAGTAAAAACTAGGCGATTTTAATAAAAGATAATATTGTATAATCTACTTGTTTAGCAAAACTTTCATCAAATTCCATGTTGGGATCATGTTGATTTTAAACATTGGAATTTTTAGTAAAAATACCAACGGCTTAGGAAAAAATTATAATTTTCGTCCTATAACTTAAGGAGTCAGAAATTTGATCATGCACGAATTATTTTGTAATTTAATTTAATAATTTTAGAAACTTGGCAATATTGGTCCCATATGATCGAAAAGCTTCAATTATAAGGGTTGTGTGTCATGCACATGACTTTTTCCAGGCCAAAAAGGAAATTTTGATCTTGTTGGAATGCAATTTGGCAGTTAAGTCTTGCAATTTAAGAATTTGATATGACGTGAGGTGTGCATTCCAAATTCAGGTCAAATTTTGTCTTTGATGTGCTAAACTTTTCTAGGGTAAATTGCATAACACCCCTGTCTAGGCTAAAACCTTTATATATTAAACACATAGGTAAAAAATTCCTTGTGTTTTATAAATTACAGTAAAAAAAAAAATTCCTCTCCGTTAGAAATTAAAGGAGAGTGTGTGACACTCACTTATTGTGGGAGTGGGCCTAATTTTTTAGCCTTTTTTAAGATTACTTTAAGTATATAATGTCCATTTTGCCTCTTTCTTTTATATATAAATATATTTTAAATTAATTTACTTATACTATTATTTTATGTAAATATATTTAATTAATTTAAATTATTTATTGAGTCCAAATATATTATATAAATAATATTTATTTCTGGAATATATTAATTTAATATAAAAACACCTAAAAAGTATATAATTTCTTTAAAAATTAAGATTTTGAATTTAAAAAATAGGAAAATCACATTTTTCTTCCTATATATTAAGCTAATTTCAATTTAGTTCCATTTGTTAGATTTTTTCTCACATTTAGTCCCATTTGTTAGATTTTTTTCACATTTAGTCTCATTTGTATTAAAATTTCTCAATGCTAGTCTCAAGCCACTTTTTCGACAAACTTTTAACGAAAAAAGTTACGTGAATTGGATGAAAGTGACGTGAATCGAATGAAAAAGTGACTTTTTCATTAAAAATTGGATGGAAAAGTGATTTCGTACTAGCATTGATTTTTTAAAATATATTGGACTACATATGAGAAAAATCTAACAAATGGAACTAAATTAAAAATGAGCCTATTATATGGGACAAAAATGCAATTTTTCCTTAAAAAACACAATACAAATTTAATATACTAAAATTCACTTTTCATATCCAATATAAAAGTCACATATAATAATTATATATTATTAACTCAATTACAATATTATTTAAATATATTTTATTTATTTATAAATAATACTAATTAAATATCAAAATACCAAAAAAATTAGTATAATTTATTTTAAGTTATATTATCTATTATAAATAATATTTTATGAAAATTCAAATCTAATTTTATATGTATATATATAATTTCACATTTATTTTATATGTATATATATAAAATTAATATAAAACAAAAACTTAAAAAAAATTAGAGTCGTCGTCTTCGACTTTCTCTCTCCGTTGCTCCACCTTCCGGTCACCGCCTCCGCTTTCGGCCACCAGGTTCAGCCTTCTATAAATCAAATAACGGCGGTCTTGGGAAAGGCGACCTCCGTCGCCCGGATCAAGGGGCGACGATGAGGTCTCCCCTTTCAGCGGGATTGTGTTTTGGCGGCGGCCGATTTGGGCATCACCTGTGTTTTGGCGGTGGCAACCCCACTTTGGCAGCATCCGATCTAGCATCACCTGCGTTTTGGCGTTATACATATAGAACTATGTATGTATAGATATATAACTATACATACATATAAATGTATAAATATAAATATATATTTAATATAAAATATATTTTAAAATAATTTTAGATTTGGACCACTCCTTTTTTAACTATGAAGGTCAATGACTATCATAATAAGGGTATAACGGTCAATTCTTTGAAAAATTTAACGCTGTCAACTCTAACTAACGACATAGGGGAATTTTAGCTAAAAAAATAAAACATTGGGAAGTTTTATGCAATTTATCCAATATTTGTATAGCTTCAATTTGATTTTTCGTCAATCGGGGAGATTGAGCTCAAGCCACGAGCGCTAAACCTATTTGCCGTCATTCGTCGCCATCCTGACGAATCTCGATCGCAGAACACCACCATCAAATTCTTATCTTCAAGACGTTTCTAACAAGACCAGCCTCACTCATTTTGGTAAAGCACGGAGATCCAACAATCATTAAAATAAGAAATATATAATAATAATATATATTTATAATTTTAAATTATTTATATAGAATATAAGTTAAATAATTTGTTGAATCTAGACCTTTTAATTTTTTAAAATCTAATGGTTGCGATTAATTAATTAGATCTAACGATCAATATTTGATAAAAAAAAAAAAGATCCAACAATCATTAAAATAAGAAATAATATATATTAAGAGCATAACAATCATTTTATAAAAAAATAATGCCATTAGCTAGATTTAATGAAGATGGACAATTGAGCTACGTTTAACAAATACAGGGAGATTTTTAGCCAATTTTAAAACAGAAAGGGGTTTTTAGCCGACATTTTAAAACACATGGGAGTTTTATGCATTTCAGCAAAAAATGTTCCTATTGAAGAGAAGATTCGGATGGTACCACTGGCGGTGAGAAACTCTTCGGGACAGTGCCTGAAACTTAGAGAGAAGTTTCCTACAAAAAAGGGAGCGAAAAATGCAGTTTAGCCTTAATTAAATATATATTTAAATTAATTAACAATAATATCAAATAATTATAATAATTATTATATTTAAATTAATTTAAATATATAATTAATTAAGAATAATTTTAGATTGTACTTAAATGTATTTAGATATATATTTTCATTAATTAAGAATGATTTTAGATAGTTATAATAATTTTTGTATTAAATTAGTTTATAACTTATAATTATAATTATAATTGATTAATATTTATATTCATGTACATATCTAAATTTGAAAAGAATAAAATTTAGTATATTAATCTTTATAATATATTTTTTTATTTTTCTTTTGTATTATGGTATTTAATATAAATATGTTTAAAAATAAAAGAATTTATATTTTTAGAAAAGAAAAAAATACAAAAAAAAAATATAAATTAAAAAGTTAATTTGACCATAGTAATTTTAGATACAATATAAGGGTATTTTAGTCAATTAAATAAAAAAATGTCAAGATACTCAAAAAACCAAGCCCAAACACGCTTCAGGTTTCTAACTGAAGGAGGATTTTTTGCTGAGTTTATTAAAATACAGGAGTTTTTTTAGTTATTTTTAAAACACCGAGAATTTTTTACTTTTTCAACAAAATACAGTTGTTAAAACACATTTTAGCCTCCTTTTTTTTCCATCCTTTCTTATCTTTTTATCTTTTGAATATTTCTAATTTCATGGGGGAAGAAAAGTAAATGAGATTAAGAATCAAATTTAAGTTAGGGGGTTTGTGGAATTATATTATTACTTTGAGTATCACATTTTGGCAGGACAAAAATTGAGTTTAAATGGATCGAATGAGCAAATGCTTTCTTATTCTCATAAAATAAGAGCAGAATTTATTTTGATATTATAATTATAACAGGTGATGATTTTAATCCCATAAAACTCAAAATCACGTCTTTTTAATCCTAAAAAGTCATCCGCGTTAGGAATTAAAAGGATATTTTGGGACTAAAAAATGTGATTTTGCGTTTTATGAGATTACAAGCGTCACCTGCCATAATTGTGGTATCAAAATAATTTTGCTCGGGATTAAAAAGCATTTAGCCCGGATGGAATAAAAGTTTGTTAGAAACTAATAATAAAAGAGAGAGATCTGTCGATCAATGCAAATTGTCCCCATCTAAATTTCTTCATTGTACAACTTCAACTAACTTAATTAAGCTGAAGGTCAATTAAAGATGAGAAGACGCGCTAGTCCACAATGATGTGCTAATCACAGTTTATGCTGCAGGCTGCGCCATCTTTGCAAACAGAAAAATATGCATCTGCATTGTTAGATCAGTTCTAATAAATTGCAAGTAGGATATAAATCTACACAAGAATCTTCTATTCTATATTATAATTGCAGCTCTACTTCTTGCATTTCCTATCACTCAGCCAACGCCGATTAACAAACTACCTTCCTTCTTTCTTATCATTTCAAGCTTCAGCCATGGGTGCCATCACTTACGATATTGAGATTCCTTCCCCAATCCCAGCTGCCAAGATGTTTAAGGCCGTTGTTCTCGATGCAGATGCCCTTATTCCTAAAGTCATGCCTCAGGCTATCAAAAGTGTCGAAGTCTTGGAAGGAGACGGTGGTGTTGGAAACCGTCAAGATCATCCATTTCGGGGAGGGCAGCCAGTATAAGAGCGCAAAGCACCGTGTTGATGCTCTTGACACGGAGAATTTGACCCACAGCTACACCATTGTTGAGGGTGATGCTCTGGCCGGCGTTCTTGAATCCATCACTTATCATGTCAAGATTGTGCCGACTGAAGATGGAGGATGCATTTGCAAGAACAGGAGCATCTACCACACCAAGGGCGACGTTGAGATTAATGAAGAGAAGATCAAGGAAGGAAAGGAGAAGGCAATGCAGATGTTCAAGGCCATTGAAGCTTACCTCCAAGCCAATGCCTAAGAGCTAAAATCTAAATATACAACCTGAGGCATTAGCCATCTCCCTTATTTTAAGATACTGTTGCACTAGTGTGATTTTTTGTTGTGCTGAGCTATGTATGTGAGGACATTAAAAAAAAAAAAAAATCTTCTTTTTTACTTAATCATTTTAATAAAACTGATTGTTTATTGGATTGCTAATTTGTAAATTTGCTGCGTCTAATTCATCTGGGATGCATTCGTAAGTTGAATACTTTATCGTACCGTACACGGGATTTTTATAATATGGTAAATTGCATAAAAACCCCCTGTGTTTTAGAAAAATAGCGCGAAACCCCCATGTGTTAAAAAAGTAAGCAAAACAACCCTTGTGTTTTCCAAAATGATATATACTCTCCCCTTCCGTTAGCTAAGCCCTAACGGCGTTAAATTTTTGTTAAATTGACCGTTATACCCTTTTTATATCCACCATTGATCTTTGATTGTAAAAATGAACGGTCCAAATCTAAAATAATTTTAAAAAGAATTATTTATTTTTATATACTTATATATACATTATATATATATATATTATTATAATATATATATATATATATTGTGTGTGTAGCGGCCACGGCCGCCGCCTAGGTGGGCGGCGAACCCATGGCTGCCCAAATGGGCGACGACGACGTCGCCCAGACCCTGTGCAAGAGGGGGGCGACGACGGGCGACCTTGCGTCTCCCCTAATTGCAGATTCTGGGCGACGTAGGTCAGTCTTCTTCTCCGTCGGCGACGAGGCGCCGATGGAGAAGAAAGTAAACATATATATATATATAAAAAAATAAAATGTCGCCCCTTGCCGTGGGGGCGACATCGCCCCTGATTACCTAGGTTCTGGGCGACGGAGGTCCTAGTCTTCTTCTCGTCGCCGACGGAGAAGAAGAGAAGAAGGATTATTTTAAATAATAATATTAAATGTTTAAGTTTTAATATAATATAATTAATTAGTATATTTTATAAATAAATATTTACCTAATTAATATATTTAAAATACTTAAATATAAATTAAAAAATTGATAACTTAATTAGTATATTTAAATAATAATATATTATTCAAATAAATACTAATTATATATTAATTAGTATATTTTTATAAATAAAATATCAAAATATATTTTAAATTAAATAATAATTAATTTAATTAATAATATATAATATCATAAGTAATTTTGATTTATATTTATATAAACTTTTATTTTAAAGAATGAATTTTAAAAGATGTGCACATTATCAAACAAAGGGGTAAATTGGACATTTTGTGCACTTAAAAAATATGAAAATCAACAAAAAATGAGGACAACTTGCACAAGCCGCGAGTGTGGCTCACTCTCCGTTAGTTTCTAACGGAGAGGGGGTATTTTGCTCTATTTTAGATAACACGGGGGGTTTTTTGCCTATTTTTTTAACACAGAGGGATTTCGCGCTATTTTCCTAAAACACAGGGGGGTGTTATGCAATTTACCCTTATAGTATTTAGGTGGACCCACTTGCATATTTGAGAGGTCCAGTTGCATTACACCACGTGGTGACATCTTAGCCCAAATGACGTCACATAAATCGACAGTCTTTAGCGAGGGTCTTCAGGGTCGGGCTGCGGATCCGGGTCGTTGAAGTAGGCCGGGTCACGATTCGACCCGACCCAGATCGATGGCTCTCTGAGTCAGGTTGCGGGTCCGGGTCAGGTCACGACCCGGCCCGGATTGAAAGAGTGCGGATCTTAAGCATGATACTGTAATAGGCACCAAATATTAGAGGTATTTATGTCTTCTTATAGGTAAGTATGATCTACCCATATCATAAGTCCCCACTTCTTTAAGTGTATCTGAAAGAGCACTTGGAGAAGTAGAAAAAACACTTGACGTAAAATGCAACCTCTTGATCTCTTAGGAGTTTTGGACCTTGACATCTTGCGGTTTGATACTTCGACAATCTTTTCGAGAGAATCTTTTCAATTTTAAGGTTATCTTTTTTGAAATCAATCTTTTTCACATACTAGCACGATCTCGTCCTCCTTAGGCCACCTCTTCTGCGAACAAGAGCTCCATCTCAACCTTATTGGGTCATTTAAACTTAAAACAAATTCTTTTTTAAATTTTCATTCCACGTGAAAAACTCCTTTTCAAAATTTTCATTCCATGCTATCTTGATGGGTCCTTAGAAAAGCCTCTTTTTCAAAATTTAATCGCACGCAACCTCCATGAGTTGTTAATATTTGTGAAAATTCTTAGAAGTTGATATCATGCGACCTCCATCGATCGCCAATACTTAGAAAAATTCTGAATTTGATTTTTCGAGATCTCCATGGGTCGCCAATACTTGAAAAAATTCTTTTTCAGAAATATAGATCTCATGCAACCTCGTGACCTCTATGGTTGCCAATACTTAGAAAAATTCCGATTTTGGTCTTTCGCGACCTCCAAGGATCTCCAATACTTGGAAATTTTTTTTTTCAGAAATAGAGATCTCATGCGACCTCTCAACCTCAATGGTAGCCAATACTTATAAAAATTCTTTTTTCAGAATTAGAGATTTCACGCGAGCTCTCGACCTTCAAGGTCGCCAATACTGAAAAAAGTTCTGATTTTGATCTTCCGCGACCACCATGTGTCGCCAATACTTGGCAAAACTCTTTTTCAGAAATAGAGATCTCACGCAACCTCGCAACCTCCATGGTTGCTTATACTTAGAAAAATTCTAATTCTGATCTTTCGCGACCTTCATGGGTCGTCAATACTTGGGAATTTTTTTTTTCAGAAACAGAGATCTCAAGCGACTTCGCGACCTTCATGGTCGCCAATACTTAGAAAATTCTTTTTCAGAAATAGAGATCTCACGCGACCTCATTACCTCAATGGTCGCCAATATTTAGAAAAATTCTTTTTCAAAATTAGAGATTTTTCGGAAATAGAGATCTCACACGACCTCGCGTCTTCCATGGTCGCCAATACTTAGAAAAATTCTTTTTCAAAAATAGAGATCTTACGCGACCTCACTACCTGATTGGTCATCAATACTTAGAAAAATTCTTTTTCAGAAATAGAAATCTCATGCGACCTCGCGACCTCCATGGACACCAATAATTGGGAATTTTTTTTTTCAGAAATACAGATCTCATGTAATGTCCATGGTCACCAATACTTAGAAAAATTCTGATTTTGATCTTTCGCGACCTCCATGGGTCGCCAATACTTGCAAAAATTCTTTTTTAGAAATAAATGTCTTACGCGACCTCTAAGGTCGCCAATGCTTCAAAAATCGAGATCTCACGCGACCTCACTACCTCAATGCTCACCAATACTTCAAAAAATTCTTTTCAGAATTATTGATTTCACGCGACCTCGCGGTGTCCATGGTAGCCAATATTTAGAAAAAATTATTTGTCAGAATTAGAGATTTCACGCAACCTCCATGGTCGCCTATACTTATAATTTTTTTTTCCAGAATTAGACATTTCACGTGACCTCTCGACCTCTATGGTCGCCAATACTTAGAAAAGTTCTGATTTTGATCTTTCGCGACCACCATGGGTTGCCAATACTTGAAAAAATTCTTTTTTAAAAATAGAGATCTCACGCGACCTCGCGACCTCCATGGTCGCCAATACTTGAAAAAATTCTTTTCAAAAATAGAGATTTAGCTGAAAACAAACTTTCAAAGTGGTATTTACTTAGATCTTTCTCAAATCGTGATCTTCTTCAGATAATCTTTTACAGAGTAAAGTGATCTTTTCCAGATCAAGGTGATCGTTTTTAGATCAAAATCTACTTCCAAGTAAGGTTATCTTTTTCAGATCAATAATCTTCTTTATAGTAAGGTGATCTTTTTCATATCAATCTTTTTCAAATCAATAATCTTCTTCAGAATAAGGTGATTTTTTCCAGATCAGGAAGATCTTTTTTAGACCAATAATCTTCTTTAGAGTAAGGTGATCTTTTTCAGATCAATAATCTTCTTCATAGTAAGATGAACTTTTCTAGATCAAGGTAATCTTTTTCATATCAATATTCGTCTTTAGAGTAAGGTGATCTTTTTCATATCAATAATCTTCTTCAGAGTAAGGTGATTTTTTCTAGATCAGGAATATCTTTTTTAGATCAATAATCTTCTTTAGAGTAAGGTGATCTTTTTCAGATCAATAATCTTCTTCATAGTAAGATGAACTTTTCTAGATCAAGGTAATCTTTTTCATATTAATATTCGTCTTCAGAGTAAGGTGATCTATCAATAATCTTCTTCAGAGTAAGGTGATCTTTTTCAAATCAATAATCTTCTTCAGAGTAAGATGATCTTCCAAATTAAGGTGATCTTTTTTAGATCAATAATCTTCTTCAGAGAAAGTAATCTTTTCCAGATCAATAATCTTCTTCAAAGTAAGGTGATCTTTTTATGATCAATAATATTTTTCGGAGTAAGGTGATCTTTTTCAAATTAAAAATCTTTTTTACATCAAGATGATCTTTTTCAAATCATTAATCTTTTTCAGATCAATAATCTTACTCACATACTAGCGCGACCTCTACCTCGTTGGATAGTCTTTTTAAGATAAAACGCGACCTCATGGGAGGTACGCGACCCCCACAAAAATAATCTTTTTTCAGATTTTTCAACTAGGCTTTGGACAATAATCCGATCTCATTATCATTTTTCTCTCTTCTCATTTTTTTTATGGCTGCCAATTTGTCTCTTCTTCTACTATAAACATCTAACCTTGAGATCTACCTTCCATTTATGTACAATGACCTTCGAATCTATTCCTTGAAAGTTATTTGGTATCTAAGTAAGAACCTCCATCTCTCTAAGGTTTTTCTTTCTCTACGCGATTCGAACATCTTCTATTCTATGTATCATGGCATCCCCTGACCCCTCTAAGTGTCCAAAACTTCATTTTACAAGCTAATTTTCTCACTCTGCTATATATTTGTAGAGAAATTTATGTTCTACAAATATCTATACTGCGGGATCTACTCTTCGATCTAATTGATTGTTCTTCTTTCTTCTCACTTCTATTTTTGTTAACACTATCTTTTAAATACCCTCGTCTAGTTAACATTTCACTCTCCTCTTGTAAGCACAAGAATTTTTGTATATTATGCCATCTTACCTTTATGAAAATGATAGTACTACCTTCAAGAAAATGACAGGACTTACCTGATTTTTCCATCCGGAATGTCCATCGTCTTTCCTCACCCTTCTATACCTTTTTGCGATCTCGATCCCTATATCTTGAGCTCTTTTCGGGCACTTCCTTGCTTGTCACACATTTTGGATCTCTTTCGACCCCTTTAATTTCCTCTGAATAGTTGTCGCCTCCCAAAATCTCTTATTATTGGGGTGGTTGTTCTCCTTCAATATTCCACTAATGCATTTCTACCTAATTTGAGGGGTCTCCTCACCACCTCCAAATGTATGATCTCTCCTAAATGTCCCTTCCATCTTAGAACCTGAGTGTTCTTCTCAGATTTCCGATACACAGCGCCAATGATATGGGGTCGCAGGTCGCCAGCTACTTCACGTCATCAAAACTGGTTCAGATCGCATGTCGTCAGCTACATCGTGTCATTGGAAATATTTGGAGCCTGAGAAAAGAGAGCAGATTATTAGGCTTGCTAGAAGATCCCCAGCTAAGACCCTCCAATGCCTAAGTCAGTGAAGGAGTTTGAGATAGAAGATCTAATCTATATGCGATCTCAAGCGATCTAATATGGGTTTTAGTGTAATAAATGTCTTACCTTAAATGAACTGTTCACGGGATATTTATAGTATTTGGGTGGGTCCACTTGCATACCTGAGAGGTCTAATTGCATTACGCCACGTGGTGATATTTTAGCCCCAATGATATCACATAAATCGATAGTCTCTAGCTAGAGTCTCTAGGGTTGGGTCGCAGATCCGGATCGTTAAGCGGGAAGGGTCGCGGCCCGACTTGACCCGACTCGAATCGATGCCTCGTTGAGTCGGGTTGCGGGTCCAAGTCGCTGAAAGGGCACGGATCTTAACCATGATACTGTAATAGGCACCAAATTTTAGGGATATTTATGTCTTCTTACAGGTAAGTATGATCTACCCATATCACCATTGATTCCGAACCAATATACCACACCATCGAGCTGATAGCCCAGGTCTGACGAGCTAATGAATAGGTCACAAGTGCATGGTAAATATCTTCCAGGTAGTCTCCATACTACGGACAAATTAGGAGGATAGAGTTGATTCGTCGATTAACATTAAAGGAGGTGGGGAGGGCGTTGTGGCATGCTTTCAATCCAAATAATTTCACCTTGTGAGATGGTGTGACCAATGGAGAAGAGGGAAATGGAAAAATGATGCTAAGTGTTTCTTTTGATTAGTGCGTGGCCGTTCTAAAGACCGGTACAAAAGGAGTTTCAATAATTAAAAAGTCGTTCCAAAAAGAGGTACAAAACATAAAGCCTTGTATAAATCCGTGACAAAAGAAATACCAACATATAATATCTATATTTGACATAAGCGATGTAGTATTAATATTGCGTGTACAAAATCGTTCTGAAAAGAGTTCCAATATTTTTATATATTACTTTTCATAAATCGAAACGACGTCGTTTTGATTGGCCATTCATAGAGCCATTCCAAAAGGAATTCCAAATAAAAAATTATTTTTTGAAAAAATATTTATAAATTAGTAAAAATCCATACTGAATTTAATATTGAAGAAAAATCCATTGTGTGGAATAATACAATGAAGTAAATAAAATATTTGAAACTAATATTGATATATGTTTACAACGAAATAAATTTGTATATTTATAATTGTTAGTATTACATTAATTTCACAATCTTATTACATTGTTGTACTTGCATGGCTTAATTGGACTGTCAAAATTTAGATCAGATCGTTAGATATGATCAAACCGACAAAAGAATATATACGATGAAATTTTGGACTAATTGGGTATACTGATGCCGAAATATTATATTCGGAATAATGCATCATTGAATTAGGCCATGTGATTTTAAATCAGACTAGCAGATGTAATCGAATGAACACAGTCTTATATGTATTTAAATATGTCATGAATCCGGTGCAAGAATATCAAGATATCGTATCTGGAAACATATGTTTTGAAATTTAAACACACATTGTAACGACTTTTTACACGACTTTAGATATTAACATATTTGAACAACCATTGGTACTAATCCTGGAAGGGCCATTTAAAACTTGGATTTTCCCCAAACTTTTTAGAATTTTCCATCAAACGAATATAATGGACCAGTTTTTGGAACAGCTTTATATAATGACAGTTCCAAATTTTCAGTTTCCCTCAACATTTTAAGCCAGTGCTAAAGTAGATCCGCCAAATATGGTAAATTTTGTAATGGCCCTTGTAACTCATTTTTTAAATTTTTGGCCGTTTCAAATATTAATTTTTATTTTATATTAAATAATAACAACTTATTCATAAAATATTATAAACTTAAATTCTTCACAAAATATCAGATAATTGGAACAACTTTTGAACCGTACAATTTACACATTAAGGCTTTATATTCAATTATTATAACGAAAGTTCTATTTTTTAAGTGGCGTTACAACACCAACACGTGCGTTCCAAAAATCATAGCGAATTTATAGCGGTAAAAAATTTGTACCGGTGTTTGTAATGATCACGACGAATCATATATTTGGAACAACTTTTTTATTAGGTTTTGGAACGGTGAGCTTTCACAGAAAGGGATTTTTAGTCGATTTTTTAAAACACAAGGGAGTTTTATGCATTTTAGCCAAATATGTTCCTATTGAAGTGAGGATTCTGATGGTACCACTGACGGTCGAAAACTCATCGGGACGGCGCTGGAAACTTAGAGAGAAGTTTCCTGTGAAAAAAGGAGCGAAAAATGCATGTTATCCTTAATTAAATTTATATTTTAATTAATTAAGAATAATCTTAAATTATTAAAATAATTATTATATTTAAATTAATTTAAGTATATAATTAATTAAGAATAATTTTAGATAATTATAATAAGTGTATTTAAATTAGTTTATAACTTATAATTACTATAATTGCTTAATATTCATATTCATGGACATATCCAAATTTCAAAAGAATAAAATGTAGTATATTAATCTTTATAATATTTTTATTTTTTTTTGTATTTTGGTATTTAATATAAATATGTTTAGAAATAAAAGAATTTATATTGTTAGAAAAGAGAAAAATGCAAAAAAAAAAAAAATTAATTAAAAAGTCAATTTGACCATAGTAATTTTAGATACAATATAAGAATATTTTAGTAAATTAAATACAAAAAAATATCAAAATACGCAAAAAAACCAAGCTCAAATGCACTTCAGGCACGTGCATCCCACCTTTTGTTAGTTTCTAACAGAAGGGGGGTATTTTGCTGAGTTTATTAAAACACGAATTTTTTAGCGATTTCTAAAACACATGAAATCTTTAACTTTTTCGACAAAACATAAGGGTTAAAATGCATTTTAGCCTCCTTTTTTTTCCATCCTTTCTTATCTTTATATCTTTTGAATATTTCTAATTTCATGGGGGAAGAAAATCAAATGAGACTAAGAATCAAGTTTAAGTTAGGGGGTTTGATATAAATATAATATATATATAATATATATATTATATATATATATATATATATTTGAAGGAGGAGACGGCCTCGCCGTGCCCGAATTGGGTGACGTCGCCGTCGCTGTCGCCCCCTCGTACAGAGGGCGACCTCGCGTTGCCCCCATCCGCCGCCCCCATTTGGAAGGGGCGCGGCCAAATTCAGGCGTCGTCACCCTGTCGCCCAGATTCAAGGCGACGTCGCCTCAGCACCAGATGCCGTCGCCAGCCACAACGGAGAACAAGAAGAAAAAACATATATATTTTTTAAAAATATTTTATAATTTATATAATTTTAAAAATAATTAATTTGTGAGTATTTTGTTAATAATAATTTAATGTAGTTAATAATATATTATAAATAAATAATTTTATATTGTATTTTAATTTAAAAATAATTTTAGTATATTAAATTTGTATTGTATTAAAAAATTTAAAAATGTTTAGGTATTTTTATATTTAAATTATATTTCATATATGTTTTTAATTTAAAAATAACTTTAGAATATTAAACTTGTATTTTGTTTTTTAAATTAAAAACTTTAATTTTTAAAAAAAGTATACTATTTATTTGTTTTTATATCTAAATTAATATATTTCATAATAGATATAATTTATTGTAATATATTGAACCCAATAAATAATTTGAATTAATTAACTATAATATATATATAAATTAAATAATATAAGCATATCAATTTAAATTTTAAAATGTATACAGATATAAAAGAAAGGGGCAAAATGGATATTTACATACATAAAATAATCATCAGAAAGGCAAAAAAATGAAGCCCACTTGCACAAAAGGTGAGTGTGAGCCACTCTCTATGGTTTTTAACGGAGAGGGGTTTTTTTTGCTGAATTTTATAAAACACAAGAGGGTTTTGCCTATTAAATAACACAGGAGGATTTTATGCTATTTCACTAAAACACAGGGGGGTGTTATGCAATTTACCTTTTAATTAAGCCGTTATAAAGGCAGTTCCAAAATAGCATTTGTGACGGCTATAGTTAGCCGTCACAAAACTTGTAACGGCTTTTCAACTAGCTGTTACAAATAATTTATAACGCCTGTTGTAGCTGGGGTAATCTAGGGCGTTCCAAAAACTATTTCAAATAAAAAAAAAAACATTATAAATTAGTCGTTATAAAAGCCGTTCCAATAAAATGATTTTTTTTAGTGTCGGATAGCTAATTTATAAATTTGATGCGTCTAATTCATCCAGGATGTTTTGGTAAGTTGAATATTTTATTGTTAATTGATATTTTATTTGCTAACTTCATATTTACACGCTATGTTTATAAAATCTTCTTTAAATATACATGTGATGTGAGTTTTGTATTATACGCCAATTCTATATATGTTAAGTGTAATGCAAGGTGTAATATCGGTTTCAGTAAAATTTCAAATTGGTTTTGTAAGGTCAAGTTGAAATTTTTGGCTTTAGCCAACTCCAGGACAGACTTGGGACTCACCCTGCCTCAGATTTCTTCTATCCCGCCCTGCCTCACCTTGTTACAAAATTTTGAGATGGGTCTAACTCGGTAGACCCAAATTTGTTTTTTGGAAATCAATAGATAAATAAAAAGGAAGAAGAGAGAGCGGAAAGCAACAATGGCAACATTAACGACAGTTGTGATGGAGAGGGCGAGCGTGAGGGGAGAGAGGGGAGAACGATGTATGAGGCAAGGAAAAGAAAAGGGCAAGAGTACATTTACGTCCCTTCTAAAAGTACTCTATCTGCTGGTACAAACATATTTCTTGGTAGTATTTTACCCCACATAACTTAATCTTAAATACTAAAAAACAGTATATCGTAACAGCTGCTCCTATCATCTATGTATCATCTATGGCATAATATAAAGAACAATACTAGTGGACTTAATGCATCAAAGCCCATTTTAGTTGTTGGAGTCCACAAACAGGCCAGCTTCATTTATAAATCTTTTGGGCCAGCTGGAATCCATGAACTTGGGCATAACCGTAGTCTATAATCTTGGTAGCATGAAGCCCTCACTACGGAATCAAAAATTCAAACTCAATAGTAATAATACTTAAACAATAAAATCCTAATACATGTTTGCAGCGGAAAAAAAAAAAAACATAAAATCTTAAGATCTAAAATCTAGTACCAAGTCCTAACAACTAAATAGAAGTAGAAGTAATTCCAACAAATAAAATCGTCTATGGAACTTATTAATCGGTGCCACTTGCATCCCTTGATTAATTACCAACCACAATATAGTTCTACCTCACACTCTTCGTACATCTCATCTGCAAGACATTTTAAGTGGCGTGAGCGACTAATCGCCTTGTAAGTGATCCATACCTCTTACCAAATGCGAACATAACGTATTGATAAGGCATAACTATCATTTGTCAAAATGTTCAAAACCAAATGAAATAAATGAGTAAAATATAACACTTCAAAATATTTGACATAAAATGATAATTCTGAATTTTTCGATCGAAAGAAATACATACAAAATAATGGTGCGACAACCATAATTTTATTTAAATAGGGCAAGTGCTTTCAAAAATCAACCATATTAGTTAAATAGGCACGCTCTCATTCACTAACAACATAACAGACAATCATACTTATTTGTTACTATTATTATAGCCAATAGTCTGGGCCTCAATCCTTAACCCCGGTTGAGAGGATCCTACATAAGTTCTCAATTTTTAACCCCAAATAAGAGGGTTATGCTCGTATCATATTTTTCTTTAAAACCAAGACATTAATTAATTGAAATTAGAAAATATTTAAGAAAACTCCACGTAAGAGGGAGGAAACCACTTACAAAATATTCTGAGTATGAATCCATTTATCTAGCTACTTGTTCCGAGTTGAATCCTATGAGTAAATTGGTCGTAATTACTATGAATAAGTAATCAATTAAGTCACATTCATCCCCATAAAAAATACGTCTTTAACTTATTTAATCCTAGAAAAACAAACTATGAGAAACTTTTATCTTAATTCAGACCTAATGATCTTACGAACTCAAATTCTTAATTCCATAAAAAATTCACCTTACAAAACTTGATACCCGAAGTAAATCAATAATACTTAGATCATTTGATGATCCTAATCATCGATTATTTCTTAATCAATTCAAGATCAAATAAGGTAACTAAACTAGACGGATAATATGGTGATGCCAACTGACAATCGTATTCAACGAATTTTGTAAAATTATATACTTAGTATATCACTTTGAAAATTTTATAGAACGTTCTAAAGGTGCTGAATAACATATATAAATATATTACATAAAATTTAGTTGAAAAAATAGGTGAAAGAATTTTCAAAACTAAGTTGAAGAATAACTATGATACAAACTGACAGTTTATTTGGATGAATTTTTAAAATTCGTTCATCCATAGAAAAATCTTTAAAATGTTATATGTTACTCAAGACTCATAGTAGTTAATACAAAAAATAATAAACCATTCTAAAAACTACTTCAAATTATTATATAATTTCAGAAAGTGTAAGATTCTGCAGAGAAGAGTACTACTGTATAGCATAACTCAAGGAATTTTAAATTTACCCAAATCTCCAAAGTTCTGAAATGTTACCTATAGTATATATATCATGTACTAAAACATTATAAAACATTTCATAACTAAAAATACGTCTCGAAATATGTTAAATAATTCTGAGAAAGAAGTTGCCTGATTCACACCTAATTTTTGGCAGTATATTTGTAAGAATTTTATAAATTTTAATACAACTCAAATATTTTTTATACTTTATGAATAATTTGAAAACTCAATAAGGCTTCGTAAAAACATTATTCTTGATAAAATAAAATATTTTATGTACATTAAATGAGTTTTAGTTTTCTTTCATATGTTTAGAAACTGTTCCATAAAATACCAACACAACTATCTACCTTTGAAAACTCATTCTTTATTTGCATCTAACATCTCCAATCAATACCAATGAAAGTTTCTAATCCAGATATATAAACGCGTGAATTAAAGATTTTAATCAATTATCAAATTCCTAAAGTATAAATTATCTAGATTCCAAAGAAAAAAACCTATCACATCTCTACTCGATTAAACTAAAGATTTTGAGTTGATAACTACCTGAAATTCACAGCGATCGAGTTCCTCAACTTTCTTGTATCTCCTTTTACCACAATATCATTTAGATTCGACGATCAAACACTTAAAATAAGGGTTTATGGTGACAAAGAAGTTGGTTTTGTGTAATCCTGCCTACGAAGAGGTGTGTGAAAGAAAATATATTTTTAGAGTTTGAATGGGGTGTGTTAACTTATTTTTGGGGTGGAGGTTGGGTATTGATAGCCTTAGGAGGTTGTATTCTACCAAAATACTTTAGAAATCCAACTTTTAGTTGGGACTAAAAATAAATCCGAAAATTACCCAAAATAAATAATTAGCTAGTCAAGGTATGTCATAATATGGATTAAACTAATTTGTTTGACTCGATGGGGTGCGGGTATTACATTCTTCCCCCCTTATATAAAGTTTCATCCTCGAAACTTAGCGTTTTCTGATTCTATTAAATGTAAAGGTAGCTATTATGTAATTCTCATTATATTGGAAATTGACTCTTTGGCAAGTAGATCGTAATAATTTTATTTGGCATTTTATAAGCGAAATCCTGCAACCTTACTATTAACTAGTCATCTAAAGCAGGCGAATCATGAGGGTTTGTAGGCCTGACTTCTTTTTCTTGTGAAATAGCACTAGCAACCATTAATTCCAACATCAAACATAGAGAAAAGCCTTTGCTTATCATTGAAAATCCGATTCTCCTAGATAAAAATTAGATGTAGCTTCTGATTTGGTAATTTATTTTTTTTTCTAAACATAATATCCTTAAACTTAGGAAAATAATCAAATGACATAATAATCTAAATTTGGTCTCTCAATAATCAATCATGACTTATGAAACAACTCCTAATAGAGACTTCTCGAGAATTTAAAAGAAATGAAAGGTAGGAAACTCACAAATATATCTACAAAATAATTAAATTCAAATCACTTGATATCTCGTTAAATCAAAATAGCCATGTTCCTTTCTTGAACCAACGAAATTCCCAAGTTCTGCACATCCTTCAAGTTAACATTCCAAGTATTTACAAAAATTTCCAATATATTCTTAATAATTGAAGAATCACAACCTTAATTATTTCCTAAAGAGAATGTCATCTTTTATTATAGATTTCCACTCTAAAGTATAGGGACATCTAACGATCACAGTCCTCAATGATTGATTAGTAACAAATCTCATTTTTCCATTATAGTAACATTCTATCCTGCTCCTTTCAAAATCTCATCATAGTTTAGTTTCCTTCACTCGTGCTTGTACTATGCACCTTATACATCCTTCAAAATCACTCTATTCCCCTTGCAAGTATTAAAAGTTATATATCATAACATGTTTCACTTTTAGCGACATATACCACCCCTCCACTTTTTTTTTTTGTCAACGTCAAAATACTACTTGACTCCATAAAATAACTCAAATCCATGTAATTCACATGTCACTACAAAAAATGTGACATTTAACCATAGCTAATACCTATGGTTAACAACAAAATAGTCGTAGCAAATAGTCATTAACCATGGCCATGCAACGGTTGTTGACCGTGGTATCTGCGAGGGTGGCTAAAACATTTGCCATGGCTAAACACCATAGCAAATATTTTTACCATGGTTCTTAGCCATGTGAAATGAATTTTTTGTGGTGGAAAACCTATCCTTTTGTATCGGTTTTACTTAATCGTGGTTAATAAAAAGTATTTACCATGATTTTAAGTCCATAACTAGTTAAATTGTAGTCAATAATCATTTTTTTCCTAGTGTGTCTAACCCTTTGTCCCCAACTCCTCAACAATTCATTTCCAACAACCACAAAATTTATGTCTGCTTCCTTTTGAAATACCAATTTTTTTTCATTTGTTTATTGGTCACGTGTACTAATCTCATAATCACTGGAATAGGATCAGTGCTTAATGGGGCTAATCTCACCTATTTACTATTGTGAAATGAATTGACCAAATTAAATTGAGTTAATTTTTTTAATAGACACAAGCATGATAAACGATTTATTCTTTAACTCCTAGTAGAATAATTATTACTGTAAAATTCGATAAGACCTTAATACAAAATTGTGGAACTTGGCAAGACCTCAACGCAACTATGAAACTTAGCAAGATCTCAATGTCTATTGACTAGAAAAAAAAAAAATTGTAATCCTGAGCTTCAGTCATTAAGTACCCTAAGAAAATCCTCATAGGGAGTTATCTTGCAAAGCAAATCATTTCCCAAAAAGAAATAACTGACCTTAGATGGGCTTAAAATACTTATATTGAACTAAATATATAATTGGAATATTGGGGTTTCAATAGTCGGAAATAAAACATTATTATCAGAATAGATTCCCTCCCATAAACTATTCAAAATAATCTCTTTATTGTCTCTCAAAATATACGACATCTTACTTTGAATTTATAACCTAAACACATCTGGAAAATCTACGAAAAATTAAGGACTTAGAATATCATACCACACTTCTTGTATATTGAATATAAAAGTGCCAATAACAAACAAAATCCTATCTAGATCCTAAGTCCAACTTAAAATCTGATTTTAATACTATTGTCTTAGTCTGATAAATTCCAATTTATTTGACAAATACTTAACTTGGTTCTGACCAAATTCAAAGCTTTAATTCCATAATATAGATCTATAATCCAAGTTTTAGACCTAAACCATCATGATGATATACATCCCAAAGTTCATAACTTAAGCTCTGACACCACTCAATGTCACACCCCGGATTAGGGTCACGACACGGCCATGCCACCAAGTCCATAGCCTTAGTAGCATGAAACCCTCACTACTGAATCATAAATTCAAACTCAATAGTAATAATACTTAAGCAACAAACTCCCAGCCCATTTTTGCAGCGGAAAAAAGTATAAATCTTAAGATCTAAAATCTATAACCAAGTCCTAATAATTAAATAGAAGTAGAAGTAATTCCAACAAATAAAATCTTCAATGGAACTTATTAATCGGTGCCACTTGCATCCCTTGATTAGCTACCAACCCCAATATAGTTCTTCCTCACACTCTTCGGGCATCTCATCTGCAAGATATTGTAAGTGGCGTGAACGACTAATCCCCCAGTAAGTGATCCCTACCTCTTACCAGATGCGAACATAATGTATTAATAAGGCATGACTATCATTTGTCAAAATCTTCAAACCAAATAAAATATATGAGTAAAATTTAACACTTCAAAATATTTGACAATAAAATGATAATTCTGAATTTTCCGACTGAAAGAAATGCGTACAAATAATCGTGTAACAACCATAATTTCATTTAAATGGTGCAAGTGCTTTAAAAAATCAACCATATTAGTTAAATAGGCACGCTCTCATTCACTAGCAACATAACAGACATCATACTTACTTATGACTATTATTATAACCCATAGTTTGGGCCTCAATAACCCCGATTGAGAGGATCATACATAAGTTCTCAGTTTTTAACCCCAAATGTGAGGGTCATACATAAGTTCTCAATTTTTAACCCCAACTGAGAGGGTTCAGAACAACTCTAAGTTTTACCCAGTTAACAGTGGTTTCCTTAACGGTTGCGCATGTTCCATCTATTAGTCAATCAACATGAGCATGCTTTATTTAAACTAAAAACTTTAACATAACATTTTTCATACGTGTCTCAATTTTGAAAAGTGACAGAAACATATTAGACAATGTAAAAGTTTTCACACCACGTGAATGTTTCCAAATTTCAAGATATACCAACTGTTTGCATAAATATTTGACAGAAAATCCTACCGTATGTATCTTAATTTTGAAATTCATAAAAATATCTTATGCTCATCTCATATTTTGCTTTAAAACCAAGACAATTAATTGAAATTAGAAAATATTTAAGAAAACTCCACATAAGAGGGAAGAAACCACTTACAAAATATTCTGAATTCGAATCCATTTATCTGGCTACTTGTTCCAGGTTGAATCATATGAGTAAATTGGTCATAATTCCTATAAATCAGTAATCAATTAAGTTATCATCCCATAAAAATACATCTTTAACTTATTTAATCCTAGAGAAACAAAATATGAGAAACTTTTATCTTAATTATCTTACGAACTCAAATTCCTAATTCCATACAAAATTCACCTTATAAAACTTGATACCTGAAGTAAATCAATAATACTTAGATCATTTGATGATCCTAATCACTCGATTATTCCTTAATCAACTCAAGATCAAATAAGGTAACTAAACTAGACGGATAATATGGTGATGTCAATTGACAATCGTATTCAATGAATTTTGTAAAATTATATACTTAGTATATGGCTTTGAAAATTTTACAGAACGTGCTAAAGGTGCTGAATAACATATATAAAATATATTACATAAAATTTAGTTGAAAAAATAGGTGAAAGAATTTTCAAAATTGAGTTGAAAAATAACTATTATACAAACTGACAGTTTACTTGGATGAATTTTTAAAATTCGTTCATTCATAGAAAAATCTTAGAAATGTTATATGTTACTCAAGAGTCATATTAGTTAATACAAAAATAATAAATCAATCTAAAAACTACTTTAAATTATCATATAATTTCATAAAGTGTACGATTTTGCATAGAAGAGTACTAGCATATAGGATAACTCAAGGAATTTTATAAATTTACCCAAATCTCCAAAACTTCTGAAACTTTACAACTAGTATATATATCATGTATTGAAGCGTTATAAAAGTTTCATAACTAAAAGACATTTCGAAATAGGTTAAATAATTCTGAAAAATAAGTTGCCCGATTCAGCCCTAATTTTTGGTAGTACATTTGTACGAATTTTCACTTAAAAGAAAAAAAAAGCTTTTTATAGACGGAATTTCCAACAAAATTTCGTCGCTTATATGGGTTCCAAAATTTCCGATGATTTTTGGACCAATAGTCTTCCGTCTGAAAAAGGCACTTCGGAAAATAATTCCGACGACATTTCCGACAAAATGAATATCCGTCAGAATATTTGTGACAGTTTTACGACGTTCGTTATTGTCGTCGGAAAATTCGTCCATGGGATGAAAAATTAGTATTTTATTTGGGAAGGAGTTTGGAACGAACTTTGGGACAACAAATAAAACTTCCGATGAATGTATTATTAGGAATTTTTTATATTGTCGTCGGAAAGTTTGTCGGTAAATTAATCAGAATTGTTATATATATATGTTTTTGTCGGAAATAGTTTCGAAAATCGTCCCAAATTATTTTAAAAATTACAATAAATTTGGAATGGAGTTCGGGACCAAATATATCACAACTTCTATCCTAAAATTATTCTGACATAATTTGGAATACCTGTTATCACAAAATTCGTCGCAAAGATTTCCGTTAGTTTTCATTCCAAAATCCGTCCCAAATATTTATTATATTTATAAAAAAATTGTAATTTTGTTAATATTTTATTAAAAATAATTTTTTGAAAATCATATTTTCTCTAGTAAAAGCATACTTAAACAAAAAAGTAAATAGTATCGTTTTACAAAGTGCATAATCCAAAAGTAGACTAAATCCTAATCTTATACTTCTGGCTCGTCTGCTGCATCCTCGGCTGTCTGTTGAGCTATTCCGTCGATTGGGACATCAGTGGTTGATTACACCTCGAAAAATATCTGTGGCATCCCCATCTTGGTGCACAATGCACTCAAGACCAACATTATTTTATCAAGCTTGGTGTCAGTCGGCGAAAGAGCAACAGTGGACGAAAATGGCCGGGTTTCTATAGTTCATGGCTGGGCGGTATCTGACATCAAAGCATCAGACCCCATACCAAAGACTCGGCCCCGCTTTCTCCCGCCGGTAGCCTCAGCCTACAACTAGTCTTCTTGAACAATTGAGGAAGTACCATCTGATGAGCCCACCTCCCCCGAAGCAGGCTGAGAGACACGTTCTTCGGGCAGCTTTTGATAAGTTTCCTGAAAAATTAATAAAAAAATTTATTAGTCAATAAATATTAAAATATATTAGTAAATAACTAATAATTAAATAACTAAATTTTGATTTATAAAAGAAATGTTTAAAAACTTACCACAACCTCCTCGGTCCACTTCCCACTCCAGGTTTCGTCCGCCTTCTTTTTATAACAGTCAGCGAATACCTCTATCCGGTTAGGCGAACGACCAAGTTGGGCCTCCTTCATAGATATTTGAATGAGTAAGAAATTTTTGAATTTACAATATTAATAAAAATAATTAACAATGTAAAGCTTAAAATTTACTTACGAGTTTCCTTTTATGCATTCCAACTGAGGAGGACCCACCACGGTAGACGGTGCTGGCCGCTACAGGGTTGGCCACCTGATTAACTTTATTCTTGGCTGACTTTGCTTTGAACTCATTAGTGTCCCAATATGCCTGCAGCTCATGCCAAATGTCGTCCCCCAACCAATTGGGTTGTGTACCCGCCACCTTGGCTTCTGCAAATGTTTTACTGAGCCAGGAGGTTGCGTAGCTGTTGAAGATATTTTGCATCAATGTGTCTGGGCAATCCCACCAATATACACGCTGCAAGACAAGAAGTAATTCGGTTATCGGTACAATAAAAATAAATCTAATATCAAATTTTAGTATGAAGAAATGTAAAATATATGTTCAACTCCTCGAACCAAAAATTCTTCTGCTATTGGGGGATCGGTTTGTAGCTTTTCCATGGCTGCATGAAGTGGCTCGAAATCACTGAGCCGATGCAAGAATGGAAACTCGGATCATACCTGTCATTGTGAATATTGTTATCAGTATTCAAGTACAAAACTTATTTTTATTTGTTTATTAGGAAAAAAAATGAGATTGTAGAACTGATCGGGCCTCGGCAAGGGTAATGAACTTATGCGTCTCTCGAGGTGTTCTAGGTTTTTTGTGAAATGGATGATGGGCTGGGGAAGGTGCAAAGGACCCCCAACTGTCGACGTCCCTGGCAGCACGCTAGACGGGTCAAGTAGCGTTGGGTCAATCAAAGGGCTCTGTGGAGGCTCATCTGGTGCAGGAGCGACAGGAGGTGTCGGGAGGGGCTGTCTCGATGCTTCTGCGGCATCAGAAGCATCAGGGGCAAGTGGTCTAACCATCTTTCCACATCCACGGCCCGGCAGTGGTGGAGCAAACCCTCGAGTCATACATATTGTTCCAAAATTATAGGTTTGTAAATTGTAATTCCAAAATGAAAATGCGTGGCACGTTTATCATCATGCTTGAATTTAGAGTTAAAACAAAAACTTGGAAAGTGAATAAATTATCCCCCCGTCTAACTATATATCCAAATTCCCATAAATACATATATAAAATTATTCATGACATAGCTAAATTCTTGTATCAATTGTTGCATTTATAATAATAGAACTGAATGCTTGATGCTTTCAATTAAGGCTAATGGCATCTTCTTTGGAGATGCAGGCAGAGAAATGTCATGCTCCTGTATCTCTAAAAACTTTTAATGCTGACTAGGTCACACATAGTTCCAGTTTTTGTTGACTCTATTCTTGATTCTTTCCTAAGCAAATAATCAATAAGAATTTTATAGAAAAAAGGGTCTGAGGGAGTGACAGTGGAGTGGACATCAAATGGACAGAAAAAATAGTTACACTAAAGCCATTAAAAAAATGCATCTATGGTTCACAGAAATCTCCAAGAACATCCACTTGTAATATATATACATGAACTCAGCCTTCCTACTTTTTCATGTCTTTCCACAGTTATTGTTTTTCCATACTCTTCCACCAGTACACGGATCTCCTCTCCGGTTAGCCTAGGTCTTTCAATATTTCTTTCCTGATGATTTTTTATGAAGGCTTTCTTGTTTCTCCGATATGGATGATCTTGTGGGAGAAACCGTCTGTGGCAGTCAAAGTAGCACGCCTTTCGATCGTGTTGCAAATAAAATGTGTTTGTGTCATCCATACAAATAGGGCAACGCATAATACCCGTAATACTCCATCCATACGCCATTCTATAAGCTGGTAGATCATTCAAGGTGCACATCAAAGCCGCACGCATCATGAAGACTTGGTTCGTAGCATGATCATGCGTCCGTACACCTACATGCCACAACTGAAGCAACTCGTCGATCAAAGGCTCCAGATATACATCGATCAAACGCTTTGGATTGGACAGACCAGGAATTACCATCGTCAGGAACATGTACTCGGACTTCATACACATTCCGGGTGGAAGATTGTATGGTGTAATTATAACTGGCCAATATGAGTAAGTTCGACCATACTGCCGTGGGGAGCAAATCCATCTATGCAAAGACCCAATCTAACGTTATGAGGCTCCAATGCAAAATTTGGATGTGTTCAGTCAAAATGCCTCCAGACTTCAGCATCAGAAGGATGACATATAGAGTCCTCCTCCGTAAGATGGCTGGCATGCCATGTAATATGGTCAGCAGTCGCTGGTGAAGTATACAACCTTTGTAGACGTGGGGTAAGTGGCAAGTACCTAAGAACAGCATATAGGGACTTCTTAAGGTGGGGATTTCGATCCCTGGTGGGCTTGTACATAGGGTCACCACAGAACTTGCAGTACTCCATATCAATGTCGTCCTTCTAGTACAACATGCAATCATTCCTACACACATGAATCTTCTCGATCTGTAAACCCAAATCCATTATCATCTACTCAGTGTTGTAATAATTAGAGGGAAGAGTGTGATCGCGTGGTATAGATCACTAGCCCACTAGGACACCTGATCATAGCATCTTTCAGACATGTTGTGTTCAGCCTTGATGTTCACCAGTCTTGCCACTGCTGCCAACTGGGATTGATCACACCCGCTATACAAAGGATTATCCGCCTCCTGGACTACATCAAAAAATTGCTCTGATAAGCCGGACACATCATAGTCATACGAACTAGCGCCCGTAGGAAAGGAGCTACTAGCACCCTCGGCTTCACCCAATTCATTTGCTCATAACCACCCCGATGGCGTCCTCACGCGGGGTGCAACATGCGTCTCTAAGCAAACTAGTGCGGGTTGATCATCATAGTTCTCCAACACTTATGCCTCACCATGGGCAGTCCAATTATAGTATCCATCCACAAAACCCTTCATACATATGCCATACATAACCACATCTGTCGTTTTGAACTTACGATTCTTACACTTGCGACACGGACACCTAATTTTATCATCGTTCATGTGTGCATGTTGATATTTAGCCCAATTTATAAAATCTCGAACACCATTCTCAAACTCCTGCCAAACTACGATATTCCCCTTTTGGTTTTTCTCATACATCCAACTCCTAGATTGTCTCAACATTTTTACCTAATTATACAAAAATATATAATTGGCTATATTAATTACAAGAACTTCAACAATTAATATAAATGAAAATCATTTCAAATTAATTAATACATAATTAATTATATAAGCCATTAATAAAAATAAGAACAACATGAGAGATTTAAATTAAATTATCACATTAATTATTACCTGGTGAAAACGATGCACTTCCTCCAACTCAGTTCTTTCAGAATAAAATGATTGATTGCAGTACGCTTGAATTTGATATATATGTATATGATGTAATCAATATAAAAAACTTGAAGGTTTAATTTAGAGCTTAATTTGAAAGGTAGGGTGCAATAGAGTGAGAACACAAATAAGAGATCTTTCAAATTTATACTATTTTTCGGATTTTTCGACGGATTTGGTACGAAATATGACCATAATAATATAGCCGTTAGTCAACTTTCCGACGGTTTTGCTGACAGTTTTTGCGACGGAACTTTAAAAATGTATGATCGTTGTAATGTAGCCGTTGAAAAATAGCCGTTAGATGATTTTCGACGATGTTTGGGACGCATTTTGCGATGACAAAATTTAGTCGTGAGAAAATTGCAATTCAAATTTCCGACCATCATAGTCCGTCGGAATAAGCGTCCCAAATATAATATTTAGGGACGAAAGTTCCGACGACAAGTCTTCGAAAATTCTTTTTGGAGTTTTACCGTTGCAACAAAAATTAATCTGTGACAAATTCCATCGAAAAATACCGACTATTTATGTGCCATCGGACATATGATCGCAAAATGCAAAAAAAATATTTTTCTGAGTAAATTTGTGACGATTAACGATGGAAGTATTTTCACTTCCTAATTTCCGAGGAAAGTTGCGACGACGGTTTGTATTGTCCGACGAATTGTGTAATTTTTTCGTCTATGGAAGGACTCCGTCGGAAAAAAATAAAATGTGTTGCAAAACTGTCGGAAGTTGAGAGAGATTTTGCGACCAATATAAACAGTCAGAAATTTCCGTCTGAATAAATTGTTTTTTTTGTTGTGTTTACAAATTTTAATACAACTCAAAAAAAATTTTTTATTTTATGAGTAATTCGGAAACTGAATAAGGTTTCGTAAAAACATTGTTCTTGATAAAATAAATATTTTATGTACATAAAATGAGTTTTGTTTTGTTCATATGTTTAGAAACTGTTTCACAAAATACCAACACAGCTATTTCCTTTGAAAATTCATTCTTTATTTGCATCTAACATTTCCAATCAATACCAATGAAAGTTTTAATCCACATATATAACCACGTGATAGCTATAATATATTGCACAAAGAATTCAAGATCTTCATCAATTATTGAATTTCCTAAAGTATAAACAACCTAGATTTCAAAGAAAATAACCTATCACATCTCTACTTGATTAAACTAAAGGTTTGGAGTTGATAACTACCTGAAATTCATTTGGAGCTGATAACTACCTGAAATTCACAGCAATCGAGTTTCTCGTCTTTCTTGTATCACCTTTTACCACAATGTCAGTTAGATTTGATAATCAAACACTTAACATATGAGTTTTTGTTGACAAAAAGGTTGGTTTTCTGTAATCCTGCCAACGAAGAGGTATGTGAAAGAAAAAGTTTTTAGAATTTGAATGTGGTGTGTTGACTTATTTTTGGGGTGAAGGTTGGGTATAGATAGGTTTTGGAGGTTGTATTCTACCAAAAGACCTCCAAAATACTTTAAAATCCAACTTTTAGTAGAGGCCAAAAGTAAATCCGAAAATTACCCAAGAATGAATAAATTGGCTAGTTAAGGTATGCCATAATAAGGATTAAACTAATTGGTTTGACTCGACGGGGTGCGAGTATTACAGCAAGGTCGGGGAGCCAACATGGTGGCAAATAGGAAGAGTTGCAACATTTTTATCGGCGACCCAATTAAGAATAATGGAGTCGTTCTTCTGAGGTGAATAAACGAGGGGTTTTTCAAAATCCTAGCCAATGGGCATGATGTTGTCAGTAACAGTCGGAGTCGAGGGGATGGAAAAAGTTTGAGCATGTCGGCTCCAACTCGACATGAGGCTTAGAGGCGCCACAACAAGGTGGAGAAAAGTGAAAGGCGACACTTTTGTTGTAGTGCTTAATTGAAGGTAAACTCGTGTTCATGCATCACACTCTTTGCCCTTGCACCATGAATTACTTTCTTAGAGGTTCGTTGGTACGTCCATGGTTGGTTATTCTTCAAGATCTAAAGGGGTTGGTCCCAATTCTGAAGATGGTTGCATAAGGCGCCAAAGTGGTGCTGCCAGCCAAGTAGGCCAAAATAGATGGCGGTTGGCGCCCGTATCGATCACGAAAGCAGCACTCAAAATGGAGGTAGGCTGGCTTAAGTTACACCAAAATGCTGCTGGGGATATGTATGGTGACCACGACCATGGAGTAGCACTGGCACTACTGATTGAGAACTCGGTTCCTAGGAGAAGGCAAAGGTACCTCCAAAATCGGCGAACAAATACTCTACCCCATCGAAGACGATGGTCCTCAGGGCACACTATAAGTTGGAAATTGCACCAAAGAGAAACAAGGCCACAGAGAGAGCATAGAACAACGACAAGTTGCAATGGCAACAAAGAAGCGTCGGGTTAAGAAATTTCATGAGTCCGACAACCCATGAAGTGGTTGGTGACTGCCCAATAGAACTGACTCATTCTAAGTATACAAGAAAGTGGTTTAGGAACAGAATCAGCAATCTAAGGACCAGGGGGAAGAGGGTGCATCTTGAGGAGAAGGAAAAATGAGTGAGAGCTATCTTAGGTTTGAAATTACAACCATTGTGGACTCATAACAAGAATCCATGGTCGAATGGAGTTTCTTTTCTCCCTTTTCATTCTCACTAGATATAGTGCATATTTACCGGTCCAAAGCATCTTCTTAGAAGGAGGATCTTGCGCTACATTGCTTAATCTTAAATATTAAAAAGACAATGTATCCTAACAGCTTACCCAAATACAATTTTCTCTCGTCATCTATATATCAATTATAGCATAATATATATAATAATGCTAATGTACTTAGGGCCCCTTTACTTACTTGGATAGGATTACTTTAGGATAGATAAAATTGTGATTGAAATGAGGATTAGCGATGTGCTTATTATATAATATTGTGTTTACAATGTTTGATTAAAATTATTCTAATGTGTTGATTGTTTAGTCTTATATTTACTAACACATTTTCTATTCATGGTAAATATAATAAATGACAATAATACCCCCATGCACCCGTCAATATCACTATTATTTTGAAAAATCAATCAACATCATTGTCTTTTTTTTTAATTTTTTTAAAAAAATTCCTAAGATGTCATTGGCATTAAAATAAATTATTAGATAACATGATTGTCTACAGTCAATAATATATATTGTAAGTCCTATGTCATTCTAGAGTAAAATATTGTAATTGATTGCAATATATAATATACCCACGAAATAAATTATTTGATGGACCAACGATATGACAGACCAAAATATTTTCAATATACAATTGATTTTGTTCAATAACAAATTGATTGAGTAATTAAATTTAAAATATGAGGGGTTTTTTGAAAAATATGACTAGAAGTGGAGGGTCATATGGAGAGAAAATTTTATTAAGGATTAAATGAGCCAATGGGATTGGTTAATACCACCTAGTAGACTTTGATTATAATCACTCCCAAATCCTAATTTGTACCGGGCTTAGGTATATAATAATGGGTTGCATAAAATTAAAGTAAACAAGATATTGTTAAGGATAGTTTAGGATATCAAACCTAATAAGTCTAAGTAAATGGGCCCTTAATGTATTAGATTAGGCCCATTTTAGTTGCTGTTGGAGTCCACAAACCAGCCAGCTTCTTTGATAAATCTTTTGGGCCTGCTGCTGTTCATGAACTTGGGCCCAATTGTAACATTGCTCTTCGTTGAATTTTTCATATGTTTATTAAGTTGAACGACCTTCTTTCTTGTATACTTAGAATGACGGACTTTTGTTTTTAATTTTCAAATTTTCTCTTTGCACTGAACAAAAAGGTTGGAGTTAGTGATGGCAATGGGGCGGGTTTGTCCATATCGAAACCTACCCTGCCCCGCAATCACCCCCCCCCCCCCCCTTCCTCGGTCCTGTCCGATTTAATTTTTTATTTTTTGAATTAAGTAATATCAATTTAAAATTAAGTAATTTAACATAATTTTTTTATTTAAAATGAATCATATAATACATAATATATTCAACTAATTAATTTTTTGTATAAGTAATACTAGATATCATTGTAAATCTAGGTAATTTATGTCTAAAATAAATATGTAATACAAATAATGCATTCAACTATTTGTTTTGGTATTTCAAATATAAAGTTGGATATATGAAAAATTATTTAAAAAATATAATATCATAATTTTCTATTAATAATGTATTATATATGAACAAATAAATATTAAAAAATAGACCGGGACAAGTCTAGAATGGGTCCGTTATAAAATCTATAGCTCGCCCCAGAGTCGATCGGATCCAATATTTTAGGACTTGAACCCGATAACATAAGTACCAAACCCGCCCCGTTCGAGGTGGGGGCCCAAAAATAGTGTCCAGTTGCCTTCCCTAGTTGGAGTATCATGTGCTCTACATTCATTATTGTTATTATCTCAGCACCGAGAAAAGAAAGACCTATACTAACAGAAAATTTCAATGGTTAAACTTTCTTCCTAAAAATTCAAATTCAAATTGGATTGTCAAACTATAATTCAAAGCAATTCGTTCTTTTTTTTTATCTTAATTTGCTGCTCGGCCACATGCAAAATGCGTGCATGGCATTTCTGCAAAATATTGGGTAACATTCATTTTAGTTCACGATATTTGAGTTGAACTTTAAAATAGTTCTTTTTTTTTTTAGGTTACTTTAAATTAGCCCTTTTGATGTGTGATTTTCCCATTACCTTATGTTAAAATAGATTTTGATCCCTCACTTTTTATTTTCAATTGCAATTTGGTCCCTTGCATATAATTTTGAAAAAATATAACCATTTTTAATTGAAAGTATTTACAATTCGGGAGTTATTAATTTAAATATTAACTTGATAAATGACATATAAATATAAAATTGATGAATATAACGAACTTTTGTAATCTTCAAATATAAAACGCTTGAATAAAGTTTGAGAAAAAGAAAGTTTCGATAAAAAATAGAGCAACGTTTTTTACAAAAAAGCTTTTGAAATTCTACACCATTCTTCAATATTTTACCAACATATTCATTTTGTTATTTACGTTTTAATTTCAGAAGATTTTTTCTAATATATTTGCTACTGATGTAGGATATTTATCACAGTTATTAGAGATCTTTAAGAGCAACCAAGATCTTAATTGTACGGATATTTGTAAGAGGACTGTAGGGGAGACCTTCTCTAGGGGTATATCTAACGTCTCCCTAGTGACCCGCTTATGGGAGCATGATATTTATAAGTACCTAGGTTATCTAGCAGAGACCTCCCCACTTCCTCTGGAGACATGAGACTTTCATCTATTTATATTATGGTTAAGGGCTTCCAAGAGACCTTCTGCAGAGAGTATCCAAAGTATTCGGAAGACCTTCGTACTTAGTGAGAATAACATTAGTCCTTATCTAACATAAAGATCCATACTGTTTGTTTGGACCAACTTTTTCACTGTTATAAGCCTGATATGTATGACGCAGTGACATAGATTTCGAGATAATTTTTAACTTTATTTATTTATTATTTATTTTTCTTTCAAAGTACTAGGATGCATCACATATGGTGCTTTACGTGCTTCTCCCAAGATTTGCTTACATAATCTTTTCATCAGGTACACAAATTAGCATCCGATTTAATTTCACTCCATTTGGGTCTATTTTCTCTAACATTCATAATTAAAAAAATAAAAAAGATCCAACTGGATCGTAATAGTTTAGTCACTAATTATTTCTGGCAACTATCAAGTTTGAACATTCTTCCCAACATACAAAGTAAGAAAATTATCCAAATGTACTAGTCCGGTCCTAATATATGATAATAATGCTATATTGAACGAATATATTTTATTTTTCTTCTTATACACCAAGACCTACCATAAATAAGGATTCTATTAGTAAGCTTTAAACTCAATATTTATTTTCCTTATATCTCATCTTTTCAATTTCACCAAAATTATCATTTTAATTTACCGTTGTAAGGATAGTTTAGTGATATATAAGTTTGTTTGACCTATAACAAGTCATTGATAAGTCAACGAGGTCAACTATCAATTTTCGTTCGGTCTTTGTTCATATATCAATAGATTTAATGAAATTTGACTAATGGAGGGACCTTTTTTTATACAGAAATAAACCTCAAAAGTACTAAATGTAAATTTTCAAACTACAGGGGGTTTACGTGTAATTACACTAAATCTCATGGGAGAGTAGTGTAAGTATCCCTTATATATATATATATATACGTATGTATATATATATATATATATGTTTGAGTTGTTATGTACACTTACGCCCAAAATTATAATTTATATATGTCAGTAATTTATGCGAATACTGAATAAGAGATAAAATTAGAAGTTTATATTTGTTCTCTATTTTACTGAGGTAAATATTTTAAGTTCAAACCCTAATAATAGGGGTACAACTATAAATGAAAAATTCTTGAAGGGGGTGCATACGTAATTCAAATTTTTTGGAAAAAAACTATAATTTTTAGATGGGGTTTAAGACAATTAACCCTAATATAATGAATAATTGTCAAACAAGTTCGTACACTACAAGAAATTTAAAAACATTTCTATGTTATAAATAACTACACCTTGAAAGTTATGATAAATTAATATTATATATCACGACCAAACAAAATCGATATGAATACAAAACTCATGCTTAAAATTACAATAAATATTTTAACCACACTTTTAAAAATAATGTTGATATCCATTATATAGCTGTAATTAATTAATATTCCCCGCAATTTTTATTTTTTATTAGAATAATTAATTATAATAAAAATTCATATTTTTCTAAATAAATCATTTAAGGAAAAAGTTAATATGAAGTTAAACTTATTGACGCTCCATCCACAACAAGTTGAGGGCTAGGTCCAATTGACATACCTAATATTTGAATATTTCAGAAAAAAATATATATATTTTTTCATGATGAGCACCTATGTTTATAATCCCCACATCCTTCAATGATTGTCACTGCCTCTTGCCTTTATCTGTTCAATATTCACATACTATACTTTCCTTTTTTTTTGGATTAATTACATCTGTAATTCCTTTTAAAAATAATATAATTACACTTTACTCTCTTAAACTTTTAAAAATCATACTTAAATCCTTCAAAAATTTCAAATTTACCCGACAACCCCTTCAACTATATAGACACGATAAATTCACCTCTAAATATATTTAAAAATCCTCTATCGGCAGAATCAAAATTTAAATAACCTCTTATTTAATTATGTTTTATTCTTTAAAGTTAAAGATAAAATGAAATTTTCATTAATCCTCTCGAGTTGTTCGTTGTTTTTCCTATTAATTTTCGATCTTAAACCCTTTCGGTTATGTGTAATTTTTCAAAGTTTAAGAGGAAAATGTATAATTATAATATTTTAGAGTGGATCAAAATATATATAACTCTTTTACTTAAAAAAAAAAAAAAAAGGCCAAAAAGGGAACTTCACCTACTACTTGTTTTGAAAATAACATTAGCAGCAATAGAAAGAAGATGGCTTTATGCTTTTAGAAAACTGCAGGAGAAGAGAGAAATCCCTTTTTATTTCTTCAATGTAAATAATTGGGACAGTTGAGGAAAAAAAGAAAAAGAAAAAGTAGAGTTGGTGTTGGGGGGGAAAATCGAAAATTGAAAAGTGTATGGGTACTAAAAACTTTTGCATGGAAGGAAGGGAACAGTGCTGGATTAAAGAAGAATATATATTTGCCTTTTGAATTCTGATAGCCAAAAGTTTCCACAGCTGTATGAAAAATAAGTACTTTAATTATTATATTTTTTTTTCTACATATATATTGATAAATATTTTCAAAGTAAACAAAAGGAGATAATTATATTTTTCAATCTTAAAGTTTAGTATAATTATACGTAAACTCTTTGTGGTTCGAAAAATTTCAAACTCGAGCTTGATTATTTTTTTATTTATAATTAAATTAAAATTATTTTGTTTATTTGTAATGTTAGATTGACGAGCCCAAATTATTTTTAAAAAAAATATATTTCTAATTTTTTTGACTATTAGATAATTCAAAAAATTAATAGATTAGATATATAAATAAATACCATATTTTATCATTAGCTAAATTTTATTTTAAGTATGTGATTACTTAACAATTATAATATCTGATTAATTTTGAATATAAAGCTGATATTTTACTGAATATGGAGTTCAATATTTAAAAAAACTGAAAATAAAAAGTAGACAAAAAAAATAGAAAAGCTCACAAGTATGATCCAAATCGAGCTTCGCGAGCTAGCTCGACTCGTTTGTCACTTCTAGTCAAAATTCACGAAATTTATTGATATTAGTAAAAATAATAAAAACTCATATTTACTCTTAATTTACTTATTACTGACTTAATGCAGGTTAAATAAATCTTTTATGACCAAACTACCCTTGTACATCTTCACATGCTAATGCATGTGAGAGAAGGTATATCTTCACCCTTATAAAGGTAATTTAGTCAGAAAATATTCATTTGACCTACAATATCATGGAGAAAATGAATTTTTATTTAATGTATTTACTAATAGCAGCAAATTTCGTTCATTTTGACTAACGGATGAATCTATTTCTTAGACAAAAATAACATACTAAATAAAAATTCTCAAATCATAGAGAATTTACACATAATTACACGAAACATCAAAGGAGAAGATGAAATCATCCCTTTAAAAAAAATGGTAATGTGATTTTTGAACTTCTTAAAGTAAAGTTCAATGCCTCCTGTGTGCGCATGTCGCAAATTTACTACCTGTATTTTGAAAAAGAGTTAAATTCATTTTAATCCCCTATGGTATAAAAAAATATAAAAAAAATTTTGTAAAAATTTAAATATAAAAAATAACCCTTATGTTATGAACAATGACCCACACAGCTCCCTGGTCAACTTGGCCTCAGGGGGTTTTTTTACATCACAGGAGGTGTAATTGATATTTTATTTTTCTCAAGGGTTTTTTTAGCATTCCCAAATCTCAGGGAGGTCCTTGGATTTTTCCCTTTTGAAAAAGGGTAAATAGCAATTTTGTATTCTTAAAGTACTTGTGGCTCATTTTATTTTAATTTTAAAATTACATGCATTAATTACTATATTTATATAATTATCATATATATTATAAAGATATAGTAATTTTATTTTTTTTATCACAGTTCATCGGCCCTTTTGATTTTATTAACTATATATTTATTTAAGTAAATATATAAATATATATGCATGTATAAATTTATTTTTAATTTGACTTTAGGAGCAAGTGAAACTAAAATAAAATGAGCTCCAAATATTTTAGGATTACGAAAAAGAGCAAGATGAATAAGTTATACATGCATATACAATTAATTTTCGTAATCCTAAAATACTTGGATCTCATTTTATTTTAGTTTCACTTGCTTGTAAAATCAAATTAAAGATAAATTTATACATATATATATATATATATATATATATATATATATATACTTAAATAGATATATAATTAATAAAATCAAAAGGGCTAATGAATGCAAATAAGAGAATCTAGAATTAATATATATTAATATATATGATAATTATGTATATATGGAAATTTTATGCATATACAAATTTATTTTAACTTGATTTGGCAAACAAGTAAAACTAAAATAAATAAAACCACAAGTACTTTAGGATCATAAAATACAAGGAGTTCGAGAAGCAAGTGAAAATAGAAGTAGACAAATGGTGATTTTGCATTTTAAAAATCTCTTATATATATTTTTTCCACAAAACAATTTTATAAGGGTAAAATAGACTTTTTAAACTTAAAAAGCAAAGGTCAGGGTGATATTTAAAGGTTTTAATACTTTAGGGGGTAATTGATGTAGGGTGGATACTTCAGGAGTAGTAACTGTATTTAACCCTTCTTTTTTCACAATTTTTTTTCATTTCACATATTACAGGAATTAAATTACATTTAACCCTAAAATTATTCATGGCCAAAGTTGTATATTTTTTTTTCAAATCTTGAAGCAAAGTGGGGAGGGAAAATTTTCATCCAAATTTAGCAAATGTTGGATTTCTTATTTTTTAATTAAGGGTAAATTCAACAACCTCCCTTGAAGTTTGTCATAATTATGAATATCCCCTTATTGTTTGAAAGATTGCAAATACTCCACTGATACTTGATGAAATTTGTAATCTTTGGATGGAGGTATAAAATTATCAACTTTTCCTTTACTGTATTTTTTTTTTTTAAATTAAAAAATTACAAAAAATTGAACGAGGTGGATGGAAAAATCTTAAAAATTTTAAAAAATTAACCACTTAGTCCTTAAAAAAATTAATAATAAATTAAAGATAAATATAATTATAATTTTTAATCCATAAGGGCATTTTAGTTCACCACAAAATTTGATGGAAACCTAGCAGATTGGGCTAATTGTTATACGGCCGTTAAAATTAAGGGGATATTAATAATTTTTCAAAGAACGAATGAGTATTTATAATTAATCAAATCAAGAGAGGTTGTTGTAATTTGCCCTTTAAATAATGAAATATATATTGCTTCTATTGACAATTGAATAATAATAAGAATCGTACACTGATTATAGTGATAATTTTTGCTATGTATATGAGTTTGTCACTTATGATCGTGCGTGTATATGTACGTATATAACACACACACATGTGTGTGTGTGCAAAAGAGCCGTGGCGGTGGGTAAATATTTAGGTTAGAGCTGTTGGGAATGCCTAACTTATTCTCTCTTTCTTCAAATTTTTGTCCCACATTGCTTTGGAAACCTCTTTTACTCTTGCTTATCTTATACTACCCTTGTCTTTTGCTTTGAAAGTGTGGTAAAGTGGGTTCTGAGGAAAAAGCCACACGCGCGTGCCCGCCCCACCCTGCCTCGTTTGGGCTAGGCAACAGAGTTTTAATCTTTTTGGATAAATTTTGTACTACAAATCGAATTTTTCAACTGAATTTGTCTTTGAACAACCCTTGACCTTGT
Organism: Sesamum angolense; assembly: GCA_034509725.1. Taxonomy (NCBI): domain Eukaryota; kingdom Viridiplantae; phylum Streptophyta; class Magnoliopsida; order Lamiales; family Pedaliaceae; genus Sesamum; species Sesamum angolense. The sequence goes on from JACGWL010000001.1 coordinate 22,280,768, forward strand.
CTTCTCCAAATCTGATTTTGGCTATTGCTGTTGCGATTTTGAAGCATTCAAGAGTCCTTCTTTTGTTGCTAAATTCGCTTCTCAACCAAGGACTCTCAGTCTATAAATAGTCCTCAGTTGAACCTCATTGACATACCTTTTCCAAATCTCTCTTCTACTCTCTCCTCTGCTTCTTCTCTGTTTCATATTTCTGAGTGTTATTTTGATGTTCCAACTCTCAACCACGAGTGCACGTGTGTAGGAGAGGATTCTATGTTAACCTTGGGGAGCGAAGTGGCTTGTTATGATTGCACCTCGGTCTCACTTAATTTTCTCTTTCAAGGCAGTGGTTCCGTCCATGACACAGTGTTGATTTTTTTTTTTTTTGCTTGTTGCATTCCAGATTTACTGTACCTACAATTTGGAAGTGAAAAACTATTGTTCTTCATTGTTATCATTATTTTCAAATCCTTTACTGTAAATCTGTAATAGCGATTCTGATGTCAAGAACCCTTCCTGACTTATCGAAACTGGAACCCCTGGATGGTACTAAGTTCAAGTGTTGGTCCCAGAAACTGCTAATTTACTTTGAACAACTAGAGGTGGATTACGTGTTGTTCACAAATCCACTAGAAATTACACCTCAGACGATCGACGCATCTACTTCGATTGTGACCACTTCTCAAACAGTTCCAAAAGGGATGACGAACTCAAGGTAAAATATGAAAGGGACAACGAAACGGTAAGAGATCATCTTTTGAATCACATGACCTATACCTTGTTCGATCTCTTCGTTAACCATAAAAGTGCAAAGACAAGTTGGAACACGCTGGAGTCCAGGTATGGAGGTGATGATGCAAGTAGGAAAAGGTATGTCGTCCGGAAACGGCTGCAGTACCAGATCGTGGATGGAAAGCCAATCATGGACCAAGTCCATGAGTATGAAAACCTGGCTGCTGACGTTCTCAGTGAGGACATGAAGATGTGCGAGATCCTACAAGCTAATGTTCTGCTCGAAAAATTTCCTCCTTCATGGAATAACTACAGAAACCACCTTAAACACAAGAAGAGTGACCTAACTCTTCAAGAATTGATCAAGTCACATGAGGAGGCGAACCGGCTAAAAGATAAGAAAATCTCTAACTCCTCTATTTTTATTAAGGCTAACTTGGTTGAACCTTCTGAATCTTCTAAGGACAGATTTCAACATAAAGCCAAAAAATTCAAGAAAGGTGTGCAACATAAATCGCTCAAAGGAAACAACTGGAAGATCCAAAAGAACAAGTGTTAGTGTTACTGTTGTGGGAAGACGGCCCATAAAGCATATTAGTGCTATCAACGCAAGGACCAACAGAAAACAAACCAAAAACAAAATGCTCCTCAACTCAACCTTGCTGAAACCGAAGAAATAATAATTGTTGTAGTCGTGGAGGCGAACTTTGTGGAAAATAAAATGGACTAGATCCTGGACACAGGGGCCTCCAATTATTTATGCGCCAACAAGGAACTATTTCAAGAATTTAATGAAGCATCAGACGAAGAATGCATTTTTATGGGAAACTCAGCCACTGCCGGAGTAATGGGAAAAGAAAAGGTTTTTCTTAAACTTACCTCTGGAGAAACTCTTGCTTTACATGATGTATTGTATGTGCCTTCTCTGCATAGGAGTCTAATATAAAAGCACTGCATTACTTGAGCTTATCCACTCCCATTTGGCTGATTTCAAAAACACATTTAGCAAAGGTGGTAAGAAATACTGCATATCTTTTGTAGATGATTATTCCAGATACACTAAAATTTATTTGCTAAGCACTAAAGATGAAGCAAGTGAAATATTTTTGAAATACATGTCTGAAGTTGAAAATCAACTTGATAAAAAGATTAAAAGACTTAGGTCCGATAGAGGTGGTGAATACGACACCAACTTTCTTAAAGAATTCTGTGAGAATAATGGTATTATTCATGACACTAGTGCACCTTATACACCTCAACAAAATGGCATAGCTGAACAGAAAAATAGAACCCCAAAAGAAATGATGAATGCCATGTTGTTGAGCTCGGGTATGCCTGATAATATGTGGCCCCAGCAGTATTGTCTGCATGCTATATTCTTAATAGTCTCACACAAAAAATTGGACAAAACACCTTATGAACTGTGGAAAAGCTATGCACCTAACCTTAATTAGCTCAAAGTGTGGGGGTGTTTGGCTAAAGTTTGTTATCCTAAATTTCGAAAGACAAACATAAGTCCTAACACTTTTGACTGTGCATTTATTGGTTATGCTCAAAATAGTGCCGCATGTAGATTTATGTGTCTACATGATAATTCATTTTATGAGTCTAAAGATGCTAAATTATTTGAATTGATATTTCCTTTAAATAAGGTACTTGATAATCAAATAACATCCTTAAGCAATAACTTAAACTCATCATCAACTTTTTCTTTAAAAAATGTGGATGAAATTAGGAGGAGTAAGAGACAAAAAAAATGAACGTAGTTTTGGACCAGATTTCTTAACTGCATTCTTAGCTGAAGACCTAAATAGAATAAATGAACATTTTGTCTCAGCATACTTAGCAGATGAAGATCTTAAGACATATGTAGAAGCCATAACTTTTATAGATTCTAGTTTTTGGAAAGAAGCCATTAAAAATGAGCTAGATTCTATCATGAAAAATCACACTTGGGATCTAGTGGATTTACCTATAGGGAGTAGATCTATCAAATGTAAATGGATCTTTAAAAAGAAGGTTAAACCAGATGGGTCCATAGACAAGTTTAAGGTAAGATTGGTTGTTGTAGGATACACTCAAAAGAAGGGTATAGACTACTTTGACACGTATTCTCCGGTGACTAAAGTAGCAACAATCAGAGCCTTAGTTGAACTCTCAGCCATTAATGATTTGATGATACATCAAATGGATGTAAAAACTGTATTTCTAAATGGAGACTTAGAAGAGGAAATTTATATGGAACAACCCGAAGGATTCATAGTTCCTGGGCTAGAGAGTAAGGTGTGTAAACTTAGAAAGTCGCTATATGGACTTAAGCAAGCTCCCAAACAGTGGTATGAGAAGTTTGATAGTACGTTGTTATCAAATGGTTTTAAAACAAATGCATCCAATACTTGTGTGTATACAAAATTATTTGCATGTAATCGTGTGATTATATGTCTATATGTTGATGACATGCTTATATTTGGTTCCAACTTGCAAGTTATTAATGAAACCAAGAGATTCTTATGTTCACAATTTGACATGAAAGATATAGGAGAAGCGGATGTAATCCTCGGTGTCAATATTAGGAAAACTGAAAATGCATTTCCGTTATGTCAATCACACTATATAGAAAAATTTTGAAGAGGTTTAACTGTCATGAAGAAATACCTGTTAGAACTCATTATGACCGTAGCATATGTCTTAAAAAGAATAATGGTGACAGCGTGTCACAAGCTGAATATGAAAAAAATCATAGGGAGTGTAATGTTTCTCATGAAACTACACTAGACCTGACATAGCTTATGCTATTAGTAAACAGAGTCGTTATACTCATAACCCGAATAAAGAACATTGGGATGCACTTCGTCGCTTGTTGTGATACCCAAAAGGTACAATGAACTTAGGTCTGTATTTTAATAAGTACCCAGTTGTACTTAAATGATTTTCTGATGCTAACTGGGCAATTAATAACGATGAAGTTAGTTCTACTAGTAGGTATGATTTTACCTTAGGTGGTGGAGATATCTTGGAAATCTTCCAAACAAATGTGTATTGCTTGCTCCACCATGGAATTTGAATTTATTGATTAGCAAGTCAAGAATCTAAGTGGTTGAGAAACTTGGTGGGCAACATACCCTTGTGGGGGTCTTCTGTGCCTATTTCTCTACACTGTGACTCGCAAGCTGCTACAGGGATTGCCAAGAACTATGCATACAATGGTAAAAGAAGACATACGTATCAGACATGGTGCGGTGGAGGAACTATAGGAAAATAGGATAATCTCCTTGGACTATGTGAGATCCGAAAAGAACTTAGTTGATCCTCTCACAAAGGGATTGACAAGGAGAATTATACTAGAGACTTCAAAGGCAATAGGCTGAAGCCCTTGGAATGATGAAATCTAGTGATGACCATACTTAGATCCATAGCCCTGTGTTGGGTGGTCCTAGAATAGGACTTGATGGATGATCCTGACTAACGGTGTATCACGTTGATAACTCCATAACTCAATTTTTAAGTGGTCTGTAGTAATATGGACTTGATGGGGTTATCCGAATGAGTGTGAAGGTGGGCCCACCTTATGAAAGAAAATGAGTTGTTTCGAGAGTACTCACCAGAACTCAAGATACTAGCCCATGGCTATTAATACCGCTGTGAAATTATTGCGGAATAGCAAAATTTCAAGGAAACTATACGTGTTGTGGGGGTCTCAACCCAAGCCTTCGAAAGCTCAAGATATAAGTCACTTTCGTCGCCTAAGTTGTTGCCTCACCTCACTACGCATTAATTCAATCGAAAGATATTAATGCCTAAGTATACTCCTTCCTCACTCAGAAATCATTCGGTTTTTTTAAACTAGTTAGTCATTCATGTGAGAATGTTGGGAATGCCTAACTTATTCTCTCTTTCTTCAAAACTTTGTCCCACATTGCTTTGGAAACCTCTTTTCCTCTTGCTTATATTATATATTCCCCTTGTGCTTTGCTTTGAAAATGTGGTAAGGTGGGTTTCGAGGAAAAAACCACACGCGCGCACCCATCCGTCCCGTCTTGTCCCGATCCGTGCTGAGCAACGGAGTTTTAATCTTTTTTGATAAATTTTGTTCTGCAAATTGAATTTTTCAACTGAATTTGTCTTTGAACAACTCTTGACCTTATCTTCTCCAAATCCGATTTTGGTTACCGCTGTTGCGATTTTTAAGCCCTTGGGAGTGTTTCTTTTGTTGTTGAATTCTCTTCCCAACCAAGGACTCTCAATCTATAAATAGTCCTCGGTTGAATCTCATTAGACACACCTTTTTCGAAGCTCTCTTCTACTCTCTTCTCTACTTCTTCTCTGTTTCATATTTTTTTAGTGTTATTTTGATGTTCCAACTCTCCACCACGAGTGCACGTGTGTAGGAGAGGATTCTGTGTTAACCTTGGAGAGCAAAGTGGCTTGTTACGATTGCACCTCGGTCTCGTTGAATTTTTGCTTTCAAGGCAGAAGTTTCGTCCACGACACAGTGTTGATTTTTTCTTTCATTTGTTGCATTTCAGATTTACTGTACCTACAAGAGCAATCTCTAAGCCTAGTATTTTGGGTTTATATTCACCTATAATGCATAGACACGGCTCGGACATGGAATGGACACGTGTTGGACAAGGTGAAGTGTCCAAAAATTAAAAAAAAATAAGAAGAGACATGGCGTCGGACATGCCACGAACACAGTTGTTGGCATGTCTGACACGTTGGAGGAGTGTCGGACACGTTTTGGACACTTTTAAATTTTTTTTTGTAATTTTAAAAAAATTTGGGCTTTTTTAGGCCTAATAAGATAGAAAAGAATTAATTCATTCCTCAAACTAAAAGTATTAGAATGAAATTAGAAAAATTTCGAGAGTTGTTCACGATGATTTAACTAATTTAAACTATTAAAAAACTTTCATTGTGTTCTTTTTAAAATAAACTGATTATGTATATTTTTTAAAGCTACACTTGATTAAAAATATAAAGTAAGACATGTTTATTTTATATTTTATCTGAATATTTTTCATATTGGATATTTTAATTTTATGAGAAATTGAGAATATATATATTAACATATATATTATATATAGCCGTATCAGTATCGCGTCGTGTTCTAATTTTTAACGTTTTCCATATCGTCGTGTCCATACCGTATCGTATCTGTGTCCCCGTGTCCGTGTCCATGCATCATAGATATTCACATATCACACTCAAAAAATTGATTATTCGTACATTAATATAAATTATTATAACATCTTTGAAGTTGTAGTAAATTAATATTATTGATCAAGGTCAGATAAAATTAATACAAAAATTTAAATATTGACCATGATTAATCAGAATTCGCTATGATTTTATCTATGATCAAAATATTTGCCATAATTTTTAGTTGCAATAAAGGGCAAAATCTTCTTTTTGTCCCATTAAAAAAGTTCATATTCGTTTTTGATACCATAATTGTGGCGAGTACCGCTTTGAGCACCAGCGCTTTTTTGGTCCCAAGTTAACGGCAGAGGTTAACGGTTGTTAACTCCTATTGGAAGACCCTGTTTAATGGTACCAAAAAAGTAAAAAAAAAAAAAAAAAACTTACTTTTCTGGTACCATTAAAGGAAAAAATATATTTTAACCAACTTTTGACACAAATTATAAGAAATTATTTTTTATCTTTTAACAAATTAAAAATATTCAAAAAAAAAATATTTTAATATGTATAATAAATAGTTCTAAAATTATAAGTATTTTTATTGCCAATGATTTCTAGGTCTATTTTACTATTTTTGAAATTAAATTATTATTTGGTCTAAAAATATATTAATATTTGATCACAAACTCTAAAAAGTGAAATTTAGATTTTGAGTACCAGTACATAAATTTTATTTTTACTAAACAACAACTTAATTTTTAAAAAATTAAATTATTTACATTCGAGATTAATTCTACCAACTATTGATTTTTTTTAATTGAATTTTTATTTTGTTTGAAAATATTTTAACAAACTTTGATCATTAACTATAAGAAATAAAATTTATTTTTTAAAAATTCAAAAACTAAAGAAATTTTATTTTAATATAAATAATAAAATAGTTTATGATTTATAATTATATTTATTTTAAAAAAAATTCTAGCTTATTTTAATTGTTTTTAAAATAAACTATTAGTTATTCTAAAACTATTTTAATAAACTTTGACCGAAAAAAGTAAGAAATAAATTTTAATTTTATTTCTATAATTTATCTAGAATGTAAATAATTATAATTTAAAAATGAATTCATTAGTTAGTAAAATAAAATTTATCTAATACTTTATTCAAAAAATAATTTTTTCGTAATTTATGCTTAAATATTAATATATTTTTAAACCAAATAATAATTTAATTTCAAAAATATTAAAATAGATCCTAGGAATTATCTGAAATAAAAATAATTATAATTTTAGAACTATTTATTATATATATTAAAATATTTTTTTCCTAATATTTTTATTTTTGTAAAAGATAAAAAAAATTCTTATAGTTTGTGACAAAAGTTAGTTAAATTTTTTTTCTTATAATGGTACCAAAAAAATTATTTTTTTTTTCTTTTTTGGTACCATTAAATAGGTCCTTTCAATAGGAGTTAACGGCCATTAACTTTTGCCATTAACTTTGGACCACAAAGGCGTATTTTTGTGTTTTATGGTACCAAAAGTGATATTCGCTACAATTGTGGTACAAAAAAGAAAAATAATAATTTTTAATGGGACCAAAAAAAGATTTTGCCCCCGTAATAAACGTATTGGTCTCGCTTGTAAAAAATGACTAATAGTCATTATGCAATCATATTAATTAGTATCCATCATAATTGTTTACTTTTAACCATAATAAAAACTCATAATTCTTTTAAGGTATTGTCAGTTGTTTCATCTTCATCTTTCTTTTTTCTTTTCTTTTTTTTTTTTAAAATTGAAAAAAAGGAAGAAGAAAATTGATGCTAAATTAATAGACTTTTCTTTTTTGGGAACACCTAATAGACTTATTTTTTTTAATTGATTTAAAAAAAAAACAAAAGGAGAGAGAAACTATAGATTGAAGAAGTATAAATAATTTTGGAAAAAATAAGTTAATACTCACTGATATATGGTCTATTTATACAAAATATTTTTATTTTTTTATAAATTACACATACTTGTAAAAAACATCAACATTATTTACATAAATTATTCTAATTTTTTATAAAAATTACACATGCACATTGCATAAATATCAACATAATTATACAAACTACCCTACTTTTTGATCGCCAAGGGTGACTTTTATAATTATATGGAAGATATAAATAATTCATATAAATAGATCATAAATAAAGAATGTAAATATAATTATTTAAATAGTGCTAATTGCTTTATAGTTTCCTCTTTGATTTTCCTTCGTTAATAAAAACTTCACGAGATCCTTTTGTGGCTCACTTAAAATATCTGCACTTATCAAATAGCTTCTTCTTTTGTGGTAAAAATAAATTGAAGTGAAAAATATAGATTTAATTGTAGTAAAATTTTGCAAATAAAAGTGAAAAATGAAAAAGATTTGAAGTTTGAGTGTTTTTTAAAACAACTAATAATATGTACGAAAATGATATTTTTCGTCTCGTAACTTAATGTCTTTTCACTTTTTGTTCCTATTGATTATAAAATTTTCACTTTTGGTCCTATAACTTCTAAAAAATACTTCTTTTAGTCTCATGATATATTTTCGTTTATGTTAATGAAAAGCGAGTGCATGGAGGTTAGAACCTTTACACGTTCGGTTCAATATATTATGATTTACACTTTCGTCTCGTAACTTAATGTATTTTCACTTTTTGTTCCCATTGGTTATAAAATTTTTACTTTTGATCCTGTAACTTAAAAAAATACTTCTTTTAGTCTCATGATATATTTTCGTTCATGTTAATGAAAAGCGAGTGCATGGAGGTTAGAACCTTTACACGTTTGGTTCAATATATTATGATTTTCACTTTTAGTTTCATAACTTTCATAAAGTAATATTTTTAGTCCCATGTATTTAATGATTACGTGGCCTTTCCATTAAACATCTAAAGAGATGTGTCATGGGACAAAAACTGCTATTTTTTTTTTTAAGTTCGGACAAAAAGTAAGAATCTCATAACTAATGAGATAAAAAATGGAAAGATCGTAAATTACAGACGGAAAATGAAATTTCCCCTAATACTTACAATTTTGTAAATAAGTTGCCGAAATTAGTTGTGCAAGATTGTCAATCAAAACTACTCTTTTAAGCTCATTTTTCACAAAGAGCTGATAATAACTTATATTGTAGAAATTGAAAGCAAACCCAACTAGCAAAGCCATTTTGGGGAAAATTTTCTGTATATTTCTCATTGTAGATGAAGCCTTAGTGAGGCTTAATAATGAACCTAAAGAATCTGCTAACAAAATCTGACCAATTCCTAACAAATTGGACATCTGTACATATGACTCAACTATTTACAAAAGTGCTATACACCAAAGACAATTTTGCATAAAAGAAAAAAAGATTTATGGATAAAGATCTTATTCCAGTATGCTGTTGCAATTGCTATGTCCATCAGTATTCTCTTCAATTATTATATGTTGTAAACAACCCATAAGTACAGAATAGATTTAATCAAATTTTTCTTTAATTAAATTTATTTTACCATTAACCAATAGAAAGTTAAATTTATAGTACACGTCCGGAGAATAAAAATAATTAGAATAAAAAATTATCCCATAAATATATATTTTTTAAATTAAAAATAAAAATTTATGAGATCCAAATCATAACTATGTCATTAATACATATTTCACATGAAATATCCTCTAACCAAAATGTAAAGTTATGCATTTCTCCGTATATAATTGAGAAAATTATATTTATATTTCTTGATTTATAACCCGATTACACAAATCATCCTTATTTTTAGATAATTACATATACACCCACCAAAATATCATTATCATTTATACAAACTATTCCTTTCTTTTTTTAAAAATTGCATACACACACACCCTAAAAATGTTAGGATCATTACATAAACTACCTTAGCCTTTGGCAATTAGGGATAGTTTCTGTAATTATAAAAAATATGAATAATTTGTATAAATAAATTATAGGTTAAGAAGTATAAATATAATTATCCCTATATAATTTAACCACGGCCCAAGGCTTTATAATTATAACAAACAATTTTTTCCAACCATTGGCCACATCTAGTCCAATTCTTTTATATCAACGACTTGTATTAAAATATATCGTTGTTCAACTTTTGCGATTTACGAACTTGATGAAATTCTTGTATAAATTGGTCTTAGAGGCGATTTATCCACGATCGATCATTGGATTATAACCACCATTCATATTTATTTTTATAAATAAAATATAATAGACAACATAAATTATTAGGATAAATTTGTAAAATTGGTCCTGTATATATGGGGTGGCAAAATTAGTCCTATAAATTTTTTAGTGGCAATTTTAGTCATTGCGATCGAAAATTCTCAGATTTTAGTCGAAAAATTGGGCTTAGGGTTCCGACTGTCAATTAGACTCAACTTAAATACAAGGCATCCTACGGAGATGCTAAGTCGGCCTAGTAGGCAGAAAACACACATACATGTAAAGAAGAAATGGGGGAAGTTGATCGATGAGGAGGTCATGATGTGAATGGTGGCGCCGACAAAAAATGATCGAAGGAAAGCGTGCACCATGGGGAGGCGAACACAGGAGTGGTGATCCGCCTGAGAGATGATCACTGGAGGCGGAGATATAGCAAAAAAGTAGTAGGGAGCGGAAAAAAAGTGGAGGAAATAAAAACGGATAGAACTGACCTGATAGTGGACGAAAATGGATGGGCTTGGGCGCAATTAACCTCGCCAGAGGATGGGGAATCAATTTATGGCGGTCTCAAATGATAGGTAGGTCGGACGACAACAAATTAAGAAGAAGAAAAAAATAGTTCTAGGTTAAGGGTTGGTGGCGGTGGGAGGTAGAGAAGCTAGAGGGTTGGCCGTGGGGGTTGAGGTTGAGGGCTATTGGCGATGGGAAGCGAGAGAGGGAGGGTAGGCGGCGGCAAGGGTGTGCAGCTGGGCAGCGAAAGGGGTAAGGTTTATGTTTCTTTCTTTTTTTTTTTAACTTTTATGGTTTTTTATTTTTAATTAATTATAATTTTTTTGTACAATTTAAATAATAAATTAAATGTATTACTAAATTATAATTTTTTAAATACTTATCAAATAAAAAAGTATTTTAATTTGACTTTGCCATGTTAATATCCGTATGATGCTGACAGTGTAACGTGAAATTCATTTGGCCGCAGAACCCTAAGCCCCAATTTAATTTTTTAATTTCTAGCCACTTTTAGCAAGAAGAAACAAAACGCAATAAATTTAAAATATAAATGACTAAATTACAAGTATTATAGTTACGGGACCAATTTTTTCATCCCATACATACATGACTAATTTTGTAATTTTTTCAATAATTTAATTTGGTATAATTTAAGTAAACTAATCAAATTTAAGCCCATATTGTTTTAACTTGTACCTATTCTTTCTTTCTTCTATTTATTTATTTTTGGTTGTATTATTTCATATTATGTTAAATGTGTTCTTCTTATCACTTATTGTAATTCAGCAAGTACATTGAAAGAGTTAGAAATATTTAATTCTAGAAGAAAAAAAATATTAATAAACACTTTTAAGTACATATCTATACTAATCTATACTATATAAAAATGAAAAGACCTTCACACTCACAAATGGCAGTTACTTACACGCGGCACAGTTTTTTATAAAGTCAAAAATACCCTTCAACCAATAGAATAACTAACTTATTTAACTTTTCAAATTTATATTAATTATTTTCTTTTTTTTATTTTTAATGTAATGTATTGACATATATATATATATATATATATGTTTATTTATAATATTATTTTTAATATATTTTAAAGTATGAAATAAATTTATTCGCTATACGCACGCAGGAACGGCGTGCCACAACGGCTAATATAAAAAGAAAATGGGCTTCATACTCACAAACGGTGGTTAGTAACACCGCCGCACCAATTTTTTGTAAAGTCAAAAGTACCCTTCAACTAATAAGATAACTAACTAATTCCACTTTCCAAATTATTCATTAACTAATAAATTAGTTTTATTTTTTTTTTTAATGTCATGTATTGATTGATTTATTTTGTTCTTATATAAAAAATTATTTATTATGTACAAGTAAAAATAGCGTGCCACAAAGGTTAATTTTGAAAATTTAAGCACATCACCGTGCGGATGTAATTTATGGAGTAGTAACAAAATACACAAGCAAATTCACATTTAATTCAATATAATCCCATAGTTTGTTTTTTTATAAAATTATGGTCCACTCCTCTTATACTACCACCTCAACGTTAATTAGACGTTTATTTTTATTTAACAAATGGATCCTTCATCAAGCACAATTCACCTAATTTGCTGATATTAGTATAAATAAAATGAAATGTAAATTCATATTTACACTTGATTGAATTTTGCAAGTTTAATAATTTTTTTTTAGCCAAACTATCCTTACAAGTGTGAAAATATACCTACTCACATGCATTAGCGTGTGAAATGCACAAAAGTAATTTGATAAAAAAAAATTTGAATAGTAAGTCAATTGGGAGTAAATATGAATTTTCATTCAAGTTTTTAGCTTATATCAGCAAATTCAGTGAATTTTAACTAATAAAAAGATCTATTTATTAGACAAAAAGAAATCAAGAACACACAAATATAATTTTTCAAACTCAAGGATGTACGTATAATTACATAAAATCTAAAAGAAAAGCAATGTAATTATCCCTTAAACTTAATCCTCTGTAGAAGTGATTATCCAATTTGAGCGGAAAAAAGAAAAAAACAACTTTCTATTTACAACTTACATTTCTAAATCGCTTAAATTAAATTTTTTTAAATTATAAATTATGAATCTATCCCATCGATCTTACAATTTATTAGTAAACTATACATTTAAACGTCCTCTCCAAATTACTCCCATTTTCATTTTTTTAATATTTTTAAATACTCTCAATTTTTATGATACTAAATTTACAAATTATTTTTACAATAAAACCAAAAAAAGAATAATTACAAACAACTCTTTTGGTAAAGTGATTATTAATTCAAACTAGTAATAATCATGATGGAAAAAGTTGTGGTTGAAGTCATATAAAAAAACCCCAAGATTATGATGTGAGAGGTAACTTTTTTTGTCACAGCTAATGGATTTTGTCAGTAGCACTTTTTTCAGGCTGGCTGGTAAACGTCAGATTAAGCAGTCACTCCTTACTAGTCACTACCGACTTCAAAAAAGCAGATTATTGGGACAAACACAAGACTTCACGAGGAATAAGCCCAAATCTACTACTGCCTTCCAGCAAAGGCAATCCCTTTTTCTCCCTTTACCATTTTGTTTTTTGTTGTTTTTTCAGGTTTATTTCATTTGTAATTACTTTTTTTTTTTATGAACCAATAAAATAACAAATAACTGTTGCTATTGAATTAGACAAATACTTATGCTACGAGATGGGAATTCACGATTGATTGATTGTGAGGTCTAAATTTTGTCGTTTGAGTTAAGTCTCGTTGACGAGGCCATGCATAATTTACAAGCTTCTTTTGATGAGATTTGTACCTTTAACTTCTTTTTTATTTTGTTACATAAATGGGAAAACAGGGGCGACACCGCATATATCAACCACCGAATATTGTACCCAAATTATATATAACTGTAAAATTCTTTTTTTTCAGTTACATAAACGGAAAAGTAGGAGCAACTCTCTACATATCTACCGCCGAAGATTGTGCCCACATTATGTATGTCGGCCAAGTTTCTTTTTTTTCAATTACAAAATTAAAAAAGTAGGGGCAAGAACTCACATATCCACAATCGAGGATTTGTACCTAGGCTATGTATGTAATGCAGGTTTTTAGTTGCACAAATAGGAAAACAGGGGCGGCGTCCCACATATCCACCATCGAGGATTGTACATATACTATGTATATCGGTTGCCTTCTCTTTTCTCGATTACACAAATAAAAAGTAGGAGTGACACCTCATATATCTATTGCGGGGTAATAGTGTATGTGTTATGTGTGTTGGTTTAATTTAATAACTAATTTACTATCATAAAAAATTATGACATAATTATATAAAAATAAATACATATATCAGTACGTCATTAGGAAAAAAATTATTGTTGGCTATAATTTAAATAGTTACAGACTAAAAATCGTTGTAAATACTTTTTATTAATCACGGTTGTTAACGTCAATGCAAAAATAGGTTTTTCACCATAAAAAAATTATTTGTCATGACTAAGAGCCAAAGTAAAAGCATTTGTCATGGTTTTTAGCCATGATAAATGTTTTAGCCACCCTCGCAGATACCACGGCCAACAACCGTTTCATGACCGTGATTAATGACTATTTTACTACGACTATTCTACTATTAACAATAGCAATTAGTTATAATTAAATATTATATTTTTGTAGCGCATGCTATTAACCCATCAAATGTCTTGGCAGCATTATCAATATTAAGTGTTAGGCCACAATAATTGATAGGTCATACATCAATGAAGGTGGATTCTCATTGAATTTATCATTGATGTAATACTCCATTTATGAGCTTTTTGAGCCATATGTACCACCATCAATAATATATTATAATTTCAAAATATCAATTGATATTTCAATATATTTTTCAATAACATATTCAAATTACACATAACAACAAAATAACAAATTATACTAAACTTCACATAAAATCAAATAAATATTCATATATTTAGTAAGCTTCTACCATCAATTATTGTAGTCTAATAATTAAGGTCGAATGTTGTCACACCCATAATATATGTTTGAATCCTTGTCAAGAGGTTTGTTGAGGCTAAATGTACGTCTCAACTTGTGTGTTGATTGATTCCTACATAGTTAGATTTTGATTCTTGACGATTGTAAATTAGTTACAGGACCTTCGCTGACACATACACAATCATTTTTGATAAATATGTAAAGTATCATCCCTATTTTTTCATTACAGTACTCTAATAAAAAAAAAATTAATGAGCTTTAAACCCATAATTTTATATTTCTTTATGAAACCTCAGAGGCAAAAATCATTCAACCTATTGAGATTGAGATAGATCAACCGCATATTAATTACTAAATTTAATTTATATAAAAGATAAATAAATTATGATGGGCTCTCGAAATGTTTGTCATAGTTATAAATACTTCATCGTTGTTTCAAAAATTATAAATATTTTTCTACAATTAACGATCATTTACCAAATACACTCTATAATGGGTTGTCACAAGGAGATATTTATTAGACGATTATTAATTTCATGAAGTATTTATAGTTTTTTAAATAATAAAAAAATATTTAAAATTATGAAAAATTAAAAAAAGTTGGTTGTAACTTGTAAAAGAAAAGGAGGAAATGCAAGGAACCCCATGCAAATGAGCAAATTACGTATATATATAAAAAATAATTACCCTTCTATATTTTTTAAAATGAAATCATATACCTTTTTAAACAGGGAGGTGAAATATTTTATTTTAAAAAGTACAGATATATAAATTACTATTTCTTATCATAATTTATTATGTTTTTTTAATTATGATAAAAAAAATAACAATTCATATATCAGTTCATTTATAATATCATATATAATAAATTACATTGAACCCAAAAAAATAGAATAAATAAATAACTAAACTGAAAAGGACAACTGTTTTATTGCCTGAAAAAGCTTCTTGATGTGATGTCCAATCTATTATAATAGTAACAAAAAAAGGAAAAGAAGGAAATAAAAAAGGTTAAAAATCCTCGTGCAGTCGACGGACTGTCAATTCTCAAACAGTGGTTAAAAAAAAAAAGTGGGATTATTATAAAATTACATAGAGATAAAAATGATTTTGAAATGATTATTACCCCCCACACACAATGAGCCACGTGAATAAGATGATACTTTATTATTTTTTAATTTAAAATTACGTGCACGAGTTTGTAATGTGCGTTTACTCTATTATAATTATGTTGACGCATCTTAAAATTAAATTTAATTATAATAAAATATTTTTTTTTTATAAAATTTATGTAAATTTTCATAGATTATAGTTGTTTTTATAAATTTACCGTCAAAATTAAGTATTACTTTGAGACATTCTTGGGGAAAAAAATGAGAGTAAGCTTATTCTCTAAATACTCTTATTAATATAAGTATTGAAGGGATATAGAATTTTTTTGGTACTGCTATTATCGAGCTTATAATTGATAAATTAAGTTTAAGTTTGGACCTGAATCTGAAGTTAAGAAATTTATAATGCTTCCGAACTCAAATCTAGATGAATTTGGAAGAAAGGGCCCGGGTAATATTTTGTTTGATAGTATTTGATGTTTTTAAACTTTAATAACTAACTTAATTTTTCATATCTAGGATTTGATTTATTTTTTTTTTTTGGTAGACAAATGAAAAGACATAAATGACACTCCACAAATCTGCCATTGAGGATTGCATTTGAACTATACGTGCTGATTAGGATTTCTGTAACTAATTGAATTAATTACACTTAGACATTTTCTAAAATGCAAAATTATATATATATTTTTAAAAAAAAATTAAAATTACACTTACACCCTTCTCGAAAGTTCACTAATTTACACCTTGTCCCTTTCATTAGCAAAAAAAAATATAAATTTTAATTTTACCCCTCATTCAATATTTTCATGTAATAATTTTACACTAATATAGAAAAAATATAATAATATTAACCTTATTTTATATATCACATTTATCTCCTTGTAAGTACAAAAATATACATGAGAATATCAAAATGAGGAGTAATATTAAAAATTTACCTAATTTTCTATTTTATTGATGTCAATATTTTTCGTTCAAACCCTAATGAAGAGTCAGATATAAATTGAAAATTTTTAAAAAAGTGTAAGTATAATATTTTTAAAATGAATTTACGTATAATTAAGGTAAATTAATTCATCAAGAATCAATATTTAATTTTAAGAAAATCAATACACACAACACAACGTCTTAGGGTTTGAAATTGGGAAAAGGGTGGTAGATACGAGATAAGAACGAGTTTTTTGTCTTCCACGTTGCAAGCAGAAGGAGCAGAGTGAGGTGGGCCCACCAGATACATTTATACGTGTGATGTTTTTGATTGTCAATAATGTTAAAAGTTCCTTAAATTCATCTGTGTGTCTCCCTTTCTACCATCCCAACCAACATTATCAATGTGACTTGCAGTGCAGGCACAGAAGCCGAAAAATGGAGAAAGCCTATTGCCTACCAAACCAGATATTTTCTGGGGTAAATTATTGGCACCTATATTTATCATAAATATTATAAAGATACGTCCGACCCACTGCACACTGTTAATTGAATCTTGATTTATGATACATTTGAAATCGTACAGTCCAATCAACATATATTAATATTGACTTTTCTGTATCAGGTATAATTTTTGCTATCCCAAATTTTTACACTTTTTTTCTCAAGTTATTGTCAGAATCTCTTTCGACTTGGCCTTAACAATACGTTCGGTTGCAAGTTTATACTTCATTCATGAGAGTATTGGAAGAGCATTGGAAGTACTAAGATACCTTAAAATCTCATTGCATATCTTCAGGATAGCTTGTAATTTAAGTACAACAATATAGTATAGGTTAATATTTTTTTTAATAAAAATAAATAAATCGAATATACGGCTTTTATTTTTGAATTTCAATGAAAAAAATTAAGGTTATTCTGCAAAATGTTACCTTTATCAATTTTTTTAATCATAAATTAAAGAATTCAATATATAGCTCCGTGCATATTATAAAATGTCAAATTTAATTTTTTGAAAAAAGTGTTGAAATATTTCAATAAAATTGGATGTTGACGCTTATATGATGTTAGTAACGATAATTATATAATTAATTTCATAGATTTTATTAATATCTAAATATGTGTGAAAAATTCATTACGATTTTAAAAAGAATTTATAAGCTCGTAACATTATATTTTTATAGCTATTAAGTTGTTTTTGGCTTTTAATTATTACCAAACACTTTGTGTAACATATTATAAACTCTCAAACATCTCGTAACATAAAAACGAGAATTTTTTTTAACCAAAAAAAATTAAAGTTTTGCCGTTTTCCAATAGAGGCAACATTGACTTCGTGATATGAGTTATTTGGGTTGCATCATATAAAAGAAAATTATTGATTATATTATGTTTACCTGGACTGTTTGAGTTGAACAATTCCATCCACTTGTTTAGGTTGGCGGACTTATTCAAGAAGATTAGTGATTTGTACTGGGTTTGAGAATAAAATTGGGCTCTTATAATACAAAGTAAACACCTTACAAAGATGTGCTGAATAATTTATCCAACTTAATAATAGAAAGTAAACGGGCCAAAGTGATTTATTGACAACATATATTAAACGAAGTATCCATCACATGAATTAATGTATATAGGGTTGTTCAGTTCGATCGATAAGCTAAACTAATTGAAATGGATTCTCGATTAATCAAAAATTCAATACGTCGAAATGACATACCAAATATCAAACCAAACTAAACGATTCGGTTCAATTATAGCCGATTTATTTTTGGTTCGATATAATTACAAACCATTTTATTTTGAAAAAATATGTCATTATATAATATTTTACCAAAATTACATGCACAAAACATTTGAAAAATAAGATGTACAACCAAAGTTAATAATATTTAAAATGTATAGCTTTCATAATTTATGTAATACAAAAAATATTTACAAGCTCAAATATACAAATATATTTTAAAAATAAATTATTTATGTTAAAAAATACATGTAAATATGTGTAAATGCACAATATGCATATAATTTATAGTATACGCATAAATACAAAAGTATGTTTTAAAGCTTATAAATTTTTATGCAATTACACGGATAGCTAAAATATATCATATCATTACAAAAAAATAATAAAATATTATAGATTAATTATTTTACAATTAACACAAGAAAAAATTATGTAAAAAAATATAAAGATTGTAAATTTATAGAGTTTAAATAGATTCTATACTAATTATAAAAATTATAAAATTTGGATGGTACTTATTTTAAATAAAAAATTTACAATAATTCAAATTATCTTTTACGGATTTTTGAATGTGTTAATAATAAGAGCATTTTAATCATAAAAAATTGGGTCCATATGAGGGGCATTTTGTTACATTTTATAGTTTGATTTTTTTTTTTTTGGGTTGGGGTGGGGGAGGGGGGGGGGGGGGGGGGGGAGTATTGATAAATTCACTTCATGCATAATTTAGGGATGCAAAATATATATAACCCTAAATAAAAGTTATAATAATTAAAGTTAATATAATATATTACTTGAGGATTTCAAATAAGCAGGAGTGCAATTTTTAAGAGTTTCTCAATGTTTTAGGGATTTTATAGATGGAGAATAAATTTCATAATGATACAGCTTGCGACTCGATTAGTACTCTGTTTCATGAGGTATTGTTCATTTTGACTCTGTATGACTCTCACAAATTTGTTCTGAAAAGACGCGTTGGCCTGAAAAAAGAGACTTAGGAATTTATTAGCTACTCAAGCTCCTCACCTACAATTAATATGGGACGCATGCCTATGTCAAATTTCTACATCTCTGCAAATTGATCAGTCAATCTTGCACTCAATAGAAGAAAATGCAAAATAGTATTGGGTGTAGTTAATATCTAGATCATAAATAGCACTGAATCATAATTTATTACGTATATATTACTTAATATATTTTATGAAATAGAAAAGAATTGTGATTGGGGGCAATCAAGGAGCAATGCTCATACTCATGTAAATTGCAATTCAACAGTTATTTTATCTCAGAGAAATGTATTTTAGAGATTTTTTTTCTAAAAGCATTACAAAAATAATTATACATGATGTAGGCAAGTGTTCCATATTAATTGTCATAACCCTCTGTGAAACGAGGCGGAGTGGAACGATGTTGATCGCCTTCCCCTCTCCTTGAGGGGGAGGAACAGGGAAGGAGGGAAGGAGGGTTACTATAGAAAGAACACTTCAGGTTATGTGATTTTATCAAGTTCTAAATTAATTTTATGGTCTTCTAAAAAGCAACCAGTAGTTAGTTTGTCCACCACATAGGTCGAGTTTATTGTTGCATCATCATGTTCGTGCCAAGTAGGTATTGGAGATACTGGACCAAGTTCATGAGGAATTGACCACTTTTTTTGTGACAACAGCTCAACAAGCTTTCTAAGATCCAGTAATATAAACGGTCACGGTAAGCATATCGATGTGTTTTTTCCTTTTCTTCGAGAGCTAACAAAGACAGGCAGTGTTGCACTAGTGCATTGTGGTTCACAAGATCAATTGGCAGATATGATGACTAAACCTCTCAAGCTGGATCAATTCTTGAAACTACGAAGAAACTAAATGCTTAGAGGAGGAATTGTTAGGATTAGATGGTATGTTTAATAAATTCCGTTTCTTTAGGGTCACTTAGTTGTTTGTTTTTAATTGTTGAGACATGGACTCATTTTCTTTCTCTTTTAAGTTGCGGTTTACAGCTATATATAATAGATTTTCCACTTCCAAATCTCTAAATTTATTTTCTTTTCTTTTCAAATACTTCAACAGCTCAGTGTATCGATATTAGTTATTATATTATTTACCATTATTATTTTATAAAAAAAAAACACTTGCAGACCCATTCATTGTGTGCTTACATCGAGTCGATTGATTGAGATTTGGGACATGAAGGGGAATAAGTTAAGGTATCAAGCTAGAAATTTTCTTCTTCAATTCAGTTTAAAGAATCCCTCTTACGATGATTTGAGAGCGTATTTATACTTCTCAAAACATTTAATGGGTGGGCGAAAATTACTTTTACCCCTCTTAATTATCTATATATATTAACAACATTCTTTTTGTCAAAGCCAATCTAGTAAATACATACGATCCTAAAAATGTGTGGTCTATTTTCAATGTTCTTGTATCGAAATGACATTTTGTTTTCCTCCATTTGGACAATTTCGCGAGTTTATTCAACACTCTCGGCAATTTTATGATATATGATTTTTTTAAAATAATTATTTTGAACATTACATCGATTTAATCAATACATAAATATGAATACAATAATTATCAATTCAATCATATATTAAAGTGAGATAAATATTCACATATTTTATGAAACTCGAACACATGACACCAAATCTTTTTATAGCACCTTAGCCTTAGCCTGGATTGGTGGGGTTATTTGCATGAACCTCCTTTGCTGTTTGGTTATCAAATCAAATTGATAGTTTAATAATATATACTAAAAACAATTCATGATAATGACAATGTTGGATGCCACCTTCATAATTTATTTCATTTCTATGAGTTAATACGACAGTTAAAAATTAGAAATAGTTTGTATGGTATTATTGATATTTTTTAGGGGTTTATATGCAATTTTTTAAAAAAATTTGAATAATTTATATAAATATCACTGACATTAATTTATGATGAATATATATAATTTTTCAAAAAATAATAATATAAATATAATTATTCCCTAATTGTTATTATTTTATATTCAACCGTTGATTGACACTCAACCAACCAAGTTCCTGTATTAGTGCAAGTAGTCAAGAAGGTCAATTTCAAGAAAAAACAAATGATAATAACAATTTGAAGAAAGATTGAGTCGTAAAAGGTCAAATTGAGTGAGACTCCACAGCAATAATTATATTGAATTGTTGACCGACCACGGCATTGTCTTTTTTATGACTGACGTTTTTTTTTTTTAAAATAGAATTGCGCGTGTGTGTGTGCAGAATTTCAACTTAATAAATGATAAATTACATACAGCTCGAATAATTATATTGCAAGTTTTAAGATTTAATGTAATTATACATAAATTTTATATAATTTATAAAATAAAATTATTCATTAATTAAAATTTATCGAATTTATTGATATTAATAAAAAAAAATTGGATAAAATTATTTACCTCCGATTGTTAACTTATTGTTAACTTATTGAAAGTCAAACATTTTTTTTACAATCCACTGTGTATATTGTTCAACCTTATTATATTTTTAAAAATGATCTTTTTTTCATTCTTCTTTATAATTTTTCGTAGTTATTAAAAAAAATTATTGTATATTTTAAATTAAAATAAATTTATACAATCAATCACTTCAACAAGTAAAACTATTTTTTATAATATTTTTTGCTATTATAATTATTAGGGCTAATAGCAGACACCCCAAATGTTGGTGGGTTTTGCACTTTGCCCCTCAATCGTTTTTTATTTTTTCCTTTACACTCGACTATCTAACTTTTTAATTTGTTTTTCTTTAAATTTTTGAGAAAATAATAATAAAATATTTTGTTTGCGTGAAAAGACGTGTAATGAAATTAGTTATATTAATATATCAGCGAATTGATGTATTTTTAAATAATAATAATAATAATGTATTTTCAACCATTCATTCATTCATTAGTTTGGTTAGAGTTTCATTCAAATTTTATGTTTAGTTGTCCAAAATCTCTTTTTAGACTCTAAATAATTTCATTTTTTTAAAAGATATACTTTTACTTGTAATAGCATTCGTCCAACATCTAATTTATACACATTATTTATAATAATGTCCGTCTAACATCAATTCTTTTTATATTTAAAAGCATTTCAGAAAAAAATAAAATTTCGACAAGAGCAAAGTTGACATTTTCACTTTATGTTACATAATTATGTCACATATCGAAGGTATTGATAATTTTTCAAATATTTGTAATTATATCAAACATGAGGAGAATTCGATATAATATCCTTATTTAAATCCATAATAATACATTCATTGCATTTATTTTGATAATTTTAAGTTATAAAAAGTTTAATTTTTTTTCAAATATTATTTCGAACATAATTGATAGTATTTTAATATATTTCAAATTCAATCCACATTAAATTATTTATTCAAATTTATCCGTCTAAATTTTCAACCAAATGAAATAGAAAAAGACGATTTATGGGTTTGAGTAATACTTTCCCCACATAAAAAATTTTAGAATTTATTTCTTTTCTTTACATAATATAGCTTGGTATAGTTAATTATTTATCTATACTAATAATTAAGTGGGAGAAGTCTATAATAATTAATTCTCGTAGGCAAATTCTATATTGATCCCTTTTCTTTTCAAAAATCAAATAAAAGTTATTAAAAAAAAGTAAAACTTACTTCTCCAAACTTAAATCCATATTTTTTAGCATTCCCTGTATATATTTTTCAGCCTTATTATATATTAGAAATTAAATTTGTATTCATTCTTACACCGCAAAACTAATTTTTTAAATTATCAAAAATATTTCTTATGTATTTTTCAGCCACCTGAATTCAAATTCTTACTCTCCTCTATATATTTATACTATCTACCTATACTAACCTATATCTATACTATATAAAAAAGAAATACCATTTTTACTCACAAACGGCAGTTACTTATACCGCCGTACCAATATTTTGTAAAGTCAAAAATGCCCTTGAGCTAATAATATAACTAACTTATTCAAGTTTTTAAATTTTATTTTAACTGATAAATTAATTTTTTTTTTAATTTTAATATATTGGTTTATATATTTTACTCTTATATAATATATTTTAAAATGTGAAAAATTATTTATTACATGCATGCAGGGACGGCATGCTATAACGGCTAGTATTAAAATGCAAGGGCCTCTACAATCACATATATGACGGTTAATGACACCATCGCACCGATTTTTTGTGAATCCAAAATTGTCATTCAATAAGATAGCTAACTTATTCAATTTTTAAAATTTTACATTAATTGATAAATTAGTTTCTTTTCTTTCTTTTTTTTCTTTTATAATGTAATGTATCAATTTATACATTTTACTATTATTCATAATATACTTTAAAAATGTAAAAATTTATTTATTGTATGCACGTAGAAACAACGTGTCACGATAATTAGTATATGAAAAAAAAGAGGCATCTATACTCACAAATGGCAATTAATTGTCACCGCTACGCCAATTTTTAAATATGAAAATTATACATATGATTAGTTACTGTGGTACGTTGTTCCTGTTTGTATATAATAAATATTCTTTTGCGCTTTAAAATGTATTATCATAAGTATGAGTAAATTATATAAATCAATATTGTATTAACAAAATTAAAAAAAAACTAATTTATCAATTAATGTAAAATTTGCAAATTGAATAATTCGTTATCACGGGTCAGAGGATGTGTCACATGTTCTATTGGGGTGTTCGTTCTCTCGACAAGTTTGGGCGCTATCGTGCATTCCATGGCATTGAATTGATTATGAAGCGGACAATACGGATGACTGGATGAGGGGTGTATGGAAGGAGCTTAACGGTGGTGAATTCTCGTTGTTTCTTTTGATTTGTTGGAATTTTTTGGTGGAGTCAGAATCAATTAGCGTTTGAAGCAGTATCTTTATCACCCATGGATGTCATAACCTCAGCTAGGAGATGTCTCCTAATTCTCCAAAGGGAACCCATGGTTACAGACCCCAATTTTGAGTGATGGGTGTTAGCTAGGTAGTTTCATGAGTTATTACTAGTGGTTCCTCTCTGTTTTTATTTCGACTTCAATTTGGAAATTGTCGCTTTTATCTCAAAGAAAAAATAATTCATTATCTTATGGTAGAAGGGCTTTTTTTTTGCTTCACAAAAAATAGTGAAGTGGAGTCATTAACCGCTATTTGTGAGTGTTGGGGGACCTTTTTTTTTCTTTTTAAACTAGCCATTTTTGCACATTGTTTCTATATGTATATAATAAATAATATCTTACGCTTTAAATATATTATAAATAAGAGTAAAATGTATAGATCAGTACATTATATTAATAAAAAGAAAGAAAAAAAAGAAATAATATTTTATCAATTAATATAAATTTTAAAAATTTAAATAAGTTAGTTATTTTATCATGAAGGGCATTTTTTACTTCACAAAAAGCAGTTGTGTCATTAACCGTCGTTTGTGAGTGTGGGGGACTATATTAGTACATATTAGATAAATTTATAAATTATTTATAATTGCCTTTTCTTTATATATAAAAGTGACTTTATGTCATTTTAACACCACCACACTATTTTTTTTATTTGTTCTAATACTTTTAGTTAGTTTTCTTTTATTTTTTTAATTGAATTTTGATTTGTTAGTTAATATATTTTATTTTTATTTATAATATATCTTAAAATGTTAAAAATGATTTATTATAAGAATGTAGGAACTGTGTGCCACAACTAATGTTTTTGTTGAATATTCGGTCGGGTTTGTGGATCTGCGACCCAATATGCATCCATATTTGAGATAGAATTTGAGTCTTTCAAATACATATTGGGATAAGAACTTCTCATGATAAATTCTATTTGAGATATATAGAGCTTACAGTCTTTCAATTATATATTGGGATATGGACTCCTCTTGAGGATAAGATTGTGCACACATATAAATAAGGTACATGGTTATGATCAAATTATAACATAGAAACACAAATGTGGTACAAATGAGTTATCACAACACTCTCTCCAAATACTCTCTCTATATTTTTCTCTACGTTCTTCTTTGGAGCATCACCATAAACTCCATGGATTTGAGGTGTATAAATGATTGGGTTAGTAGTAATCCACCAAGGCGAGTAAGGTATATTCGTGGTTTGCACAAGATTTGGAGTAAGATCCAACGTGGGGTAAATCTTGAAGATGTCCGTGAGGTGATCTTGAATCAACAAGAAAGATGATGTGTTCGTGATCCATAAAAAGCATGGGCTTGTAGACGAGGTTGATCCGTATCCACTACTTAAGGTTAATTCAATCTACAATTATATATGTGACTATGTGATTTTATATCTATTTGCACATAATTATTTATTATATGCAAGATCAATTTATAAGATCTTATATGAATTATCCATTGTTATTTTCCAATAGTGGTATTAGAGCCATTATGGCTTAGTTTCGCTAGAATTATCTGATTGATCCCGAAATTTTATGCTAGAATTACTTTTTTGCAAAAGTCATTTTAAATATGAAAGCATGAAATTTTTTCCTGATTTTTTCACCATATGTAGATCTTAATATGTAGATTATGTCGTTTAAATTTGGGGAAAATCAGATGAGTGGTTTGTGAGTAAAATCAAACTCTAATTTTAAACTTTTTTTTCTTTGACCAGAAAATAGAACCTGAATTTGCTGTTTTGGTCCATACATTGTTGTGCTATGTTGTAAAGCATGAAAAGAAGTTCAAAACGGTGTATGAATCATTGAAAACGGATTTAAAATGAATCATATATGATTTTATGAAGTTTTCACTGAAAAACACACATTACTGGAATTTGGCCGACGAAGTCGCCAAAACAGTGTCACCAGCACCAGAGATGAGCTAACTAGTTGCTGATATTGTGCCAACTAGGCATGGCTACCTTGATGGTTGACTAAGCGCTAATTAGGTGCTAATTTGGCGCCAATTAAGTGTTGACTTGGCAATTGAGCAAAGGGGCATAAGGCCTCTTGACTAGCTTATGAGCCATCGAGCTGAGCCGAAGAAAAAAAAAAGCGTTGACCGAGTATTGACTGTATGTTGACCACGCATTGACTGAGAGTTGACTGCGTTGACCGCAAAAATATGTGCCTTTATTGATTATAATATTTATTTTTGTGATATGAATATTTATTACTGCGTTATTTGTGATTGCAATTTATACCATTTTGATTTTTTTTCTATTGCGAAATTTTATAATTGCAATTTATGTCAATATGATTATTTTAATTGTAATATTTGTGATTGCAATTTATGCTAGGATATAGATCTTTTGTGATGCAAATATGCTAATGAATGTTCTCATTATATTAAAGCATGTCCATTAATTAATTTTTTTCAATATTTTGTGATAAAATTATGCCAATATGTCCATTTTATTGCATATTTTGTTGCAATTTATTGAAATGAGGTGCTCACATCTATGCATGCATTTATAATTGCATAATAGTATGTATTTATTACAATATTTATTGAGAATATGTGCAGTATAATTTTTTTTATATGAATATATAGACATTAACATTTGGGTGCTCATGCATTATGTGGAGATAACTTGTGATAATAGTGGTAATTAATGCGGTATCCCCACTTTATCTAGATTGATGTAGTATGCCTTGTAATAATGTAATTATTTTAGAATGATGTATTAGGCCCTATATCAGTGTAATTTTTACTTTTTTCTTAGAGAATGCATTTCTTATGCCAATTTTTTGCCATGTATTATTTTCATTGGGGATATATTTCGCTAATTACTATCATATGGTCAAATATCTCAACATGATGCACCAAATGTTAGTGCAGCCCATGAGGGCTAATTTATTTTTATTTTATTCATATTGCACATTACATGCATGTGGTATTTTAATGGACATAGAGTTATTTTATTCATGATCAGTAAATTTATTATGACTTTTACTCAATGGGAGATGATTACTAGCCGAGTTGCGAAATTTTTATTTCACTAGTATAAAGAAATAATAAATAATTTACTTGAATTTAGAATAAAACATAAACATTTTGGTACTAATTTTTGTGCAAAATCTAGAGATCTTAAATTTATTCACCATTTTTTTTAAGTCAATTAATGGAAAGATGGATAATTGCTTAACATTGTGGCGACTTGGACACTGACAATCAATGATGAATCAAGTAAAATTTGTATTTTTGTTAGTTAAGCTTCAAAGTAGAAAAATATGACTGGAGAGTTGCTAATTGAGCTGACTTAAAGACATTTATTTGTCTTCAACTAAAGAAATCGCCAAACTTAGAGTTAATTTTTTAGAGTTGAAACACAAAATTAATGCACTTATTGCTTATGTTGAACCAACTTAAGTGTTGTTGGATTAAACAAAGATTAATATGAGAAGTGCAAAATTGATCCAAGAAGTTCTAAACGTATCACTGTATAGGCAAATGACACTAACAAATATCAAAGCTATGAGAAATTGGTCATTTCACTCGTAATTAAATTGGGAGGAAGTTCGACTAAGTAAAAGCTCTCTTATTTATTTTGCTAGAGTCTCCAAATCTTTCCTTAGATGGATGGTAGATGTAGTAAGACCAAGCACATAATTGAAAATTGAGCAACAATGACTATTATCGGTGTTGTGCACTAATAAAGAAAATTATGGCATAACGCACAAGAATAGGCATTGAGTGCTAACCCATGCTCATTAGTTGATATAAGTTTTACTCTTTAACAGTCATGTGAAAAGCAAGAGAGCTACTCTAAAGAGTTGTGCAAAAAGCACTAGTAACATGATATAGTCTAATTGAAATTGAAAGCATTTTAAGACAATTGTTGTGTACTTTGAGTTATCCATCCTAAATGCATTTCTTGACTTACATATATTTATATTTCTTCTTCATTTCACATATGATGGCATATGAGGTTTTGAGAAAAACCATGTTAGCTAGAACAAACCACTTGGTTAACTCGCTAAAGTCAACCTTAATGAGGAAGATTATGATAGCTAGAGGAGGTCACCTAGTTAACTCGCTAAAGTCAACTTCCATGAGTAAGATTATGTTATCTAGATGATGTCACTTTGTTCGCTCGCTAAAAAGTTATTTCCCTTGAAATTGACCATATTAGCTAGAGGAGACCATTTGGTTCCCTCGCTAATGGTTATTTTTATTGGAATTCTTTCTAGTGAAAGAGTTCACTGAAAAATAAATAAGGCTATTCAAAATCTTTAAAGCTTGTCCACTAAATGCATGCGGACTATAATGAGTCTGAATCATTGAATGATGCACTTATATTCCTCAAGTTGTTGGTCAATGCAATTTCATCTCACCAGTTAAAAAGTGCTAATATTAATGATTTTTTAAAAGGGTAGAGAATTATAGGATGTGAATATTTTGGTTCTATGTACTGATAGAAATAAAAAAACATCATATCTGATTATGTTAAACAAATACTGATAAATATAGAACTGCAAATTAATCATGATTCTAAACTTTTACAGCTATATGAGTTTGCAACAGGAGAATAATCTAACATTTCTAAGAATATCTAAAAATTATTTGGCCCAATATCACTTTGCATTTCACTTGGGTAGATGCAATTTTTGAATGCAGCCTACAAAGATGAAAAAAGTGTCTCTACGAAGGTCTCCAACTCTTATTAATATGGTAGCAAGCATATGACATGCACCTAATGAATTGATAAGATGTGAATAAAAATTTATGGAGAAATTAGTCGCACAATATGGATTCCTTAATAGGAAATTTTGTGAAATATGTGAGGTCAATAGAAAGTTTAACTATGAGAGTGAAGATTCATAAAAGAAGCGCTCATTTCTTTGAGTTGATAATATTTTATTCATATCCAGTTGTAAGAGATAATTACGAGGGTCTGACTAGAATAATGATTCTCAAATTTCACAAATAAGGTGAGAATATTAAAAATGTTGATAAGTCAAAGTTTGAAAATTGACTTCACTTAACACGTCAAGTGGATAATTGCTTAAAGAAAATTTAATGACTAAGAAAGAAGCTAAGATGTAGGTTGATCTTCTATCTATGTACAAGATCATTGGAAACATGCGGGTTTCTAAAGGATAAATGTGAAGTAGGTAATTTATAAGGTCAACTGAGGACGAACTACTTACACCTACTTGAGGGGTGTAATTCTGAGACATTCTCCATGCGGGTGAGAATTGTTTGAATTTGCAATAGCCACTATCGCCACTTTCATTTAGGTTGATGATAGTTGACATATCCAAATGAGAAGTGGACATGAGGATAAATGAGAATCTTCTATTTCATTCAAGCAGTGGGGCAAACGCAAATTTGATACTTGAAAGCTCCATTTATAACTTAAATTATTGTCCAAGTAGTGATAACATTGATTTCCTCGAGCTATCATATAATAGGCTTAACGATGATTGAGACAATCACCAAATATGTCAACATAGTGAGAGAATCTAGCTCTCACTGCTATGTGGGCAAAAAAAAATTATGGTTAGAAGTGATATGGAGATATCGCCAAATAGAGTAGTTGTCTTTCACATGGATATAGGAGAAAGTCTTAGTGTTTAGATACTAAGGTTGTATAAGCATCATACTACCTTTATTGATATTCCATAATCTCATTGTTCTTAGTTAAATGAGATTTCTTGAAATTGAACGAAGAAAAGAAAAGCAAATGAGTACTAATTGAGTAAGCGCTGTAGAATATTTGATGCATATATATGTGTTCAACTAGTCCAATGCTCAACAATTAAAATGGTGAGTAGATATCAAGATGATGCTTAGTGTACATGTCTGATGCAATCAAGTGATCAATGAGATATTTATGGAAGTAATTTAGGATCAACTGAGGATTATCTGGTCATGATGCATATTGTGATGCACATATGTGAGACGTTGTATCCTTTAGGCACCAAGTATTATTGGAGGACCTAGTATACAAACTCTAGATATTATTGATAAGATGTGTGCATAATTAAGTTGTTCTCCAATATGTTCTACGAGCGGTATAATCGTTTATTCCTTACACTTAGCCTTGGTGCGTATAAAGGCATGTTAGCGGTAAAGGATCATGTAAAACTCGATTCTTGGGGCTTGTGAGAACATGCGATTGGTACTGAAATATGAAATGTCGCTAGACCCCGATTGGCCCTGTCACACGGGAAATCTTACTGGCGTTGTGATAGCGAGCGGGATGAGACTTAAAAGATCATTTCGCATAAATAACTTGTGCGATTGATCATCTTCACACTTGAGAAGTGGGGAAAGATACCTTAGCTAGAGAAGCTAATATGAGATCATATGCTTGATGGATTATGAAGTATGTTCACACTTCATAAAAAACTTAATTTTGAGTTGAACGTGCAAATTATTATAAGGCATTAAGAGAGTGACTATCTGGTAGTGTGGAAGTTAGGCGCTTAGATAATGATTTGGCTTAGGTTCATATAATATTAAGATCAGTGATATGCCCAAGTTGAGTGGGAGCGCCATCATAATATGTATTCATACGACATATGCTTTGAGACGATTTCTTGTGAGAAGTAACTGAATGGTCCCTACTTCATCACTATGTGAGCCCATATTTTCTCGTGTACCCTTTGAGACTCTGGATCATGTCATGAGGTGTAAGCTTGACGACGCTACTTTAGCATGATATCCAATGGCCACGAGTGATCGGTCTGTCGGAGCATGTCTACGAAAGCTATCAAGACCAATCTGATTGGTATGGGAAGTCGAGGAATAACTAAAGTTTGCAAAGCACTTATGTTCTATTATTCGTAGCCCGAGCGACTGTTGGAAAATGTCCGATCAGTCATGAACATAGATACATATTTGAGTGAGTTAAGCATGCTCTATTTATTAAGGAATTTAGAGATGCTTGATTAAGTGCGGCCACATAGTTTGGGGTATACAACGAGTTATTGAGTTGTAGGGTTATGTTCGTTCGGTAATACTTAATATAACTCTCATCATTGCTCCTTATCGCTTGGTCGCACGCCTCATTCTTTGTATGAAGGGACGAATAGTGAACTTGAGAAGTTGAGATGATGAGTATCATTGAGATTGAGTCAAATATGTATGAGTGGAAAATGTTGAATATTGGGTCAGGTTTTTGGGCCCGTGAACCAATAGGCATCTAGGATAGAGTTTGAGTCTCCCAAATATATGTTGGGATACTTTTCTGAGATAAAATCTATCTAAAATAGTGTTTTATTCTTTCAATTGTATATTGGGATACAGACTTTTCTTGAGGATAAGGTTGTGTACACCTATATATAGGGTACATGATTGTGATAGAATTATAACACAAAAATACAAATGTGGTACAAATGAATTATCACAATACTCTCTCCAAATAATTTCTCTATATATTTATCTCTACATTCTTCGTTGAAGTATCAACATAGACTCCATAGATTTGAGGTGTGTAAATGAATGGATTACTCTAGTAGTGATACACCAAAGCGAGTAAGGTGAGTTTGTGGTTTGCACAAGATTTGGAGTAAAATCCAATATGGGTTAGATCTTGAAAACGTTCGTGGGGTGATCTTGAATCAATGAGAAATACGATATGTTCATGACCATAAAAGGTATGGACCTGTAGACAAAACTGATCCGTGTACATAAATCGACATGCTTCCGCTACTTAAAGTTAATTCTAATCCAAAATTATGTATCTATGATTTCATATCTATATGCATATAATCATTTACTAAATGCAAAATCAATTTATGAGATATTTATATGAATTATCCACTGTTGTTTTTCAACCATTTTATAATGGTTTTTGCTATTATATTTGTAATTATATTTTTATAAGTGGATTTGCCTCAAACGTGCCTACCCTTGCTTTATAGAAATGGAACTATATTTTGGTATGTTATTACGTGGAGCAAAGTCGCTCACTTGGCACTTAAACGTGTGCAATTTAAATGTGTGGTTATAATTTAATTTAAAATTATTTCTATATACGTACATTTATGATTGAAAATATCTCAAAAAAAAACAAGAAGAACAAAAACATGAGATTCTTAATAAAATACACCTGAAATTACGAAGTTTAGAGTAAATTAATAAACATTCTAGAAATTAAGTTTAGCTACGCAAATATTTATATTTTTTGCAAAATTACAAATACATTTTTTTAGGGAATGTCTATATAATTTATCTTGATAAAAGTATTTATAGATTTTTGTCCCTTTGAGCTATCAATGTAAATGAAAACTAAAATCCTAAGAGAGTAGCGTACTTATATTTTTGTAGGACATGAAATGTTTTTTTAATTAAATCTCTTATTAAGAAACGTTGATGTAATTTACCCTTAATTTTAAAGTTAATTATATTTAAATTTTTTCTGAAAATATAAAATTATACTTTTCCTCAAAGAGGTTCCAAAATTATATTTACACCCCTAATAGAAATTCATTATTTATGTCTGATCCCCTTTTGATAGAATTTGAAAGAAAAATAATGACATTAGCAAAAAAAGTTACATGAATTTCTAATTTTACCTCTTATTTAATGTTCTCATGTAATAATCTTGTACTTATAAGAAAAAAAATTGTTAGCTGCACTTCATATATCCCCTCCTCTGGGATTGATTGTAATTATACCTAAATTCCCTTTGTTTTGAAAAATTACATTTAGCACCTTTGAAGTTTACTACGTCTAATAAATAAGTTCTCCCGTTAACCAAAATTTGAATTTTCTGATATAAACAGAAAAAAATATATATATTTCCCCCAATTGACTTATTACTGATTTATTGTAGGTTAGATAAGTTTTTTATAACCAAATTATCCTCATACTTCTTCACACTTTAATGCATGTGAGAAAGTAAATATTCACTGTTATAAAGATAGTTTAGACGGAAAAAAATTATTTGACCTTTTATTCAGTTTTTTTGTTAATATCAACAAATTCAATAAATTTCGACTAACGGATGAATTTATTTGTTAGACGGAAGCAAATTTCAGAAGCGCTACATGTAATTTTCTAAATTACAGGGGGTTTAAGTGTAATTACACTATACCTCTGGAGAGGAGAGTGTAATTATTCCTATATTTATCCATTTATAAGTATAAAAATATACATTGGAATGTAAAATGACGACAAAATTAAGAATTTATGTAAATTTTTATGCTTACGCTAGCATTTTTTCATTGAATCATAAAGAAAAATGTCAAATATAAATAGAGAATTTTTAAAATATATATATAAATATGAATTTAAAACATTTTTAACCAAAATAGGTGCATATCTTTTAAAAGACAATTCGAGCAAATCGTGTATAATTTAAAATCAACTGCGTACTTTATTTGATTTGATTTGATTTTGAACTAAAATAAGTGTAAGAAAACACATATCACGCAACAAATCTATGTACTCTCAACTCCTACTACATCTTCTTCATCATCATATTAATATACAAAATATGTACTACATTAACACACACCATCATCTCACTCTTACGTTGTTCTGCTGCAATCTGCCTCTCCAAATCCTACCCGTCGATTCCCCACATCAAATTCCACCCATAGATTTTGTTGATGAAAGTTACCAATGATATTACTAGTAACTCCGAGCGACTCCGACCGTCCGATGCCCACGCAGTGTACGCCACCTCCCACATCATCCAAATTCCTCTCCTTGTCGATCGAGATCTCCACCCCCTTCTCGAACTCAAACACCACGTTCCCTATCAGCCGTCCGATCTCGCTCGGTTCCCCCTCGAAGCACATGTCCAACGCGCCGCCGTAGACGTACCCTTTCTTTAGTTTCGGGCCCGCCAGCCTCACGACCTCCTTCCTCACCTCAGCATACGCCGCTTCCACCAGGAAAGTGTACTGCGTGCCGGAGTCGATCATCGTCTGGCCGGAGCCGCCGGAGTCCGGCCGGAACACCGCCGCGGAGATGTTCAGCCTTTTCCCGCCAATTCTGATGCCCACGAGGCCAACGGTGTAGGCGAGGGGGTCAAAATTCGGGAGGCGTTGACTTTGGGGAAAGGTCAAAAGGTCGATGTATCGAAACGCACGGGAGTTGGGGTTGAAGCCGAGGTAAAACGACCCCGTTTTGGCGTTGTTGTTATTATTATTAGTCTTGTTAACGACAAGGCCTTGTTTGGCGGGGACGC
Organism: Sesamum angolense; assembly: GCA_034509725.1. Classification (NCBI taxonomy): domain Eukaryota; kingdom Viridiplantae; phylum Streptophyta; class Magnoliopsida; order Lamiales; family Pedaliaceae; genus Sesamum; species Sesamum angolense. The sequence continues at coordinate 22,315,253 of JACGWL010000001.1, forward strand.
AGTAAGAGAATTCGGGGACCTTAGCTTGGGAAACAAAGGACAGCCGCCCAAGATTCATTCCCAGAATGCCCTCAGCCTCGCCGGAGTCCGCCGCGCATCCCAGTATCAAGGGAGGGGTACTTTGGGAACTAGAGAAGGTGAACTTTTCCCTGACGAGATTGCCCTCGGCCAAGGTCCCGTCTGCGTAGAAGTAAGAGTAGTGGCAGAGACGGTTCTGGTCGCACGTCGTCGGGAGGGTGAAATCGGGAATTCTGGGCTTGCAGAGGGGGTGGTTGCAGGGTAGGACAGAGAAGGAAGAAGAGAGAGAAGGGTCGAACGACGACGACGGAGGCGGCCTCCGGGGTGATTTCCGGTGGCACTGAATCCAAGACAGCTGGCTGCCGGTGTCCAAAACCATCTGCTGTGTCTGCGCCGGGGTGCCGATGGGGAGAGAAACAATCAGGGCCATCGAATACTTGAACGACGACCGATAATTGTAACCAAACGGCGGCGACGCCACCACCGCCGCAGTTGTCTTCTGCACCCTTCTCTTACCCGAAGCAGACGCCACCATTGAAGAGAGGAACTTTGCTCTAGCAGAAGAGGTTTCTGACAGAGGAGCAGAGGTTAGAGGAAACGACAGAGAAACCGTGGTTTCTTGAACACTAAGGTGGAAAGAACCCACAAACACCATGAAAAGAAGGAGAAAGAGAGAGCTGCAGGAGGACGCCATTGTCACCAACAAGAAGAAGAGAGGTTTAGAGAGAGAAACTGAAGAGTGGGGTTGAGTGGTGGGAAGTGAGAAGTGTAGTTTGGTATTTATATGAGATGGAAAGAGAGCGGACGCGGTTTCCAGCTTTGTGTCGTGGAGTGGTTGTATCTAATAATCCCCAGTTAGCTACTTACAGCTTTTACCATACTGCTTTTAAGCTACTATATAGCTTAGGTTGGCAATTATTTTTTTCCTTTTTCTTGAAAAAAAAAAAAAAAGTCGATGTCTTTAAAACAAGGGGTACTTACAATCTTCTAAATTTTTATATAATTACACATAAATTTTTTATAATTTAAAAAATTATATTTATCATCCTTTAGGTTTATTTTCGTTTAATAAATTAGTTCATCTATTAGTCAAAATTCAATTAATTTACTGATATTAATAGAAAAATTGAATGAAAATTAACATATATTCTCGATTGACTTATTACTGACTTATTGTATATCAAGTATTTTTTTCAGACTAAACTAGCCTTATAGGTAATAATATCCTCCTCATATGCATTAACGCGTAAAGGCATATGAGGATAATTTGCCATAAAAAAAATTTATTTGACCTACAATGAGCCAGTAATAAGTTTTGAGGTACATATAGAGTTTGTTTAAAAAAAAAAATTTATTAATATCAGCAAAATCGGTGAATTTTGACTAACGAATGAACTGATTTGTTAGACGGAAGCAAATTTCAAATGTGCTAAATGTAATTTTTTTCATGGGGTTTACGTATAATTATATCAAATCTAAATAGATGGGAGTATAATTATCCCTTACAACAATAATATATTATTATAATATTCAATAATCAATACAACAATATTTCTAAAACAAACATACAGATTTTCACAGAATTTAAACTCACAACATCTTGTTTGTGAGACCTCAACCTGACCAGATCATTGATTTTTTTTTCTTTTTCTCAAATTTACATATTCCCACCTTACTTTCCTTTTTTCTTTTCACTTATTTTCTTGTATGGTCTATATTGATAATTATTACAATAATTTTATGATAAGTGTAGTTTTATTTATTTTATAATTATTCATATAAAAAAAACTTCATAATATTATTTTCAATATGATCAGAATAAAATTTGTCTAATACGTTGCTTGTATTAGTTTATATATTTTTTAAAATATTTCATGAAAGTTCTTGAGAGATTCATAAAATATTACAAAATACCTCGATAATTCTTTTAAAGAAAATAAATTAATAACACCCCAAAATTTGAAGTTTATGGAAATAAAATTTATAAGCTCCTTCAAATTTAGTCATGTTAATCACAAATATTATTATTATTTTATAATATTAATTTATTCAAATATTTTCAAATTCTATTTTTTAAAAAAATAAAGTCGACCAGACACCCTTTAAATTCAATTTGTCTTCTCCACCAACCTCTACGATGTTTTTAAAAGGAAAGCAATTTTCTTTGGTAATGATATAATACCATACTTTACAGCTACATCCATTCTACCATACAATTAATTACTAAAATTCAATACTTTTTGACCCTACCAAATTATTATTATTATTAATATTAATAAAGATAATCAATATTAATAATTACAATCAATAATAATAATTATAAATCATAATTGTAATAACACAGAACCCTTTTTCTTGGCTTTCACTTTTTGCCGTATGTATTAAGAAATTGAAAAAAAAATAAAGCATCAAATTCGAAACAAACCTACCATCCTAAGAACACACACTTGTCCAAATTCTAGACTTCTTACCTTTCCGTTCATATTACCTTTTTTTTTCCCCTAAAAAAAATATATGACCTTTATTTGTAATTATAATAGTCATCGATGTCCCCAAACATATAAAAAATTGTGAAAAAAAACAAATATGGTGTAAGGAGGAGAAAGAAAGAAGTCCGTCAGAAGAAAATAACGTAGACTAAAGTGAAAAAATAAATATTGTAATTGTGGTTTATAAATAATATTTAAAATTATTACCATGGCCATACTTCTTTTGAAGGAAATGAATCAATTAAAGGATACATTTGAGTATTGTTAGCAAGCAGGTTAAGTTTGCTTGGCTCATCAAGATTGGAATCCGGGGGGAGGGGGGCATAACAGGCGGCCATAATAAATCTATTACAATTATTCATGTACAATATCAATATCTAACAAAAATCATTACGACAATCATATCTTGATCAATAATGTAAAATAAATTAAATATAACCAATACCTACTATTATAATAGATAACACCTACTATACAATAGAAACAACATTTCAATCCCACCATGACCTCTAAGATCATAGAATCTCAACTTTTTCAACTATTTTGAGCTTCACTAAGCACCTTGGTAATATTTTGTTTTGACCATTATTGGCATCACTTGTTTATCACTTGTGCCAAAAGCTGAATTTGAGTCGATTTCAGCAGTCTAAGCGTGAGCCTCAGCAACTTGCTGGAATTGTGTTGGAGCAAATCAAATGCAAAATTATTTGTTCTCAATTTTATACTTCTCTTCAAACTATTGTGCTATATAAATTAAATTACAATATATTCACAAACTCACATAAATAAAAAAATACCACACACACGATTTGATAGAACTCAAATTTACACTTGGGATGTCAGTCAAATTATGATCCTTTTAATTAATTTTAGTTGGTCACCGAAATGCATGGGACCCACGGAGGCGGTGGGCCCAACTTGTTCTAATGACACATGATTCTTGAAGCTTGGTTCATGCAATGTGGCACTAAATTCCACAGAATCCATGTCTCAATTTTAAATAATATAAATTTTTTTAATTATTATTATTTTTTATTTTTAAAATTTTGATTGAGGGATTATCCAATTTGATCAGGGTGACGGTTGGATGTTATGCGCAGTTGGTCAGTTTGGTGCTGCCTCCTCTTTGGGTATTATATTTCATGTCTTAACTGATTTGGAATCATGTTCATCACATTTTTATTTGTTCATGTATTTCAATCAATTAACATTAATAATTCTGTTTAGTGTTGTCGTTTCTTCACTATGTCTCAAAAGTTTGTGTGTGAGTGTGTGTGTGTGTGTGTGTGTGGGCATAATTTTTAATTTAGGAAATTGGATTATAGTGTATAGATCCATTAATGATGGTCAATATAAATAATAATAATAATAACAACAATAATAATAATAATAATTAACAAGTGATAATATCAGTCGATAGCTAATAATAGAGAAAAATGCAATTTATCCCCTGTGATATGAGAAATGAGTAAAAAACTCTCAGTAAAAAATAAAATAGCAAATGGTCCCCTATATAAACCATTGATAGGGAGTAATTTGCTTCATTTTTTTTAAACACAGGAGAATAATTTGTTAATTCTTTTGTTATAGGGAGCATTTACTCATTTCACATAATACAGGGAGGTAAATTGCATTTAACCTGCTAATAATTATATGTATTCAATGTATTATAATTTTTAAAATTTAAACAATTTTCAAGAATTGTGTTTGAAGCATTACTACATATAGTTAATTAATGACATAAGTATAGTGAAAATTTATTTAAAATGATGATTTTTCACAACATATTTTGGTCACTAGTTAACTATCATGGGGAGGATTCTTATGAAAATCTTTTAAAGTAAACAATATTGACACCTCCTAGGTTAAATCAAGTTACATAAATATTTTTTTTTGTGTAAAATTACAATCATGCGTAACATTTTTCAGGAGATATCTGTAAGCTTTGCATTTGAATATGGAGTATAGTTGTAATTACAACTATAATTTCAGGAGGGCATATTTGTAATTTAACAAAAGGCAAGAAATGTTTATGTATTGTGGCCTAACATCAAAAGGTGTTAATATAATTTACCCAAATCTTTAATATAAAAGAATAAATGGCCCTAGATCTGCGCAAAAAATATTCAGATCGATATAAACTCGAGTATGTAAAAACTCATTACGATCAAATTTGTATCAATGGTTTGCATATAATCATACATTTCAGCCATATCTGTAAATGCCCTTGATGCTCCATATGTGACTTCAACAACCCTAGCTTTTCCCACGAGCTTAATCTTCAAACGACTTAATTAGCTTAATCATCGAAAAATTTTATTTAAAACATTCTTTATTTTGTTCTCACGAGCTCTGTTTTACAGGTTTATTTATAAATTAATTATTGAAAAATCATGGACTCTCAGTGATAATTATTTAGACCTAAAAAACTTTTAACACGTCGTACGATAAATAAAATATCTGAGAAATGAACCAAATTGTTCGATAAATTTATATTTGACCACTAAAATTAATTTGAACACTATAGTATAAATGATGATTATTAAATTTTAACTTAACATATAAGTCAAAAAATATATATATATATATATATATATCATAAAATTATTTGGTTGATGTTGATTTTTCATATAATTCGGCAGCCAAGACATGTCCTTTTATGCTCTGCTTTCCAGCTAGCAAAAATTGCATTCAAAGGGAGAGGGTTATGGAGAAAACTTGAGAAGGAAGGTGTGTTTGGTTAACCATATTCTGCTATCATTGCCAAACAAGTCGTATGCCTCAATTCTCACTCTCCCATTAATTATATGCTCTTAATTTATGTTTCATTTACTTTGAAATTTTTTGAATGAATTACAACGAGCTCTTGGATATTCGACATAATTATTATTTTTTTTTATTTGAAAAATTATATATACTATTTGATGTTTGAAAAATTATGTGATTTTTAAATGCAGCTCTGAAATTGTCAATTTTATTCTTACTGTATATTTTTTTGTAGGAAAAAATTCGGATCTACTGGATGAAAAATCTTGAAAAATTATAAAAAAAATTATCCAGTTAGTTCATAAAAATATTTTAGAAAATGGGTTTAATGCAATTTGCCCACTATGGTATTGCAAATTGGCAAATTACTCCCCATAAAAAAATAGCAATTTACCCCCTATATTTTATAAAATGAAGCAATTTACCCCCTAGACAGGAGGGTAAATTGCTTCATTTTAAAAAACACAAGGGGGTAAATTGATGTATTTTAAAAAACACAGGAGAATAAATTGCTAAAAAAAATTCTTCGGGGGGTAATTTGCACATTTACAATATCACATGGGTTAAATTGCATTTTTCCCTTTAGAAAATTAAAAAAATAAATAAAATTGTATTTCACAATCCACAAAGACATTTAATCAGTTTAGCACAAAAATAAAAGGAGATCTAACGAAAACTCATAAATTGGATTAGTTGTTAATTTAAATAATCGATAAAATTAGAAGATATCAATAATTATTTAAATAATAATAAAATATTTATAATTATATGGAGTTGTAATTTATAGGATCCTGTTTTTATGATTAAATTTAAATGCTTCTTACGTCGTTTTCAAAGTCATTATTAGAGTTGACCAGCGAAGTACATTGGCACACATATGTAAATAGATGTCAATTAGGATGTCTCTTCATCATGATGATGTGGAAGGAACAACGTTCCATCTCACTATTGTCCATTCCTATCATCAATTATGTACCCAAAATCTACACAAATTTATTTTAGGGCTAAACGTAAATTTTTATAATTTAAAAAATTAAATATAATAATAATAAATTTTGTTTTTATTCAACAAATAAAATTCATTCAGTAATTAAAATTAACTAAATTTATTAATATCAACAAAAATAAAGATAAATAATGAATGAAATTCGTCTTTACCTCAATTGATCTGCACATTGATTTATTGCAAATCAAATAAATTTTTTTATAACTAAATTACCCTTATACATCTTCACACGCTAATACATATGAGGATGTATATTTTCACTATTATTATGGTAATTTAGTAAAAAAAATATTTGGTTGACCTACAATAAATTTGTAAGTCGTATAATTTTTCAAATCTCATGAGAGATATTATCCCTTTATTTTAATTTATAGTTCCGGAAGAAATATAACTTTTTATCATGAACATCATTATCATGGTTAAAATTAAAGTGTAAATATTAATTAATCATGATTGTTCAATAATTATTAGTTGGTATTTCTATTTACGAGCCAAAATAATAGCCATAGCTAAAAGTTATGGCAAAGTTTTTGGTCATGGCCAAAAACAATAACAAATACTTTGGTCATAAATAAAAGGGTAAATTACAACAACCTCCACTGAGATTCGATTTAATTACGAATACCTCCTTATTGTTTGAAAAATTACAAATACCCCCCTGATGTTTAATGAAATTATGTAATTTTGGATGAATGTATGAAATTATCAACTTTTGCCCTTACGGTATTTTTTGTTTGTTTTTAAAATATAAAACTTATAAAAAATTCAAACAGGGCCAGATGGAAAAATTTTTAAAATTATTGAAAAAAATTATCTTAGTCCATAAAAAATATTTTTTTAAAAAATAAATAAACTTATAATTTTTAATCCATAAGGGCATTTCAATTAGTTTATCACAAAAAATGGATGAAAATCCAACAAATTGGGCTAATTGTTAGACGACCATTAAAATCAGGGAGGTATTGATAATTTTTCAAACAATGAGGAGGTATTCGTAATTATGCCAAACCTCAGGAAAGATTCATGTAATTTACCCTAAATAAAATTATATTAACTTTCAGAGGATGTGACCGTAAAATACCCTAAATCTTAATTAATCGAATTTAATTGAATAAGATTTGATTCATTACTACATGATACATCATATTTAAACTTAAATACTAATTTAATACATTAATATTAGGGATAATCACATCTACAGTCCTTGATCTATGGTCTATTTACCCAAATCATTCATATTTTTTTGAAAAATTACGCATATGCCCACAAAAAATGTTAACATTATTTCACAAATCACCTCTAATTTGAAAAATTATGCATACATCAATCAGAAACATCAACATCATATACAAAGTACCCTTTTTTTTTTTTTGCTGTTATGGATGGTTTTTGTAATTATGCAGAAAACAGGGGATATTTATGTAAATAAATCATAGATTAGGGAGCGTAAATATAATTATCCTTTGGTTTTTCTAAATCAACAAACATATCTAAAGTAAATAAAAAAAGTGAGCTACTATTATAAATAGTAAAGTTACACTTTTGGTTCTGTAACTTATTCTATTAACACATTTAGTCCTTTGGCAAATTTAATCATGAACATCCCATATTTTGTCCATTTTTTTTTGGCAAATTTAGTCATGTATTGACAATTTTGAACCCAACGACTCATAGGTACAAGATAAAAAATGAGATCTATTGTAGTAGGAAGAGAATCAAAATTGTCAACACAAGACTAAATTTATCAACAAAAAAAAAAAAAAAAAAAAAAGGATTAAGAGGGTATTTGGCTAAACTTACATGCTCCTCAAACATCTATGAGTTATTTGAGAGCTTAAAAGCTTTAAATATTTATTTGGCTAATTTTTTCTAAATGGCTTATAAGATATTAAAAATAAATATTTTGAATCTTATAAACTCTTTACGAAAAAGTTTAACTTTCTAATTTTTTTTTTATAAAATCTTTTAAGTTATATAAAATTAATATGTTATAAGATAAAAATACCTCATTTCATACACTCATACACACACGCGCATGCTCTCCTCTCTCTCTCTCTCTCACACACACACACACACACACTCTCTCTCTCACTCTCTCTTTAGGATTTAAAAAACTTATTTTGCTATTTAATGTTTCTAACATTTGAAAACAAGAAAATACTTTATTATTTAATACCAAATTATTTATACTAATATAAAATAAAATATTTTTTCGTATTAATTTTTTAATATCAAAATTTATCCTTAAATTTATTTATTTTCTTCAAAATAAATTTGATCAGAATAGTAATTACAAAATATTTTAATAATCTCATTATTTTTATAATTTTTTTCTCTCACCTACTACTCCATGTTTCTTTCTCCTATAAATTTCTCCATGCTTATTTTTCTAACAAACTTTTATATTTTTAATAAACTTACAATTACAATGTATTTTTTTTTCTTCATCCCATATCACAGTTTCTTTTATATGCTCGCATGAATTTGTGCAACAACGACTAGTTATAGTTAAATAAAAATAAGATTAGTATTGATATTATATTTATTGAAAAATATAAATTCAAAATATCATATATTATATTACTAGAAATAATCATTCCATTAACAAAGAAAATATTAATTAGATATCTATATTAATATTCGCCTAGTATGAATGTATATATTATTCTTATTAAAAAGTTCATGTAATAATTTCATTATTTTTTTATTATAAAAAGATTATTTATTAAATTTTTATTTGAACTTAAACTAATGTGTACAATTTATAAAATCATTCTATTTTTTAAAAAATAAAATATGTCAAGAAATAACAACTTATTTTATTCAATGATATCATATATATTTTAGTTATTTTACTAATTAAAAACCTTATTATGCCAACCACCCTAACATCTTATAAGATGCCTTCACATATTATAAGCTTTAATATCTTATTTTATTCAAACACTTGAAGAGCTTATTTTTAAAATAAAATCCAACATCTTATAAGCTCCTAAAACATCTTATAAGCTACACCCTTTAAATGAGTATATCGAATAAAGTTACAGAACTAAAAAAAAGAATTAAATATATAAATGGAATAATTACATAACCAAAAAATACTAACGACCAGAAGTTATAAGATAAAATAATAAAATAAATTACAGAACCAAAAGAGTTGACGATCTAAAATTACAGAATAAAAAATAGGGTCAAATACAATTTACCCCCTGTATTAATGAAAAAGTGCAACAAAACCCATATGAAAAAATGATTGCAATTTACCCCCATTCGAAGAAAGGTAAATACCGTAAATTGTATCGTTTTTTAAATCACATGAGGGTAAATTACACTTTTCTTTTTATAGAAATTTTTTTGCACTTCTATTAATACAGTGATAAATTGTATTTTTCCCTAAAAAAATATAATCTTACTATTATAAAATATAAACTATACACCCACATTTACTTACAAATGATTTCAGTGTATATCATATGAAAACGGGTAAGTGTCATCTCAACTAATTTCCATGATGGAATGAGACATTGTACAGATATACATCAATGTCCAAGATGATGAAGATCATGATCAACATCAACATCAACATCAACATCAACATCGCACGTCCACGAGCGATCGTCTCTCTAAATGTTTATCGAAAAATTAAAACATATGGTAACGTCAATTTTGATCATTGATTCAAAATAGCCACTATTAGGCCTTCAATATACATATATATTGCCAACCACAAATAAAATAAAAAGAATATATAATAATTTTCTAATTTAAATTCTGTGGTATGTGAGAATCTGAGACTAATAGCCATCATTATACATCTTCTACTTTTTCTTTTTAATTTTCTTTTGAAAAATAATATTAATTCCAATTATAGTCTATTTTTTTCATTTTAAAAATTATTTCTAGGAACGAAGATGTTGCTCATCATTGCTATGAGTCTACACTTATCTAAATCGAACTTTATATTAGTTTCAACTAATATTTTACGTAAATTATAATGGGTATTTTTTTTTAAATTTATCATGATAATAATTATTTTTTTATTATTTAAATAATTATAAATATTTTTATGATAATAGTGACACCCCATTATAGGAAGTATTTGTATGTCGATCGTTAAATTCGTGAGGTATTTATAATTTTTCAAACAACTATGAGGTATTTGTAATTTTGACAAATTTCGAAAAAAATCTATTATAATTTACCTAATATTTTAATAAATAATTCAATATGAATAGATTTATATCTTACATTATGAACGATGTCAATCACAATTTAATGAACCAATACAAAAAAAAAAAAAAAAAAAGCTTAAGTTTTGGGCATAATTATTCTATATTTGATTAGGGTTTTAGATCAAAGTATTTGCTATTATAATTACTCATTACGATCAAAATATTTGTTAAGTTCTTTTTAGCTAAATGTTTTGGCAGCGTCCATTAAATTAATACTCGTCACAAAACAATCGTTAATCACTACTATTCATTACGATCTTTTTATTTTTAATCATAATAATTAATTATAATAAAATAAGGTGATTATTGTTTGTAGTGCATTAGTTTCTAATTTATATATGTCCAATCTTTTCACCTTTTCTTCAAAAAAGGACAAAGTTTACGAGGCGGAATGGGACAAGCCATCCTTCTTAGACAAGAGGCAAGAATTTCGGTGGTTATTTATTTATTTATTTCAAAAACTAATAATAAAAGTATGTGGACGTTTTTCTTTTTCTACTCGTAATTTTATATTCCTAAAACTATATACGTTATCCGAAGAACATATTTTATGCATTAAATAAAAAAAAAAAAGATGAGAAATTTGTAGTTACTATTGTTGTCATATTCCAACAACCTACGTACCCCAAATATATTGTAATAATAATTAATAATTGATTCCGAGTGAAATGTTTTCTCCCCAAACCCAAAACCGCAGAATTTTTGTCGTCCTGTCGACAGATTTTGGCGCATTTACAAAGTGGAGAATGATGGTCGGTATGGTATGTTGCATTTGCACTTCCACTTGCCCCTTATATTTAATTTCAATATCTTATATGTGGTCTAAGGGAGATGAATATATTTTATTTCTCTTTCTCCCTCAATTTGGATATACGTTGTGGAGGTGACGCTTTTACCTTACGTAATTATAAAAATCATCCCTTTGTCGATCTTCATCATTTTTGTCAAAAAAATAAATCAAATATCAAAATAAATAAATAATTGAAAATTAAGGAAAAGAAACGAGGAAATCATTTGTTCCGTTGCTGGAGAATTGTTGGGAGATATCAATTTGATCCCGTAATCTTTTAATTGTGAAACCTTATTAATCAAGTGTGGTCTCGTTACCCGTACTTGTTTGTTTCTACATATGCTGATTCTCTGTGACCTTACATGAATTATCGGTGCTTTGAGTTAAATTAAGTTGTAAATACTCTTTATTTCGAAAAATTATAAATACATCATTTAAATAGATAATAATTATATAGCCCGTAGACAGTAATGTGATAATTAGTATTATAAGTAGCATGTTTGAGCTGCTGATTTGTAACAATGTTTAATATAAAAAGTTGATGCCAATTCATGGTGGGAATCCATAGATTAGATTGAGTAGAAAAGAGAAAATGGTGTTGTCTCTCATAGGAATATATTTGGAGTTGTTTCGGTTTTGATGAGTAGATGTGGGGGTTAGAGAGTGTTTTAACAATCCAGACTCACCCTTTATCCATATTTGAATTTTATCGAAGAAATAAACTCCTTATATTGAGCTTAAGGTTTAAATGTAGTTCGAAATATTTTAAAAACTAGAGTGAACATTGAAAAACCCCTCTCACACGCCACCACTCGTCCGTCCTGACCCGACGCAGGCGTTAGGAAAAATATCTCAATATATATTTTTTTGCAGCAAAAATACTTAATTAATCTAACATTAAAAAGATTTTGAATTTTTTGATTTTAAATATATAATTATTATATATAATTGCTATTTCAATTTACGGATTAATAAAGCATTTACTTAATTCTGGACTTTGGAGTTACAAGGTTTGAGTACAGCATTAAGGTGCATTTGCATTGGTTTAATGTCACATTATTGAAGTTACAACTCTAACACCCCTATATAAGCTGCTGAAAATTCACTTCAAGAACACACCAAGGAAAACAAAAGATATGTCTTCTCTTCAGACTCCTTCCTCTTTGCAAAATTTGGCTTTTCAGTTTTCCTCTTGAGGTGAGTGACTATTGTTCGAGGTGGCTTTTAGTATAGTACAATACTAAAAAAACAGAACCTGGTTATCCTAGGAGAAGTGGCGCTGTACCGGAATCACTACATACAGGGTGTCAAATTTCTTGGGGAAATAATATTTTTGGTCCCATAAGTTAGGCTTGTTTTATTTTTGGTCTCATAAGTTAGGTTTCACTTTTGGTCTCATTCATTACGAGATTAACACTTTTAGTCTCGTAAACTCACAAAAATTAATACTTTTGGTCATCATCCATTTTTTTCTTTACAATTTAATGTTGTAATGCATGTGCCCAGCATGTCATTGTTAAGTATTTTTGACTGAAGAGAAAATTAATTTGTTTTCCAACTTGGGACCATTTTAGGGGAAAAATATAACTACATTTGAGGGAATTTTTTTTTTTTTTTAAGGAAATTAGTGTAAAAAATATAGTGATTTCTCCCTTCTCTCACAAAAATTGAATAATGTCCTTCCTATATTTCTATAAGTTGAAGCCAAGTGGAAGCAACACAAAGAATCATGTAGGCTAAATGAAGTACTCATATGCTACTATTTGAAAAAGGGTCAATTTTTCTCCAACCTAAAATACTTAATGGCAACGTATTAGGCACGTGACCTATATCTTTAAATTGTAGATGGAGAAGCGCATGAGGATCAAAAGTACTAATTTTTGTAAGTTATGGGAACAAAATTGCTAATCCCATAATGAATGGTACTAAAGGTGATATGGGGCTAACTTATATAACTAAAAATTCTATTTCCCCTAATTTTTTCAAGGCAAGTAGAATTCAGTTATGTGATTCGCTCGCAACATATCTTCACCATTCCAACTAGACACCTCAAGGTCTTCAAATCCTGACGACCACTCTACCAGCCTGATAACTGAATTGCAACAGTAGTTATGAGACAGACGCAACGAAATGGAAAAACTAAAGGAATGATATGTCCAGGCAAGCATATTACTACCATTGTCTAACTGGAAGATAAAATGCACAACTCCAGTGAGAAAGAAACCCTGAAGTCTGACCATGAGGTTGAGTTAAATCAACTCAATCAAGAAAACCATTAGCTTCACAATGAGGTGATAGAGCTTAGAGAAACTCCATATCACCAAGTAGAGGACATCCTGAGTGTCCAGAGAAAGATCCAACGGAGGACTCAATGGAATATCATGAAGAGGGTGATAAGGTGACAAATCAAAGCGTTACCGACTGAGATGTATATCGAATTGATATTTATGAGTTGTCACTGTACAACTCGTTTGAGCTAAGTTTACTGCTTTATTCTATTTAGTATATTTGCTTTAATGTTTCATTGATCATTTTCTATATCTTTCATTGGAAGTGGCTTCAATATACCGTTTAGTCTATTTTCATACTTGCCCCTAAAAGCTTTGTTTCTAACAATCTTGAAGAAATTAGAGTGTATTGAAATGAATGAGTTTCTAAGTCCTTTACTTGAATTTGGTTTTTCTTTAGAAAAACACATTTGGTAAAGGTAAGGCCAAGATAAAACAAAGAACACCAAAAGCACCTAAATCATGCTGAAATAGTGAAACGGTTGTACAATATGTCAGGAAATGTCTTTCTTAAAAAGGTCAAACGTAGGCAGTTATTAACGTGATTGTGGGACTTTAGAAGAAATTGGAGTACATGTGTATCTACGCAACCCAATCTACTAACTGATCCTGAACTATTTCGTAGGTTTATTCACACTAATGTACTTAGGCACGTTGGTGCTAACGAATTGTGGTGTGTCTCATCAGATCATCAATGAAATAACAAAGAGCATGTGCAGCTGAAACACTCAGAATAGAAAGCGTAGATTTGAAGCTTCCTTCATGATGCATTCTGTCTTTAAAGTGGGTGCACCATGTCTCAAATGTTAAAAAGTTCAGTGTTAGCAAAATTCCATGAGGTTGCTCCTCTGATACTATCGTTTGGTAGTTTAGTTGGCATTAGGTTTTTGATCCGATGGAGTGTAAAAAGTTTTGTTGACTATGTTTAACCACTTACTTGGTTATGATTCTATTATGTGAATATTATCTATTGTGTGGCATAGTAAAGTAGGTCTTTTAAATATGGATTATGTTAAAGGTGTAACGAATTTTGATTTAATTCCAAGTTAGAATGTGAACAATTACAAATGTCATAGATGTGTAGTAGCAAAATAAGTTAGGACTTATCACCCCAAAGATAAGGGATTTAGGACTACTTGGTTTAGTAGACAAAGACATTTTGTAAGTTTAGTGGGGTTCTGACTAGGATCAGGAAAAGATATTTTATCACTTTTTATTATTGCAGTAGATTTGTAAATCTAACTCATTAGAAAAATAGATGAAGCCTTTAATGTGTTGTGTTTAAAATCAAAATAGAAACTCAGACTGGTAAAAAACTTAAATGACTAAGGTCCGATAGGGAGAACATAAGTCGAGTTCTTTTAGTGAATGTTGTAAAACTTTGGGATTGTTCATATTCACGTTCAACTAATGGAATAGCAGAACTACGAATTCTGGACTTCCTAAGTACTTGTGGGGAAAGACAAATACGGCTAGCCATGTTCTTAATAAAATCCCTCTAAACACAACACACATATTCCTGTAGAATTCTATAAAGGAAGGAAACCGAGCCTAAAGTACTTTTGAGTGTGGGGTGCTTTGCAAAAGTGCTAGTCCTTAAACCCCTAAACACAAAAGAAGGAAATTAGGTCATAAGACTGTTGGTACACTTATCTTGAGTTATGTGGAGACAAGTTATGATTTGAGATATTTTATTTTTAAATTAGAAATTTTAGGTATATAGGTCAACACAATAGTCGAATTTCGTAATGCTACTTTCTTAGATGATTTATTTCCTATAAAAATGGAACACCTCGAAGTGTTTCTTTAGATGATTCACTTACATCCATTTCTATTCTTGGTCGTGTGAAAAAGATAAGAAATGTGAGGGTTTATTCTAGGAGTTCTAGTCCAACTCATGAGGAGTCATATGGATGTAGGAGGAGTAAGCGAGTTAGAACTGTCAAGGATTTTGGAACTGATTAATTCACTTAAAGCATCGAGGATAATCTTGTAACCTTCAAAGATTCTATGACTTCTGAAGTCAAATAGTGGAAGAAAATTGTCAAAAGTGAGATTGACTCTATTGTCCCTTATAGGACATGGGTGTTAACATAATAGTTAATGGCGTATGGCACCAAGAGCTTCATATAATTATTATTTTCCAATTGGAACAATGTAAAAGAAATTTAATAAGACTATTAGACTAACAATTTAACATAAAAAAATAGACTTCATATAATTAAAAACAACTAATGTTAAAGCATTAAAAGATAGAAAAAGGCCCAAAGATTCAAATAAATCCTAAATAGTTCATTAGAAAACAAGTAAGCCTAAAATCTAATCATCTGATTCTACTAAGTAATCTTCATTTCCCTCTCCATCATTTCTAGAGGTAATTACATTTTAGGTACCACAGTATAAGGGGAATTGCAAGATAGGTACCATTGTTTACAAAATAGTCAATTTTGATACTGTACTTTACAGAGGCTTGCAATTTTGATACCTCCCTTTCATTTTTGGCCCCTAAACTTTCTAAACAGGTAATTTGGTCCCCAGATTTTTTTTTCAGAACTATACCCCTTTACTATTCAATCTATCAGGCCCAACATGCTTCCGAAATAAAGTTAAGTCTCTATAAATTCATACCTTTTTTGACCGCTTTGTCGTCGGGTATTACAAGTCCTCGATTTTACGGACTTCTTCCAACCACACTACCGCAGCAGATGGTTCGCAGGTCTTCGGCTCCTTCAACAACAAACAACACAGCGCTATTTCGTTTCCTACCTTAGGGTGTAGAGATATTTTCAATATGGAGGCTTAATAAAATTTTGGGTCGACAGGTTGAACAAAAGCCCTTCTTTTATTGAAGAAATATAGGAAATATTACATAGATATTATATCCTCTGTTGGAGGAGACAACTATTTAGCCTCTCATAGGATAGAGGTTAGCCTCTTTGGGGAAAACCCCATAAACTAAGAATTCAAAAAATTACAAAGATAGATGATACTTAGAGTATTAAGCTTTGAAGAGTAGGAGAAAATTTTCTGATGCTCCCCTTCTGCTTCGTTGCTCCTTTATTTATAACCATCCGCGAACATCAAATACAGATTTCAAACTTGTTTTTGATGACGTCATTACGTTCGCCATTTGGATGACATCTTTGCGTTCGTCATCATTCTTTCCAGCTGGTATTCATGATGGCTTGTCGGCCATTTAATTGCTAGTTGGCTCCTTTAATCTACTCTGACTGTTGGTTTTTGTTGTTTTCTGCCGACAGTCTCCTTTTTGAATTTTTACATTTTTCGAATCTTACTTCTTTTTGTAAAAATTCTTCCTTTTACCCTCGTTCGGCTTTGGATCGGGTTTCTTTTGGGTAACTCGTATCTTGGTTCCGAACAGTGATTTTTCTTGTTTTTCACAACAAGGGCATATATGGTTATGCCATTGCCCAACATGCAGCATGTTGCATGTCTTCTGTGGCCTCAGTTGCAGGTAGTTTGTTCTCCCATATGAGCATTCTCTTTTTCTCGAACATGCTTTCTACAAACTCAGTGCTCTTCCTTGTCATGAAATTTAACAGGAATGATCAATTCACCTTGTTAGAGAAGATTTTGAATGGATACTAGACTTTGTCCATATCAGTGAGACAGACCCATAGACCCCAAGCTCTTCTGGTGGAAATGTCGTCTTCGCTAATAGCTGACACCAGTGGAGCTTATTCTGAGGTAGCTTTAATTTTATTAAAAGCTACCATATCTGGTCTATGTAGCTTGATGAAATAGAATGCTGGATGCGACCCCTTCCCTATAGTTTCTGGAGTGGCTGAAATAAATTTAAGCTACAAAATATCTCTTCTTTTTAGGTGCGGGTTGTTTTGCCATGAATCGTATACTGCCCCACTGATCCATTTCGATAACTTTGAAATTTTCAAAAAACTTGGTGACATAGTATGAACTGAAGCTAGAGCTCCAAACTCATACCATTCTCGGACCTCTTCGGGTTTAGACCCTTCCAACATCCAGACCCTGTTATATTTTCCAAATGTCTCGATAATGGTCTTGCTTAGGTTAACTCTTTTGCGGGAAATTAATTTTTCCCACATCTGTTGATAAACCTGCCAAGCAGAAAAAGAAGAAAATAATTCGTTAGTATAGCTTTAGAAGTGTCTATCATTGGCATAAGGCTAATCTCTTCCTCTTTTACCCCAGAGGCGTTGGTTTGACTTGAATCATCAGAGGTTTGCACACTCTGTGACTCATTTGTTACCGTTTCACCAGAGTCGGGTGATGGTCTTATGCAAGCAATACTTGAATATGCCGCTATAGGTTTAGAGCCCTGTACTCTAGAGGTATGTTTGGGGTCATGCTCCCGCAACTCGTTAGTCATTTTCAAGGATGATGCCTTTTGAATTTGTTCTTGCAGGTCATTCCATAGTGAGGTTGAGGCCACCATGGTAGTTCTTATTACAATCTGGACAGTGTCAAGATCAGCTCTTTGGATTTGTCAGGCCACTTGTGCATTCACAGCTAGCCGTCCAAACTTCTTGTTAAGCTCCTCGAGGTTTTCTCTGAAGTGCCTAAGCCTAAACATGATGGCGTTCACTTCAGATGCCTCCATCTCTCATTTAACAATATGGCATATTGATAAATACGTGTTTTCTCAATCTTAAATTCTAATTTGTTTTTCAAGAAAGCTTTAACATTGGTATTATCGACTTTCAAAGTAAATTCTTTAGCAAGTAAAAATAAAGGCCATTTCTTAAAAGCCTTCCAAACCGCAAAGAACTCTTTCTCGTTGATGTGCCACACTTGAGCTTGTTGTTCGGCGAACAACCCTCCAGTGTATCTACAAGGATCTTACCCTGTAGTGGTCCTTTTTATGAGCACAGTTGCCCATCTATAATCGTTGGTGTCTATGTAGACCACGCATTCATCCTCGTCCTGTGGTATTGCAAGCTTTGGCAGGTTATTGCAAACCTATTTCAGCTCACGAACCCTTTGCGTATGAATTTCTTCCCATTTTCACTTTACACATTCTATTTCCTTTAAAAGTGGCAAAAAATCCTTTCTATATTTTGCAAGATCCTTTATAAAGATACCTACAAAATTCACCACTCCCAAGAAGCTTTGTAAATGCTTCTTATCTTTGAGTACGTCTGAAAAATTACAACTTTCTCCACAATATGCTCCTGCATCTCAATACCTGTTTCGTCAATAAAAATTCAATTTTATTGACCACTATAGTAGCTTTCTTTTCAGAAAGTGCTAACCCTTGTTTATAGCATGCAAAAAATTTCAAGATGTTTGATATGATCTTTCATATTTTTGGATGCAATCCGTATGTCGTCGATGTAGACAAACATGAACTAAAAATAATCCTTGAAAAGATTATCCATTTTTCTTTGAAATATCTGGGGTGCATTAGCTAGACCTATTAGAAGTACGTTCCAGATATATTGTCCCTGTGGTGTGGAGAATGCAGTAAATTTCTTTGATTCACTCTCCATCTTAATCTGATAAAACCCAGATTTGCAATCGAATTTTGAAAACACTTTTGCACCTTTAATGCAATCAATCAAGTACTCTCTACTCGGGATGTAATAACCATCAAATTCTAGTATCTTATTAATACCTTGAAAGTTAATTACTAACTGGATTTACCTCTTTTTATCTCACCATGATTTCTTACCAGAAATCCTAGGCTACTGTATGCAGAGATTCCAGGCTCAATGAGTCCAAGATTGATATGCTCTTTGATAATTATTTGCATATCTTTCTTGTCTTCCATGTTCATTTGGATAGGCTTATATCGAACGTACTCATATTTGCATTCTTCTTTAACCTTGAGAGTAGCTTCGATCTTGTTCCTATCCCACCATGACAGAGGGTTCTCATTGAAGTTTCTCTGGATGAGCCTCTTGACATTCTTGAGAGAAAGTTTGCTTTCTTCGCTTATGTCCATGGCCTTTAATTCCTACAATGTTTCCTTGAGGTTCTTTATCTCTTCCTTAGATTCCTTGTCGAAGCTATCGCTATCGATGAGTCCCTTTTGCCTGAAAGACAAAATAACCTTACCAAATTTCCTTTTATCCTGCATTTTCGGATGAGTTAATTTAGTATCAAAATCACCACGGTTGCTGCAAAAATTTATAAGCATTATTCTGTTAAATGCCTTTTCTCTTCACAAAACTTGTGTTTCACTACCACAGTTAGTAGTAAAGATTAACAGATTCCTTTGATTATCCTGCATTACTTAGCAAGATATCAGCACCTGTATCATGAAAGTAAATGGGAGGTGTTTTTACCCTAAACCAGGGTGCTTCAAATGCTCCTCCGATCATAATTTTGGCTTCTCGAATTCCTGTATTGAGTATTAGGATTTTTTGTGAAAAATCCCTTCCTGCAATAACAGGTAAGGTTTCCCTTGCTTCTTTAGGGAAAACTCCCGATTTTGCTGTGCAAATTCCTGAGCCTGAGTCAATATAAGCTGCAAAATATTCTGTCCTATATGGATCATACAACATACCCACAGATATGTATTTAGAAAAGGGGCTTATCATTCAATCCTTATGGTAACCCCATCAAGACTGAATTCCATACCGTCACCTTTTCTTCCCCATGGTTTATGATTTTCGAGGAAACTTAATCCCAAAATCATACTCCCATTCTCTCATCCTGCAACACCTGCAACTAGAATTTCATGGCCTGCTATTTCTAACATGCCTTCATATCTATCAACAGCAGGCTGCTGCAAATGATATAAGTCATCATAAGGACAAAGTTTTCATTTTTAGTGATGTCAAATATAACTTGTATTTCTTTCCATCCTTCAGGATATCTAAGTTTTACGTTATCTACCATTATCTCTTGAGGAGTTGAAACTTTTAACAACTCTTTCTCCCTTCCTTTGTAGCCTATAATCCTGTCTTCCGAAAAGGACATCCTGCTACTAAATTCAGTTCTGAACTAAGTGTTCGATCTAAAATTGGGTGATCTTTAATTAATATTGACACCACCTATCCTAGGTTTCCTAATTAGATCTGGTGTCATAACCTTAGCAAATTCCTTGAAAATTTTAGGAATCTCGATATACTCTTTCTTTAGGAATAAATCAGAATGATGTGTATTGGAAAGGGCATAAGCTATTATCTAGGTTATAGAATATGGTCTATTTCCTTCTTTCATTAGATCCTTTCTTTTAAAATCCTGAAGAAGGGTTAAGACTCTGCTAAAATCTTGGTCTGCTAGGTTGTATGCAATTCTAAGATGAATGTCAAACATTAATTTTCCCGTATACAGATTACCTATCATTGTCCCAAGACAGCCATCTCTTAAGTTATTGATTCTCATATCCATTATTGACAAATGTATTTCTGAATCAATTCCTTCCTTAAAAGTTATTTTGATTACTATTTCAATAGTTCCTATGTGGATCCATTTCATAATAACTACTATTTCTTCTCTAAGCCTACTTAATTCTTCAAGAATTTCTTCTTTAGGAATAAGTTGCATTTCCATCACATTACCAGTAAATTCCATGGGAATAGTAAAGTCACCTAAACTTACTTTGTAGATTATGTGATGTTCCCTCTGGTTTAGTCTTATCTGGTTGAGGACTTTACTGATTCCTCCAATCCTAAATCCATCATATGGACTGAGGTTGGAATCTTGACGCATGATTCTTTTCATGGTTTTGTTTGACACCATCATTCTGGAAAAGAATCCTGACAGGCTTTCAGAGGCTTGAAGCCTATCTCCCTCGTTGTAATTATTCTGACTCAGTTGAAGATCCATCCGAATCAGTCTCTATCTCCTCTTCATAGACGCTTTCGTCTGAAGGAAGATCCTCGAATTGGTATATTGGTACCAAATCCCCATAGTAGACTGCGTCTAGGATGTCATTCGTGGCTTTCAAATTTTCTTAATTCACCACATTTCTGCGGGCAGTGTAGAGCTATATGACCCTTGCTCCGCATGTCCAGCAGTTGCAGTCTTTGAAGCTTTCATTGGCTCGGGTATGGGCCCATCTGAAAGTTCTCCTTATAGGGGTTCTTTCTGTGGATTTTGTATTTGTTTGTCTAAATCCTTTGGATAAAGCCCTTGTTGGTCCACTCCTTTGTCCAGATTTGTACGTTATAGCTTTTGATTTGGACCACCATGATCTTCGTCTAAAAGATGTTCTTCTGGAACTCCTAGGGTAGAGTCACTACTTTACTTCTTCCTCTTCCTTAGCTCCCCTGATTCTCCTAAAATAGTAGGAAAATCATTATTATCACAATAGAGAGGAGTTCGTTTAATCATACATCTCAGTCTTTTCATATTTTTCTGGATGGATGCTTGGTAACACCAATCCTTCAACTTGTCTTTAAGGAAAGACATTCTCCTTTCTACTGAATCTATTTGTCCTTCAGGTACTTTGTATGATTGATCAACATTTCCCGTCATGGACTGCAGATTTTTGCAAAGAACATTGGAGCTGCTACTTCAACTGCTACTCCACTCTGGAAGAAATACTTGCAAAACCAATAGATATATTCATCTACTGGATAAATACTCCTTAATTCAAGGCCAAAGAGAGATTGTGCATATTCTCTAGCCTTTTCTGTTCTACTTCCTTCGAAGTATCCATCTCCAATGAAGTGTATCTTGATAAGCCTTCCTAGCCGATCTGCTATTGCACTATCTGAATCTCCGGCAAGGATACTGGCTTTGGTATCAGCTGGGGTATTATCCCATCCGATTTTCACATAACCCTCCAAGCTTAACTCCACTAATTTTATAAAGTTTTTTTTATCGAGTTCTAGGATGGTTGCTGCTATCTTTATGGATGCTACCCATTCATCTATCAACTTCTCGATGTTTTGGAATTCGATAATATCCAGGTTTAGTACGGCACCATATGGATGCAAGGGTTGGAGCATGATCCTTGCCAAAGGTGTATTCTCAGGTGACCTCCTAGGATTTCTCCCTGAATTTTCTCTAAATCGGGTTCCCACAAACATCGGTGTCGCGTTGGTGTGGAAATCCTCACTTTCCCTCATTGGATGATCCTGTGGAGGTTCATTAGAACATGTACTTCCCTCCGGCGGTGGTAGTGGTGGAGTTACTTCATTGGTTTGGATATTGACTAATTCCACAATCCCAAGTTGGGAAAAGGATTCAGCCAATTCCTGTAGATATGATAGATCCGCTCTGGTTACCTCCATTATTTATGGAGTTAAGGATTTTTCGGATCTGTTCATCTCGTGTCTTTGGCTTGGGAATCTCCTTCGCCTTCCCCTTTTGATGTAGAAGAGATACTGTCCCAAAGGCGTCCCTAATCCACTCTTGTCTGGATATGGATGTTTCAGGGTTCTCCCGTTGGTTCTTTTTTAGATCTGTAATTTCTATCTTCAGATCTATAAGATTTTTGTGTAGATCTGAAATGATCTTAAGAATCTCGTCCATCTTGTGGTACAAAGAATCTACTTTCATAGGTATATTAGTTAACCTATGTCCATAGTCTTGAACCGTCTTCTGAATTTCCCTCAGATCTTGGGAGATCTTCGAGTTATCTGGCTCGAGTTCCTTCCAAGCAGTTCTTCCAATCATAATTTTTAGATAAGTAATGGTGAAGGAATTTACCCTTTCCGTTTCTTCTTGCTGGAATTCTACCACGTACTTTGGTGGTATGCAAACGTCTCACCGCATTTCCTGGTAGTGTCTGTTGGACTCGGAAATTCCTTCTCCATTCTTCTTTTTTTCTTCTCCTTTGAGAAGAGTTGGATTGATCCACTTGGACCCCTCACCACATTTCCAAAGAATTTCTTCGAAAAAGTGTTTTCTCTGTCTTTTCAGAATCTGGAAGTATTCCATGTTGTTATTGCAACTCAAACTTTCGTTCAGTTTCATTTTCTCTTAAAGAGTCTCCTCCGTTAGTAGAAAAATATCTAAATATAATATTAACACATATATTTCCTTAATAAACATAGGCTCTGATACCATTTTCAAGCAAAGGGTCCTAGATCTGCGGAAAACAAACTTTTTGGGGCTGAAGTGATATCTTTTAAAAGTTAGGGACTGGTATCAAAAATGTCAAAACAGAAATTAAGATACTATAATTGCAGATTCCGTAAACTACGGTATCATTCTTGCCAAATTTTCTAAACTGTGGTACTAAAGTTGAATATTTTGAAAATGTACCTGACTCGCTAAGTGGCCTATAGTATGGTACTTTTTTGGCATTTAACCCTCATTTCTATATTCGTCAAATTTATACTCAGCCTCATCTTTCATCGGTATCATTAAAGTTTTCTTCTTCTTGCTCTTCTCTTCGTCAACAAGATTTAGATGTTGTCCACTAGATTTAGATAAAGTAGATGTTATTTTTTTTGTTGCTTTTCAAGATGTCTTTGATGTGCCCCCTGGATCTTTTGTAGATCGAGATAAAAAAAATTATAAACATCTTCATCAACATCGATAGTTCGTGCAACATCATCCCAAGTCAAGTCATTATATTCAGATACAGTAGCATTCTCTTAATCACTATCAATAGTCAATCTCCCTAACAACCATTCATTAGTCTCCATCTATTTCATTCAAGAGAATCGGATCTATTGTATCACGTGTATCATATCACCGCCTCAAAACTCTATTATACTTGATAAAAACTAAATCATTCAGGCGTTTTTGTTCCAATTTATTTCTTTTTTTAGAATGAAGTTGCATAAATTTAAATTACTAAATTAGTAACATTTAAATAAAAATTATATCTACCAAATACCAATATATAAATTATAGAGTATACTTAATTATGAATTATTTACATGTTTCAAAACACTCCATTTTCGCATACAACTAGATGAACTGCATGGAAGCCTCAA
The DNA here is from genome assembly GCA_034509725.1 of Sesamum angolense. Taxonomy (NCBI): domain Eukaryota; kingdom Viridiplantae; phylum Streptophyta; class Magnoliopsida; order Lamiales; family Pedaliaceae; genus Sesamum; species Sesamum angolense. The sequence goes on from JACGWL010000001.1 coordinate 22,339,686, forward strand.
AATTTTGATGGCAAAAGTTTGCAAATTCGGAGTTGATCCTCCCTGACAGCTAGTAATTCTTTCAAAAATTGACAAACTTAATATAAGTATAATTAATAAAATCAACATATTTTATTCGAAAAATAATTTTCATTACCTCGTGCTTTTGTAGCCCTATGTCTAATGCAAAAGTTGTCCCAAAAAGTGTTTCCGCTTTCTTGTACTATAGAAACTCATTAACAATCTTATCTTGCAAGTTAGTACTTGGAACCAACTTCAAAATGCAAGCATATAACCCATCATAATCTCTTCATCCTTGTTCTACATTAGGATTTGCATAATAAACTTTGGGTTCAAGTAGTAACCAGAAGCAGCAGTAACTTTCTTGGCTCTATCTATGGCTTCATAAATATAACATATGGGTGGTTTTTTTTCACCATTTACCCATCGAAGCACTTTGACTAGTGAAACAAAAATTTTAATTAGGGATAATTATATTTACACCCCTTGATCTATGACATTTTTAGGCAAACTACCCCTATCTTTAAGATAATTACACATACACCTACCAAAATATCATTATCACTTACACAAACCACCATTACAAAAAAAAACTCTTATTGGGATGGAATTTTAGGACGGCTAACATTTATACCAAAAACTGTGCCTAAATGGGATGGGTTTGGGACGACTTCAAATGGAATTAAGACGCAACGTCTCGATCTAGTACTTATTGTCCCAAAGTCTCAAGGTCATCCCAAAATCCATCCCAACATAGACAAAAAATAATAATCGTCCGAAACTGTCTCAAATGTTGTTCCAAGATTTTTGTGAATAATAATCTGGGACGACATTCGTGATGATGGCAAAGGCATCCCATATTTGGGACGACCTGAATATGTCCTTTTGTAAAGAAATGTTCTCCCTATTGTCGTTCCAGCAAACTATCCGTAATTCCGTCCTATAATTCCATCCAAAAGTCCGTTCCAAAGTCCGACCCAAATCTATAATGGCCGTATTTCAACGGCTATCTTATAAGGGATATTTTGTGTCCCAAATTTCATCCCAAAATTCGTCGCAAATTTGTATATAAATTCTTGTGCTCCATGCCATTTGTGTTTTCATTCAATTATATATTTTCTATTATTACACTGTTCAATCTCTTAAAATTGAATATATATATATATATATATATATCAACTTTTATTTTTTATATAAGTAAGAAAAAAAATTATTTTGCATGGCCCAGTATTTGCTATCAATCATCATGTTCTGAAAAATTGAGGTGGAAGAGGTTCACCATTATCCAGATATTAAATAATCTAATTGTAAATTGTAATTATCTTGTGTTTTAGTATGTTATGTATTATAAGTATGAAAGTTAATTATATATATATATATATATATATAAAATTTTATGTGTTTGTAATTATTGTATATAAATTATATTTTTATTTAATTAGTTAAATATGTTAAGACAATCGAGGAGGTGGATGTATGAGAAGTATTTGCCGAAAAACTTATCAATTTGGCAGGAGTTTGAGGATGGTGTTCGAGATTTGTAAATTGGCTTAAGGATCAACAAGCATATGTGAACGGAGAGAAAATTAGGTGTCCGTGTCGTAAGTGTAGGAATCGTATTTTCAAAACGACAGATGAGGTTATATTCGACATATGTATGTAAGGGTTTATGGAGGAATACTACAATTGAACTGCTCATGGCGAGGCTAAAGTAATAGAGTACTATGATGATCCACATGCACCAGTTTCTGTGGAAACTCCTGTTGCACCTATGTCAGGGGGGGGGGGGGGAGGGTGGAAGGTGGGGTTTAGAAGGAAAGGGGGTGGGAGTGGAGAAGGAAAGAGGGTTGGTGGGGCAAGATTATATATATATATATATAATATATATATTAGTTTATAGGGATATATATATATATATGTATATTAATTTATATATATGAACTATATATATTAGTTAATTATTAAATTTATTATTTATGTCTCTTGTTAATTTTTTTAAAATTATTATTGCTATTTAATTGAATGAAATTTAATTTAAAAATTTTGAACTTTTTTATTTAAATATATTTTATTTTTTATCTCAATCAATTAATATATAGTATGTATTAATATTATATATATATATATATATATATAATGCATAGATATCGGTCGGACCAGTGATCTAACCGGTTTGATCTTCGATTCGGTTGTGAAAATATTGAAAAATATAGCTTGCTACTAGTTTGTCTTGTGTTGCTCACGCATACCTACTCTTGGTCCACCTTTAAGAAGTGAACATCTTCAAGTTTCCCTTCTGAAATAAAATCACTTCAAAATCAAGAATGTAGTTGCAAAGGGAGTTTTTGCTGGTCTAACCATCTCTCTGTTTTATTAAAATCTCTCATTATGTCTAAGAGAATTGGTCTATTATAAATATAGACATTAATCATAACACTCCACTCATATGTCTTCTTCAAATTAGGAAGTCTTTAGATATCTTGAAGCATTATATTTATATAATGAGCTGCACAAAGTGACTAGTATAAATGTAGGTATTTTGCTTCCAACAATGATCCTGGTCATTGAATAATAAAAAAAGAGATAAAATAATAAGTAAAAGATATTATGAGTTTATGATTATAAATTAATTTTTAAAGAACTTCCACTAGCTAATATTTTGCGCTTGCACTATCTGTGACCACTTGAATAACATTTTTCTTCCCAACAAGCTACACATGCTTATCCAACAACTCAAATATTTTTGCACCCGTGTTAGCATATGATAATCCATCCATGGATTCTATGAATTTGCTACTTTTTGGGTTGTATCAGTCCAGCCATCCACCATTAATGAGCAATTCGTATTTAGCCTTAATCTCATCATGCTCTCTCAAAATTACACAAGTGTGTTCCAATTCCATTTTCAAATACGTGACCATAACCTCATGATAGCTAGGGGGTTTCATGCTGGGGTCGTATTGGCCAAAGGCTTCGAAACTGGCCGAAAACTATCAGATCTTATGGTATTAAATGGGATGTATGTATTATACATCCACCGACAAAATTTTTGTACAACTTACTACCTCGTTTTCTTCCTATTCTCAGCAAACAATTTCCCACCATCTATACTTTTTTATTTGTTTCACTAACTCATTGGCATCTTGTGTGAAGTACAAGTCGAGAAGACCCATTGGTCTTGGCTTTTTTTGTTGCATTCTTTGTGCAACAGATTCAAATGAGCCTCCTAAAATAAAGAAACTAGATGGACACTTTCTATGATTAATATGCTTTTGCTGAGATTCCCAGTACTCTTGTTCTTCAGCAATATCATCTAAATGGGGAATTGCATCCATTTGTTCTTTCAATTCTTTCTTTTTGCAATATATTCTCTAATCTCAACCCTCACGTGCTCTGGACATTCCTACTACTCTTGTGTCTCATAATCCCTCCTTTGTTTAACTTCGCACAAAAGTTATACTTGACATTGTGTGTTGATAGGATCCGGTACAAATGCATAATTCAACCCTGGATCATTTCGGTTTGAAAATTCAGACATTCTTAATTGCTTGAATAAAGATTAATATGAAAATAAAGGAAAAATTGGATATATTATATGAGAAAAAATAATTTGATTCACCAAAAAATAAAAAAAATATATGTAGTCTAAACATACTTATATTATTTTTAGTTATTTTTCATAAATTCAAATTAACCAATAATACTTATATTTTTTTTCTTTCAAAAATTAGAGAAGCAATTTCAGAAATTAAAATTTAAAGAATATGTAATATATATTATACTACTAAAACTAAACTTTATATAGTTGAATTACTCAAGCATAGCATACTTTAAACTATAAAGTTTAATCAATAAACATATGAAAGTGACAACTTTAATTTACATTATACTATAAATTAAAGAACATAGACATAATTACATTACAAAGTATCAAAATTAGAGACCATATAAGAAAAGAAAAAACAGATACAGAGTAAGTCTATGATTATGAAGAGAAGAAAACAAAGAAATAGAGTAGAGACAAAATAGAAAATAAAAACAAAGAGAAACGAGAATAAGGAACAGGGAAGAAGAAGAAGAAGAGAAAGTATTAGCGTTGGGCTCAACGACAACAAAAAAGAAATAAAACTTATTTGGCGGATGGCTGTGGTGCGGCGGCTGTGGCAAGCAACAACGGTCGACGGCGGCAATGGCGAGCAGCAAACAACAATCGTGTCTCTTGACTCTTACTCTCTTGAAATATTAGAATTCAAGTTTGAAACATGCATGCAGTCAGCAGTCCAACAGTCACAAGGACTTTACATCGCATTCTTTCATTATTTTATATGTTTATTATGTTTTTTTCAAAATTTTGATGGGCCTAAGCCTTTGGCCTAAAAAGGCATGGCCTCACAAAGGCGAGCTTCGCACGCACCTAGGCAACACTCGGATGGTGCCCAGGCACACGCTATACTGCGCCACTGACTACACAGGGTGTTAGTCTATCTCCCTTCAAAGTGTACTACTACTGAATGTAAATAAATTTTCAAATCTAATGGGACCATAGATGAGTATAAAGCTAGATCGATGGCTCAAGGGTTAAAACAAAAGGAGGCAATAGCCTATTTTGACACCTATACTCTGATATCTCAATTGACTGCTATTTGGATGCTTATAGCATGTAATTTTGTGGTGTATAATCTTTTAGTTCACTAACTGGATGTGATAACGACATCCTGAATGCTGAACTCAAGCAAGATGTATATATGGATCAGCCTGGGAGATTTTAATTCATGGTAACGAGTAAAAGGTGTGTAGGCTTGTTTAGTCACTTTATGGAGTAAAACATACACCTTACAATGGCATGAATAGTTTATAAAATGGGTCTGCATTTTGGCTTCAATGAGAATGAGAAATGACAGTGTATATACCGTAAGGTTAAAAGGATAGTGTTATCATTCTATGCATGTATGATAATACTGGTCTTATAGGATCTAACTTAAAAATTATTATCAAAATCAAGTCATTCGTGAAAAATAAATCTGAAATGAAGGATATAAGTGAGGCAAATTTTAATTCTTTTAGCCTTTTAGACAAGATGCAAGCAATGCATTATTGGAGATGCCCAACTAAGTAAATATTGTTTTTTGGCTGCAACTAGGAAATGGGGTATTTCTAGAAGCATTCATGAAACAAGATCGGTACATATGGCCTAAAATGTCAACCCTAAAGATCAACACATAGCCAGTAGCTTGTTGTTACTGATAGACGTGTTACAATCACGGGCTCAAATTCCTGCCATACATTCAATTGACCAGTGGTAGCTAACGTTAGATAACTTAGATAGTGGTTCAAATCGAAACGTATCATTGTTGAAAGCAAGTTACAAAAGCTTGACGAAAATTCAAAGCTATGAATTTGTGGGGGTTTATTGTATTGGCATGTTTAGCTAATTTCTAACAACATTTAATATAAAAAGAGGATGTCAATTCATAGTAGAATCCATAGATCAGAAAGTGGTATTGTACCACATAGAAATATGATGGGAGTATTTTGGGTTTTGATGAGTATATAAGGTCGATGTGGTTAGAGTGTTTTCACACTCATTCTTGTCCCACATTTTGTTCACCTTACACTAAGTTTAAGGTTTAAATATAGTTTGAAATGTTATGAATCCTAGAGTCAACACACATGCATCGTTAGGGCGAATATTTGAAAGGGTGGTATAGGAACTGGAAGATAAAAATGCACAACTCCAATGGGAGATAGAAGCTCTAAAGTCTGACCACGAATATGAGTTAAATCAACTCAATCAAGAGAACCATCAGCTTCACAACGAGGTGACAGAGCAAATATCCTGAAGAATATGATGAGTTGATAGATGGAAGCGTTATCGACTAAGATGTATATCCAGTTGGTATACATGAGTTGTCACAGTAGAACTCATTTAAGCTAAGTTTACTGCTTTATTCTATTCAGCATATTTGCTTTAATGTTTCATTGATTGCGTTCTATATGTTTCAACGAAAGTGGCTTCAATATACCGTTTAGTCTGTTTTCAATACTTTCGGCCAAAAGTTTTGTTTCCAACAATACTACTTAACCCTTGTTACACTGGAAAAGTATAAAAAATTTAGAGGGTGGGTAAAAATAATTCATAGAGCATATTAGTCCCTAAAAATAATATAAAAATTCTAAAAAATATATAAAATTATAATTTATAATCCAATTTGGCCAGCTCGCCATAAAAATTGAATAAAAACCTGATACCTAATAGAGACTAGCGGGATAAGTTTAGTATTAAACGAACGTCAAAATAAGGCGGCTATTTATAATTGTCAAACAACCAGAAAGTGTTTATAATATCTCGAAGATTTTAGCACTTTTCCCTTGGGTCGCTCCAATCCGAAATTGTACAACTCGGTCATTTCTATAAATCAACGTTCCATGATAAATTGTACAACTCGATCATTTCTATAAATCACGTAGCTCTTGAATGTCAAGGTATATGCTCTTTATTGCATTTAATACTTCGACCTCGTACCAATCGTAGGAAGTCCACAGATTGTATTTGGCCGAACCTAATTACACTAATTACACGACAAATGCTAGAATTCAGAAAAAGTGATCAGTCACATGACAAGTATACCACACTTGCTTTATAGTGTAGGGTTATATATAATCCAAGTTCTTCTAGGGTAGGGCTTTTGTAAGCACGAACGCGTTTAAAAGATTCCCTCAACCTGAGGGGCCATAGCAAGAACAGAAACACTGAATCAGAGTCTTGATTTGGAATGAGATCACCAACAAAAATGACTTGAGGCTTGTAAAACGACAGGACAGAAAAAAGTATGTGATATGGAGCATGCAAATACACATACATTATTGAAACTCCAACTACTACAATGCTTCTTGATGAGGAGTGGGATGTTGTACATGCATGCATCATGACATCAACATCACCCACCTATGCCTCAAACCATCTCATGAGCATTAATATATATATATCTATCTTTAATTAAAAGCAGTGATGCCTATGCCATACTTGGTTCTTGGACCACATGATTGTTAATCACATCCTTGGACTTTCTTGGAGCTTATCTTCTGTTCAATCCACATATATATACTGATTGTCAATGCGATTGTTCGAGAAGGAAGAACTGAACTCCACTTGCGATGGCGACTGCCCACAACTGGATGGACGGAGAAGAGGGGATTAAGACAGCCAATGTACATTAATTTAGTGGGTTTAATGTATTTATCCTCCTATGATATTGTAAACGAGCAAATTACCCCTGTGGAAGAAAAAATAGCAATTTGTCTCGCTATATTTTTTAAAATGAAGCTAGACAGAGGATAAATTACTTCATTTAAAAAACACAGGAGGTAAATTGCTATTTTATTTTTCATAAGGATAATTTGCACGTTTACAATATCAAAAAGGGGTAAACTGCATATTTTTTCCTTAATTTAATTGACAAATTTGAAGTCGTGAATTTAAATCCCATCTATCTGGGATATAAATTTATTTTTAGTAGTTGTCGGTTACTATAAATTTAATTAGATGGTTATAATAATGTGCAAACTAATATAATTGTTAATGATAAATTTATAATATAACTGTAATCAGTTCACTCACAATCAAAAGAAAGAAAGAAAGGGAAAAGATGTGGGGAGGTGTAAGATAACTAGTCTTAGAGACAATGTTTAGAACAATGAAAATACGGATTTTTCAGACACGAGACTGAATATATTGGTCTTTCCAAAAAAAAAGAAAAGGTGTGTAGTGTGTGATAGAAGATTATCAAAGGGGACAACCTTGAATGGGGACAGGTCCACTCCAAGCTAGACGAAAAGCCCATTTTGCTAATTTACGGGCAGCTGGATTTCCACTCAAAAAAATTCTAAATAAAAACTAAAAATAAAAGTTTTATAAGAATTGATAATTATTATTATTAATAAATATTATTATTATGATTATCGATTAGGAGTAATAATATTACGCTATATTTGTTGGAATTCTGGAGTGTCAGACCAAGTAATTAGTAATTACTCTATTATGAGATAAATTTATGCACAGAAGAAATACCGTCGAGTTTTAAAGTGCGAGATACTATCGTTTGGGTGTAAGTATTACTATGAACATATATTATTGTGATCTTATTATTAAGAGAAAACAGCCCCTATACTTTGCAAAATTACAACTACATCCCTTGACGTTATAGTTATAATTACATTTACACAAACACTTCCTAAAACAATATTACGCTAAGACTTGTGTAAATTAGCAAAAGAGCAGAGTGTTTGTGTAATTAGCCTAATCTCAAGAGATGTCAACATAATTTACTCGAACAATTATTGGATCAATCATCAATCTATACTCTGATAGTGAAATAACTTGCAGTTCATTACAATTTTCTGGGTACCTCATTTCATATAATAATTGAATTAGTAACACACATCTGATGTGAAGAAAGCAGTGTTTTGCCACCTCTTATTCAGAAAACATCACCCTCACAGTTGACCACTATAAACAGATACCAATGCAGCTGCTGATCTCACAACAGAATAAAGTTAAGTGCTCAAGTTACAAAAAGGGCACACACCTTAGAAGATGTCTATAAGGCTAGATGTTGAGAAAGTGATGAATCAGTTTTCATTTCTAGCCATTTATGAGGACAACATTATGGCACTGCACCGCGTTACAAGGTACACTTTAACTGCATGTTCTTTGTCCCAAAAATGAATCCAAAAACTGCACCAAGAAAAAGTGAAAATGATACCTTATTCAAGTGTCGAAATCCAGTTATCACTTCTTCGACAACAATGCACTGCATTGTGCCATGATCTTTGATGCTCTAGTGATTGAGTCTGTCATATAGAAGTTGTCGACAGCAGTTTCGAAAGGAGCCTTATCTGGCTTGTCCTTGACCTCAGGTCTCAAGAAAGCACTTGAAAATGCAGCCGCCTCTCTCTCGTCAACATGCAAAAGGTTGGGTGCCACAGTGCTTATTCGGGATCTAATACCACTGAGTGTGTCGTATGGCAGAGGAACACCTGCCACCTCGGACAATGCCCGAATTATTTTCCAGTCATCCCTGGCATCACCGACTGTTGGGACTGCAGGTACGGTCGTTTGAGCACAACCCTCTGTATTTGCATATGTGCCTTCTTTCTCGGTGAAAGCTGATGCTGGTAAAATTACATTGGCACGATACACACCACGATCACCGTGGTGACCTTGGTAAACCACAAAAGCATCATCAGGGAGTTTGTCCACATTCTGGTCGTCAGCACCCATCAAGTAGATGAACTTGGCAGATTCGATGCTTTTTTCCGACTCTGGCACAAGCCCAAGGTCCAGAGCAGCAGCTTGGGCAGCATTAAGCAGCAGCACATTGAGCCCATTCCAATCAGGTCGTACCGCATTTATTTTTTTGGCAATTGTCTCGATGACCGAGAAAATTGCATCCTTGTCCTTCCGTCCGAATATTCCAGCCCCAATAATAATGGCAGGGTTCTTAGCATTTGATAGGGCAGAATAGAATGGATGGCGCCCCTCAGCAAGTTCAGTTAGTGTTTCAGGGCCTATGCCAAGATGTTCATGATCGTAGTTGAAATTTGCTGATGGGCCGACGTAACCAACCTTAGCGTTAGTTGCTCGAACTGTTTTCCGAATTCTGGCATTCACCATGGCAGCTTCTACCCTTGGCTGGCAATTTCAAAATAACGAGTCAAAAGTCAGCAAATAAGAGAGTCCAAAAGAATACTAGACTTATCCATGCAAAAATAACAAAACAATATTTGTCCACATTTCAATTTTTTTTTTCAGTTCCATTGAATTGATCTGCAATAAACAAATCCACCTCATTTCCGAGTCAATAGTGTGCATGCATTTCAAAGAAAAGAACAGGGTGTGTGGTTGCAGGTGGGGTGGGGCTTTCCACAACAAACAAATCTCACAGATCTCAAACTTCAGCTTACTGTCCTCTAAACTACCCATTCCACCATCTTACATCACAACTAGCTCCCACGTTCCCCGGTCGCAATCTCCCAGCTCCCAAATTCTCCGCAACTCATTATTCAGCTCAATACCAACTAGATGTGCAACCAATAACCCCAATTAGATCACCCATTAGTCTTAATCTTGTTGTCAACACATTCAATTCTCGGTCCAATTATCTTAGACATTATCGTACAGACAGTGACAGAATTATAAATGAATGTCCTCTAATCAACCCTATCCTCTTCTTGCAATCCCCTTAATTATCCTAGAACCTACTAGATTTTTTCCATAAAATATTATCCACACTGGAAAATTGGCACCACCTAGCCCTCGTATCAACATTTGCAGGCAACAATTGGTAATTCTCAATAGCACAAGCAGTTCCATCAACAGGAATAAGTAAGTTATGGCAAGACCTTCAAACTAGTATCTAAAAGTTGAGAACAAATCTTGGCCTTTGAGCACCAAAATGACTAATTTAATTGATTCATGCTGAGCATTGTAAAGCATGCAATAGAAGGGGCAAAAGTGAATCCAAGAATGAGTGTGAAATTGTTTTAAAGTCCAATAATTTGAATACAGATGCTTCAAAGACAATAACCATCATATACCAATTGCAATATTATTACCTGTGTACCAACTAAAAGGAAAACATCTGCTTTCTCCAACCCACTGATGCTAGTGTTCATAATATATCCAGAACGCAGGTCAGCATTTGGACTTGGGCCATTTCCTTCACACCAGATGTTATTTGACCCCATCTTATTTAAGAAGTCCTTCAGTGCCATCATAGATTCTGCATCAGACAGCTTACCGGAAACTCCAACAATTTCCTGTGGCCTAACTTGGTGAATGACCTCAGCGACCACTGCAAGTGCATCACGCCAGCTCACAGCCTTAAAGCGTCCATCTGCACCGCGGATCATGGGATCATTTAGCCTTTGCCTCTTAAGACCATCGTAGAAGAAACGTGTTTTATCTGATATCCATTCTTCATTAATGTCCTGCACATGTGCACCGGGAAACATACAAAGATGTTTCAGGATACTGTGAAATGAACTGTTATATGGGTAAATGAACTTCTAATTCAAAATATCATGATATTGGTTGAACATAAATCCAGAAAGCATAATGCTGACAACACAGACTTGCACATAGGAAGTTAATCGTAAAAGGATAATAACCAGAGAAAACAAGTTTAAATTATTTAACCCATGCATTTGAACACAATATGCTTGCATGTCCATGTATTGCACCTAAGTTTTGATATTAAGCATTTGACTCAATTTCAAAGAATTTGGATTCCTATATTTAATTGGGATGTGAATGTGGCACAGAAGATTTAACAACAATATCAGTAATGAATATCTCATTTGAACTAAACTCCAGTGGCAGTTAAATTCCTAGATCTAATTGAGATATGAAAAATTTAAGGACAAATTACCAGCAATAGGAATGTAAAGAAATTGAATAATTGTTAAATACTGGACAAAATTCAAATTGAGCATTTCAATATAATTAAGTAATACTTGATTGGGCCAAATTAGGTCTTCACATTTCTTTAGCACTTGGGCCAACAAATCCTACTAGCCCCTGTTTGTTAACAAAATCTGAATGAAAAGAACTACTCAGAAGCTGAAACGAAAATTAGGCTAGATCTCAAATTACCTCATTCAATCGTGGCAGAATCCTCATGACCTCAGGACCTCTACTATCAATGCGAATATTTGAACCAACTGCATCTGTGACATCAATGCTCTCTGTTCCCTTTAGCTCCCAGTTACGGGCTTTAAAGGCAAAAGGTTTTGATGTCAGAGCGCCGACAGGACAAATATCTATCACATTCCCTGACAATTCACTTGTCATAAGTTTTTCTACATAGGTTCCAATTTCTTCTCCACTGCCACGACCCAACATGCCGAGATCTTGGACACCAGCTATTTCTGTTGAAAACCTCACGCATCTATTTGACAACCATGCCCATATAAAAACACAAGTCATGATTCAATACTGATTCCAATTGCATATGTTTCTTCATACTCAGAATAAATAACTCTAATATGCCAGATAAAATTATTTACAAGCAGGGCAGCAGGTAGGAGCAGGAAAAGATGATAATACTTAGAAATGATGAAACATTTCTTTTCATTTAATGACATCACCTAGATAGTCCAAAGACTTCCTTTTCTTTTCTTTGAGCTTATTTTCTCTACCATGGAAAACCCCACATGAGTTATAAAAAATGGATGCAAGAAGCTGTGCTATATAAGTAGAGTTATAGTAAAAGAAATCGTGAACATAAAGCAAGTCCTAAACATGCAAACTATTTAACATCAAGTAGTTAATGGGCTAAAGATAACAACTATGCAACATAAACCTCTTCTAGCCAAAAGCTCAAGGTTTATCCAAAAACTACCATCAGCTCAGTCTCTTTGTTAGGCTTCTAGGTTCATGCTAATAAAAACACTAGCCAATACTTACTAATTTATAGCTTTAGCCTGGTTCAAAAATTCAAATAATGTGTTTATTTATTTCATATGACGTGTTTGGTTCTTGCCACTTGATACAATATACACAGAATTTGCAGCCATGGTCAATATACATCTCCACAGCAAGACATTGAATAGAAGCACAAATAAGCAGATCCACACCTTGTGCACTGGATACACCGAGTCATCACAGTCTTGACCAATGGGCCAAGGTTCTTATCAACTACTGATCTCTTCATTTCAGTAAAACGACCTCGATCAGAACCAAAAGCCATAGATTGATCCTGCAGATCGCACTCTCCTCCCTGATCACAAATTGGGCAGTCCAGTGGATGATTCATCAAGAGAAACTCCATCACCCCTTCTCTTGCCTTCTTTGCAAGAGGTGTATCAGTCTTGATTTTCATTCCTAGGGACATATTGTACAAACATATAAGGTCGGAAGAAATGAGTGACATAGGACGAGTCAAAGACAATCAAATAAAGAAGATGATTACCACAGTTTGTGCACTTTAAGAGCCAAACATACAACATCAATAATCAAACAATAGAAATCCCATCGAAACCACAAACATCTTTAGCATCCTAGCCATTACTCAGATCACCCAGTGGGAGATGAAGACTCCCAACAAAAGTTCATTTAAGACTTGATCGTCTTTGTCAATAATACCAAAGTCCCATATATGGATATGAACCAATGGCAGAGCACTTGCACATCATAATATGTCATCTCTCTCTCTTAATTCACACACATAATATCTCATGGAAATTGGTAAAAGAAATAAATCTCACACCATCTCATCTGTTTAGTACCATTCAAAGCTCATATTAACAGTGCAGATACCAAGACTAATTACATCATAAAAGACCAAGAATTTCCCTTTAAACAAGAACAAAAAGCAGTAAAACAAAGCAAATCTAATAGCCTTATTAATCTGTTAGAACAGCAATGCAGCTGACAGTACTACCGATTTCATAAAATTCAAGGTTAGTCTTCATATTCAGATCATAAAAGCATTAAACTTGACAGTGTTGACGACATTCATTCCAATCAAGATTAAACAACCAAAATGGACCCGAATTATTCAGCATCACCAACAAAGCCAAATTAGGCATTCCACCAGATGGTCAACATTCAAGAACACACAAAATTAGAAGCATACCTGGAAGAGCGGGCATGGCGCAGGAGGCAACCGGCTTGGGCGATTTCTCGACCTCGACAAGGCACATGCGGCAGTTTCCGGCGATGGAGAGGCGGTCGTGATAGCAAAACCTCGGGATATCAACACCGGCGACCTCGCAGGCCTGAAGCACGGTCATTCCCTTAGGGATTTTGACCGGGTACCCATCGACGAACACCTCGATGGCGTCATCCGGGTTGGGAAAGTGAACCCTAGCACCAGCCACAGGAGTCCTCTTCGGGAGATCTGGTTCAGGCGGAGCCTCCACAGCAGCTGCTTCGGAGTTGTGAAGCTCCGGCGTGGAAACGACGGCGCGACGGTCGAGGAGGCGATGGGGTTTGGAGGCGGCAAGCCGGGTAGATCGCAAAAGGGCCCGAGAAGCGAGTTGACCCAGTCCCATTTCAGTGGTTTCACACGATTACGCTCCCGGATTGCTGGGAGAAACGATTTTCAGAAGTCGGGGGAGTGCGGTGTTAACTGCAGCGTGTGCTTGTGTTCTCCACAATTTCATTTTGGAGAGGAGGATCCGTATTCATATGGGTGTCGAGTAAAATGGGTACGGGTAATCGAGTCGGTTGCCCACTTGACACATGGGCCTGCCAAAATAGGGCCCAATGTGAATTGGATAAATTTGAGAGTTAATTATAATTCAACTCCCTCTAAATATATGAAATTATACTTCTAAAAAAAAAAGTATTGAAATTACACTTCCACCCCTTTCAAGAATTCTCGATTTACGATTGTACCCCTTCTATTATGATTTGAACATATTATAACGACATAAACAAAAAAAAAATCATAAACTTTCGATTTTATCTCTCATTTAGTATTTCGTATGCATTAACAAAGAAATCATAGTAATATTTAGTAATGGAATAAATTTAATATATATATATATATACATATATATAAAGTCAAAATATTATTCTTGAATTATTGTTGTTGAATAAAAGGTAGCTATTAACGAATGAAAAAATTAATTATATTATTAATAATTTATACAGAATGTTGAACGAGATGTAAAACTATAAATTCATGCACTTCTTTTGCCGAGGTCAACATTTTCTATCTGGGCCCTAATAGAAAGGGTACAATTATAAATAGAAAATACTCGAAAAGGATGCAAGATTTATTTTAAAAAAATTTGGGGAAAAATATAATTTCACATTTTAGAGAGATTTTAAGTGTAATTATGTTCCTAAGCTCCCAATAAGTTTGATAAATAATAATTTTTTCTTATGTAAACTAAATGTGAAAATACTAAGTAGAAAAATTGAAAGATTCATATCACATTAATGACATTACTCACATCACTTAATATATAGGGATAAATACACTCCCTTCTCCTAAGGTTTAGTGTAATTACACGTAGACTCTCTGTAGTTTGAAAATTACACCTAACATCCATAAGATTTGCCTACAACTAATAAATAAGTTCTTTCGTTAGTCAAAATTTACCAAATTTGGTGATATTAACAAAAAAATCAGAAAAGAACAATTTTAATCCTCGATTGACTTATTGCATGTCAAATAATTTTTTTCAAACTAAATTACCCTTGTAACAATGAAGATATACATCCTCACATGCATTAACACGTGGAGATGTATGAGGGTAATTTAGTCATAAAAATACTTATTTGACCTGCGATAAATCTGCAATAAGCCAATTAAGGATTAATATAGATTTTTTTCTAATTTTTTTGGTTAATATCAGTCAATTTGGTAAATTTTGACTAACGAAATGACTTATTTGTTAGATAAAAGCAAACCTCAGGGGTGCTAGATGTAATTTTCCAACTACAGGGGGTCTGCGTATAATTACACCAAACTTTGGGGAGGAGAGTGTAATTATCCCTAATATTTATTGTATTTGTTAAATATCATAACAAAAGATTGTTATTTTTGGAAAGACCACTAATCCTACTCAAAATTTTCCTTCTCCCCTCGTTTTCTCGCCCGCTCTGCCGGATCATTCGTGCACAAATCTTTAACACCCGCATTCAGCTATTATTTCCTATTGACCTTTTGTGTTGGTATCTGTAATCCGCCAAAAATACTGTACTCATTTTCTGAAATTCATAGTTCAATTTTCTTCCTTAAAGGCAAACCCCTTCACCCAAACACAACCAATTTATTAGGTTTGTGGCTTTGCCCTGAAATTAAGTGCATAATCGGAATTGCTGTCTACCTTTGGGCACCTTGCAATGAATCTTTGCCCGACTAATCAGTGCACCGGAGAGCCGATGTAGTGCCAAACAGCAAATGGATTACACAGCATGAAGTAAAGATAGAATAGGAAGACCAAACCAACAGCTCATGTCGAGGTTGATCTTAGCTAGCCATTTTGTTTCCTCTTTGGCAGGTTTTGGCCCTGAAGACGAAAGATCAGAGAGGACAAACGATACAACATTAAGGAAACAACAGATCCACTCAAATTCTTGGCTTCCACCGTTTTCTTCTCTCAACTAACCCTTCTCGCAGTCAAACAATTTGAGAAAATAAGGGCATTTAACGATAACGTAATATATTTAGGTATCGTACATCGTTCTAATATCGCTAATTGGCAACGATGTCTAAGTAGGTCCAAAAAGCTACATCCAGGATCACATAAAAATCAGAATAATCTCTCATCCCATTTGGGTCACTGCTACAGAGTATGGTTTCTTTACACTTTCCAATTCCCTGTTTCCTATCAGCAATATCTCTAGTTTGCTAACATGTGCAAAGAGTGCAAATTAGCCAGCTTAGGGCTATTTCAGCAGTCGGACTCGCCAAAAGAATAGTATGTCACTCCTGCTTCAAAGCCTTTCTAATGACACTTTTAGCTATCTCTATTAAAATGTAAGCCAAAAGTGTCACAATGATACCCAACAGCAAAATTAGGTGATCGTAGGATGAATTTTGGACTCTATACATCCTGACCTTTATTACGTCCCAATTACTTTCGGTCCAAACTGGATCGTCAACATCCATGTTATCTGAGGAATTTTTGGGGAGCACTATCCAGCTGCCCGATTCATACTTCAAACGAGTTGAATATGCAGGAACATACCTGAAATACGTGGAAACTGATTAGCACAGAATAAGTTATTGAACGGTAACTAATCAAGCAACCAGTCATCATACAGATCAAGCAGAATTAAAAACTAAATGTATATTCCAAGCAAGGTTGTTCCTCACATTTATATGCGCATATGAACACATACGACCAATCTCAGTCTCTCTCTGTTATTATATAGCATATGAATTGTCTCACTTATTCAGATACACACATTAAGAACTCATCTACTGTTTGCTATAAAAATAAAACACTACATATGTTCAAGGTAAATGTTGCTTTATTGGATCTATCACTGCTAAGGATGTAACGAGTTGAGCCTAAGGTGGGTTCGCCAAAACCAGTGTCACGAACACAAACCCAACAGATTAGACCCACTAGAGACCTACTTTATAATTTTTAAAAATTCAAAATAATCACAACTTTCTAAGTATGAGAAAATTATATTTTTAACAAAAAACTAATTATTTATAAACTTATGTGTGCATGTTTTAGTTTTTGATACACATGAAAAATTACAAACAAACATAAATTACTTTCATATGTATTAAAGTATAAGTTTCATTACTTTCCATTATTATTTTGATATAAAATGAATTATATTTATGATTTATACGTGAGTATAAATGTAATATACACGTTAAAGATATATATATTATATATAATAAGTTTTAAAAATATGTACAATAATTTAGTCGAGTCTGGTCCATGAGGAAGGTCTGGGTTTTAACAGTACCCATTTCCATCCATTATTATTCATCGCAGCTGCAGTTTAAAGCAACAGTTGTCATGAGCCTATGATACCTGGTTGTTGAGATAACACAAACACCTTTGCCATCAGCCTCTCCTCTAATGCACAATTCACCAACACCACTGCAAGCTTTTGCACACGAAGAGCCTACATTTCTCGATGAGATTGACGTCTTATCTGCTAAAAAGTTCCACACAAACCTTGAAACATCCCCAGCATAAGCAGGATAAAGTGCAGAAGATGGTTCTCCCAAAATGACACCTACATAGTGGCTTGGGCAAGTTGTTGAAGGAGATATATAGTGCTTCACCAGCTCGCAAGATAATCCAGGTTCACAAGCTAATAGGCAACCTAGAAGTTCTTCCACCAAAGAGGCATTGACTTTTATAGTATTTATAAACGAATCTTTGCCACCAGCAAGGATGAATAGAGTTCGAGCAACAAGGGAAGCAGCTGCTACAATGGATGAAGGGCTTATATTTGCTGCATCAAAGCAACATGTCCTCTCTTTAGAACATACAGTATAGATTATACAACTGACGGGCATACCACATACTCGCATAGGGAATCGAACAAAGTAAATAAAAGAATAAACGAATTTGGGTTCACTAACATAGTTCATCCAGGTGACTGTGGTAAAACTTGTTGCTGAAAGTAGAGTCAAAGTCTTCCAAGATAAGGCCAGAAATTTGGGGTTTCTGCAAACAAGAGAAAGCACATAATTTAGCAAACCCTATACGGGGGTCGTACTATAATGTACGGATGGGTAAGTTTAAATTAGTAATGTTCCAATTATTTTTCCAGATATCTTCTTATATTATTATTATTATAATCATTATTTAATTAGTGGAGATTGGAACTTAAGGGCCCAGTTTTATAATAATGTCATACCCACTGGTGATTTGTATTTGGTACTATATTTTGATATTTTAATACTGCATATTTATATGATTTAGGTATCGGACATGCAGACACTCACGTGTAAACACAATCCAAATACCCAAACCTTAGGAATATACATTTATACAGAGGAAAATAAATCATTGTAAAATGTAACTTATGTTTTATGCATCTTTCCTCATGTTAAAAGTAACTTCGCTTGATGTCGAGAAAAGGAAATATTCATAACAAGCAATTTAAGGCACAAACCTTCACATGATAATAATCATCAAGTGTCCCTCTATTCTCCTGGGCATTCTTAGGAAATCGCATTTGATTCCATAGTCTTTCCCTGTTAGGCTTAGCAGATGTTATCTAGTTGTACCTTCCTCTCAATTAAGAACTAGAATTATCTCTGTCCAGATAATTATTCAAGAGAACCATATTACCAGCTATAATAAGTAATGGGAGAAACATTTTCTGTATCTACTTTTCTTTTCTCTAGGTTATTAATTATCCATTTTATTTGTTTTTCGTCTATTTGCCCTCATGGGTGCCCATATGGCTACGGTTATGGATTGAAGCTTCATACTGATGGCATCAACGGCACAAGATGAAGCTAGAAAATGTAAGTTCATACTTCCAGAAGGTTTCGGTACTGACCTTCCTCAGAAATGTCATTAACGAGGATGGAGGCACCCCAGGATTTGTTGTGCTGGCTCTTTTGACCATAATGCTTTCAGTTACCAAGGAATCTTGTGCACGTTGCAGCACATTAAATGTTCCATTAACAGAGGGTGTAGGCTGCAAAATTGATACTGTAAGCTTAAATTTTAAGTCAAATGGTTGCTTCATAAAACAATGAAGATAGCAAACAAGAAAAGGTTGTTAAATTGGGTCAGGACACTCCAGTAGCTAGACCAAGCAGTGGTTTACCCCAGCAGTATGAGCAAAAAATGTCTTGTTGCCCTGAGAAAAGCTCTTTCCGACAGATCCAATTTCAATTACCTACATAGAAATCATAAACACAGTAAACAGTTGACCATATTTATTTGCCCAAATATATGACATTACATGCATGAGAATCTTTTAATTTTTAGAACATAGGCAACGGTATTCGTTAAAATAGAAACGCAAATCTTAAATATTAAAAGGTAAGCACTCAGAACGGATCAGGGTTAAATCATGCAGGACGAGACTGAAAGATACTGCTCAAATGAACTACATTCTCTTTTTAGCTTAGGCCAAGCATTAGTAACAAATATTTAGAGTGGACCGCCTCCAACTAATTTTCAAGTACAATCCCCAGGCAAAAGTAGTTTCTAGCCTTCCATGTTAACTTCAACTAAAACAACTGGACCTCTCAAAACTTATCACTCATTCATTCAGTTAAGCTATACTGCATGTTTCATTAGAGCTTATGCTCATTAGTTAACACGCATATAGAACAAGCGGACCCCAGAAGTCATCACTCCATCAAAACAACTGGACCTCAAAAACTCATCGCTCCATCAAGACGTAAAGCTATATTGCAGTTCCACTAGATATGATGCTTGTTACTTAGCACACAGACAATTTTGCACAAGAATCTCCATCTGGAAACACGTGCCAGCAGACCTAATTTCTGAGAAGATATAAGTAGGGTCTCTCTATTTTCAACAATACAAAATAGATGGAGTATGAGAACTAGCAGACTCTAACCCAAGAAAGAGAACAACCAAGAATGAAAACTTTAAAAACTTCAGCTGAACTCCGACACAAAAATATAAGATACAAAAAAATTTAATCTCATATGGGGACACATGAGAACTGACATTTCTGGTAATTAAACATCTGCACATCCAACAAAACAATGAGCATTTTGTTCCTACACGCATAATTTCTGGATTAGCAGGACCCCAAAGTTGATATCAGAATTTTCCTAGTGCATAAATGAGCAACAGTAAACAAATCCAGCCAATAAAGTACACCTTGTTTTTCCATATAACCCCATAATTAATATAGAATAAAGTAGTTCATGAGAAATTACCGTTTCAAGCATTGCCAGATCGAGTCCTTTAATGGTGTCTGATTGTTTATCAGATTCTAGAAAGAATCTCCGGCTACCAAGGTAGCCCCAGGATTCTCCAGTTAGAACCACGAAAACAAGCTGAAGCATATAAACATCTGAGTTAAGTCTTTGCATATAGAGTGCATGAAGATTTAAAAGATCACATAAAGGCCTATCACATTTTGTAACTACACATGAAGGATAAGTTACTTGTAACAATATGCAGAATAGCAACAGGTAGATGAAGCTATTCTAATATGTATATAGAGATTATGATTAGTAAAGATAAATTACCTATAAAAGCAATTTAAATTATCGTGTTACTATGAATGTACAGAAAGTCTTAAGCAACGAGCTGTACCAAGCAAATATATTGTTCAGCGCAAGACCAACCTGTTTATTAAGTTCTTCCAATCCATCAAGATGGGAAAGCACATCAACCACAGCAAGCAATGCAATTAATCCCTATACATAGGTTTAAACATTAATGAAGATACTTTTCTAACAAGTATACATTCTTAATAGGAGATGGTATTCAGCCATGAAAACAAAAATATAGAATCACAAAAGGAAATATTACTTACAGATATAGGGGACTCAGCGCCAAGGCTTTTATCACGGAAGAAAGATGCAGAGTCCATAGACGTCATCGCCAGAATGATTGGTTTTGCCTTTAGCGAAGACGAAATGTTAACGGGTGGAAGTGCTGACCAGACACTGCCCTTCAAATTAAGATAAGGAGGTCAAAAACTAAGGTCAGGAGGTCAAAACCTAAGGTCAGACCTGCAACACTCTGATACAGAATCATAACCAATGAGACGTTACCTCACAACAGTTGTGCAACACAGGATAAAAGAATTAAGCACACAAGACAAACTAAATCTGTCATGTATTACAAAACCCAAGAGTTACAGAGAAAGCAAAGCTCGCCGACAAGTCATTGCCTACGCAGGAGTAGGACAGACACAACTTAGAAAGCATGTATATTAAAGCCCATCAAGTTACCCAAGATTTAAACATCCAAATCTCGAAGATGTCCGCCAGATCAGTACCCGTATCTTTCATCATTACCAAAAATCTAAGAAGATATGCAGGTCTACGAATATCTATGGTACCAGAACAAAGAAGTGCAACCAACGAAAGTACAGCCTCCTCCAGCCAAGACTGAAGATCCCCAATTAAATTGGCAAATCATGTTAAGTAATAGGTGAAAGCAGAGTATATAGTGAAAGTTTCAACTCTAAAATTAGTGACCTGACTCTCTGCTCATACACTCCTTTGATGCGTATTTCTGGAAGAAAAAATCTGCTTTAACAAAGAAATATCTGTTTAAGAAAGATGATGCAACTTCCCAGACTATGTGACTTCAACACTTCAATGACTGATGCCGTAAACATATCCAACATGGACTCTATTGAGACTGCAACAACACACATGCTACATTTAGAAAATTACTTGACTGCAATCATTTGAAAAGAATCCCAGAAAATATGACGTAAAACTTCAATTGGTTAACTAAATAACTAAAGGTGTTTTGTCTAATGTAAGATTCACTGAAATGAAATTATTTCTTGTGAACTCGTTATGTTATGAATGAACTCAAATTTATGTCCTAAAATTGCAAGCAAATGGGCTCATTATTATTATCCTAACAAGCAGGCCACCATTCAATGTTTAATATAATTTTTCATCAAACCTCTCATCCTAGTATTTTTGCAATTTGCATGCCTGACAGATATCTACAATTCTTTGACATCCATCCTCATTTGGAGCAAGAAGAGGATAAAAGACAATTGAGAAAATTTATATGAACCTTTAAAGCCCATAGATTGAGTGCTCTACAGTAAAAAAAAATAGGATAGCAGTCACTATGCTACCTAATCCAGACTGTATGTCCTGCAAGTTGCAAACTCAAAATCCAAATTCAACATAAACAAAAAGAAGAATACTATGAAAATTTAGAAATAAGCAAACAAATAGCAATTGAATGTGTAAATTTTGTCATTAATATACGTCACTAGGATATGTAGCAATTTTCATAAACCAATGAGAAGTATCATCACAAATTTCCTTGAACTAGAATTCATGAAACTAACCTGTATCCACCCAGAGGAAGACAAGTTCCTTCTTTCAAACAAGATTCTGAATCATGAGTACTGGATTTTGTGGTCTAGTTGGAAAAAAAAAAAAAAATCAGCATGCACATAATCTGCTAACGTTATTCTTTATGGTCTGCATTACAGTATAATACTGAAGAAGTTGAAATATCAATTTCCTCTTTCAGAATTTTTTTACCTGCATAACTAGATCAAACTCAGCAACATTTTCAGTATAAGACTTTTTGCTCTTCTCATTCATTAAGGCAGCCTGCAAGTACAAGAAATTTTTTCATGTAGAAACTGAGGTACAAGAGAGCTAGATTCTAGAACAACCATGACAGCCACAAGCACAACAAGCAAACCATTTCCAAACTGAACAGAAAAATGCAAACTGTATAGAATAATTACTTTACTTGGACCCTTCTCTGTAAAATAAACTAACAAGTAACACAGCCACAATAATGATTGAGCTACATGCACCTACAGGACCACCCAAAATAAGGCAGAATTTAATTTTCAATAAACAACCACCTCTTGCAAGATTGATGTGCTAGTCTGGGAGAGCAAAAACACAGGAAAATTATAAGCCTTCCACATAATTCCAGATCCCTGCAGATGGCCAACAATGATATTTAGTTCATAAAAACTGAATATGCCAGGCAGTGGTAGGGAGAACATCAAAAGCAGATTGCTGCATGAGTTAGCATATAAGCAACTGAACTGAGCAATGAATATGCCAGTTTTAATTATTTCCTCTTTCCAGCATATCTATTGCTTCTCAACCACATTTCACTAAGAACCTGAGCATTACCAGACCATAACTTTAAAAATCGGTGACTAATATGTACATAAAAGAGCAAAAAGACATTGCGAAAACCATATTTTTATTCAGTTAATCAGTTTCTGATAGCATTTTCTGTTTTTTCATAGAGATAATAGGTATTTGTAATGGAAGTGGATGGTGAAAGTATTATTAAATAAAAAGGAAGAGTAGCCTAGCATATAAAAGTCATCACAAAATTGGAAATTTGGAATGCCCGAAAAAATGAAAATCAGCCCTCCTATACTCTTTCCTCACTTAAGGTGTAATCCTATTCAGCCAGATGGATATAATGCAAGTACAGCTTACAGTGTCAAGAACCGTCAATGCAACTTTTCACAATTGTTCCCATGACCTTCATCTAACTTGAGAAATGGCATAAGTGATGTATTTTCTTAACACTTCCAAAGAGAGCAATAATGCAGACCAGTTAATATGAGATGCTAATCATTTTTCAGAACATACATCTGGGTTCCATTCAAAATTCTTGCTTTGGTACGGAGCAAATTCAGCCTGTGGAAACTTAACATCTGGAGAAAAACCTGAGGTAAAATAGGATAGATTATTTTCTGATGCAATTTTCTTCAGTCACTTAAACTCAACAAAGTCGATTAAGTGATTACCCATTATGGCATTTTGAACCTGAGTGCTTGACTCAACCAAAATCCCAGCTACTTTGCTAGAAAAAGCTGAATCCTTTAATACTCTGGAACAGAGGAACCAAGTAAGATGAATTTAAAGAACAAGTAGCATCATTACTTAGCTTGCAGCATTAATCACACTAACAAAGAGCAAAGAAATTAAAAAAAGAGTGTTTATTATATATACAAGATTCACCTGTATATGACAATGTGTGTAGAGAGGAGGACTAGAACTACACATACAAGATAGCCTCATGAAAACACAAGAAATGAGAACAAATGAAGAAAAATCTAGCCTGTCAATGACAATTATTTATGATTATTTCGTAACGCAGTCACCCATCTCTCAGTAACCAGCAAGGAACATGAAGTGAGTTCCATCTGGAGTAACTTAGCTTTCAGTTTTGTATACATCCCGTCTGCAGACACCTATTCTTCAATGATTTGGATCCTCAAGGCATGTTTAATACTTGAAAAGATAAACTGGGGGAAATTGCGTAGAATGCTTTATTTTTCAGGCCACCACACAAAAGAGACAGCAAAAGTAAGAAAACAAGAATTGGGACAAACTAAATAAAGGTCTGAATATTCTCATACTTGATCAGGCCTTTAACAAATTGACAAATATTATTAAGATGATTAAGATAAAAGATTCCATCATGCAACAGGCATAAAGACCTAGAAAATAGCTACAACATAACACAAACAATTGCAAGAAAGAAACTTTCGAAGATAGAAGTAGACCAGTAAAAATCTCAGGTCATGCATAAGAAGGAACAATTACATGCCTTGAAAGTAAGCTCGCAAATTCATCTATAGAAACCAATATTGCAGCTGATCCAACAAACTCCTTTGCATTCTGAAATCTGACAATTGGAGCAACAACTTTCTCACGGCCAGGGTCTAAAGTGCAAATTGATTATTAGTGAATGAGTTGAATAATGCACTAAATACAAATCTCATGAATGATGTCAAAAGAATACCAACTTGAACAACCAATTTCCCCTGAGAGATTGAGCAGTCGTACACACGGGAATCCCTCAATTTCTTTGTACATGGACTTTTCAAGATCAGGAACAGACTCGAACGATTTCGTCTCTCCTGAAGCTGTATAAAACTATTAAACCTCAATCCAGAACAAACACATTAATAGTAGCATGCAAGAAAAATGACAAAAAAGAGGAAAATGAAAAAGTAAAAACACCATTAAACAGGCAAAAACAAATCTTGTCAGCTTATAGTGGTCTAACTTGATATATTTGTCCATTGGAATTCTATATAAAATGTTCTGTAGTATCAAAATAGGCAAAATTTCATTTTTTGTCTTCCTATTGTAATAATGTATTTGGCCCTTCAATATTAAGTTTTTAGCACATTAGTCCTGTAATTAAATTTAGTCCTACAATTAGACGCATAAATGTGTGAAAAATATATTTATTAATTGTAGGACTAATTTGTTGATACTATCATTGCTAAACCAAATGTGTTAAAAACTTTTTAGTGGAGGACAAGGATGAAACCTGTTTTCAATAGAAAAAGGGCAAAAAGTATAAAACCCCTGAAATTACAGGACGAAAAATTAAATTTTGCCTATCAAAATATTTGCCACTGATTCAGTTCTGTACTTCAAGTCCTCATGCATAAACATGACTGCTTAGTAGTGTATTCTTTTTCCCAACTCCCAAGATAAGTACAACACCAAGTTTATAAGCATTTATAATGCTGATATACACAAAAAAGAGAAAGAGTTTACTCTGCATGACACATATGCAACTGGAATTAACAAATTTAGAATAGATAATTTAGTTTCATTGTCAACTAGTACCTCGAATGGCATTATTTTCCTATCCGCTGCATGCAGTTAACTCCATATAACAACAAATCTTTATACAATGAATTATTTATAACATTATACAATGGAGAATTAATTACATTAAGCTAAGTATAATAATCTTTGCATGCATGGGGATGCTAGCCAAACAAGTCGAGAATTAGTACATCACAGCAGTAACTTCAATTTCCTAATATGATTTTTTACTTAATTCTCATTTGCCAAAAAGCAACTTGATGAAAAGAAAAAATCAAGAGAAGGTTCTCAAATTTAAACCTATGCCCAACATTAATGTATGTCAAACAAATGAAATGAGATTACAACTCGAAGCTGTAACTTAAACATACAACAACAAAGCAAAATTTAATTTTCTTTTTTAACATAGAAGGAATAGAGTCGCACAACTCTGGACATTTTCATTTGTAGTTCCTACTTTCCTGACAGTAAGGACAGTATCTTACATTTCCACAACAGTGTGCCATTGCTATGAATCAAATAGTTATTAGTAGGATACTCAATCTCCATTAGAGTTAGAGGCAACAGCATATTCAAAAATAAGTCTTTCTTACTCATCATACTCACTGCTAATTTCAAATTCCCCCAACTCAAACTACCCGAAGTACAGTTCTCTCTTTAGCTAACTAGCAGCAGCTACATAACTATTTTGTTTACCACGCGTCACTTCTTCAGTCCCTTGTTCCCCAAAACACACCCATGCAAATTAGAACTACCGTGAAACTACTAAACAAACACTTTAAGTAAGCACAATGTTCTTCACAACTTCAATTATAAAATCTAGACTTGTAATCCTATAAATCCTTTGGAACAAAAAAAAAAACAAACAATATTCCACATTATTCCCTTCACACCAAGAAGCATAATAAATTAAAAACTTCTACAGTAGTCCTAGCCAAGCAAAATGCAGCCTCCAACAGGAATCAAAAGCTACAACTTCTCGCAACATTTGCAATCCGAACTCCAAAATAAATGAACCCGGATATTGAATCAAAACACAACCTCATCAAGTCAAACTTTACCCACCACCCGCCGTTTTCAAGATACACGGAGAAAGTAAAAAGGCAATACTAACAAATGCAATAACGAACCTGACAAAGAGAGGCGAAGGAGAGCAACGAAGCAGAGTGAGGACAGCAACAGCGAGAGCTTGAAGTCCATTGCGAATCAGACAGAAGAATCCACAATTCCTGCGTGAGAAATCTGAACGCGAAGAACCCTAGTCCATGGACTCGGGAGTGGAGCTCCGATGGTCGACAGAATACTTGATCAATAACTACTCCCTGAGTCGCAACTTGCTACTTTGACTCAATTGGATCAATTATTTGTCATTTTATCTAATATTTTTTTTCCAATTAATTAGCATTCAAATATTTTGATAATCTATACTATCTATACTATATAAAAAAAAAATCAATTTTCCACTCACAATTGGCGATTACTTACACCGCGATACTACCTCTATTAAATATATTCAAACTCTTCTTCTCATACATATGATTATCCTATCTCTCTATATTAATATGAAAATTTCACCCGCATATTTTTTTTATGTTAATAATATTTCTAAAATCAGTTTATTTTATTTTATTTGTTTTTTTGTGATGTATTGATTTATAATCTTATTCTTATTTATAATATATTTATAAGTGTAAATAATTATTTATTTTATGCACGCAGGGACGATTTGCTATAACGACTAGTGAAAAAAAAAATACTTGAATAGAAGGTGGATCCTTGCAAAGGTAAAGATTTTAAAAAGTTTTATTTATTTTTTATAAAGTATTATAAAAATTATTATTTACACTAATAAGTCTATTTGTAACTATACTAACAGTTATAACATACCGTCCTTGCGTGCATATAATAAACAGTTATTTACGCTTTATAATATATTATAGATAAGAATAAGATATATAAACCAACACATTATATTTAAAAATAAATAAATAAAATAATAAAGTTAGAGATATTGTCGACCCAATAATTTAGTGTGGGTGAAATTTTCATATTAGTATCTGTATAGATCATATAGATGAGAAGAAGAATTTAAATAGGAGTAGTTGAAAATATATAAGGACATTTTTGATAATTTAAAAAATTGGTGTCATGGTGTAAGTAACCACCATTTATAAATGAACATGGGCTTTTCGTTTTTACTAGCCGTTGTGGCACGCCATTCCTGCATGCATATAATAAATAACTTTTTGCTCTTTTAAATAATTATTATAAATAAGAGTAAAATATTAAAATCAATATATTATATTAAAAGAAAAGAAGAAAGAAAGAAAACTAATTTATCAGTATATAAAATTTAGATGTTGAATAAGTTAGTTATCTATCGGTTGAAGGTATGTTTTACTTTAAAAAAAAATGGTACAATGGTGTCATTAACCGCCATTTGTGGGTGTAGATGGTTTGTTCTTTTATACTAGCTGTTATGGCACGCCGTCCCTGTGTGCATATAATAAATAATTATTGATGTTTTAAAATATATTATAAATATAATAAATATATAAATCAATATATTATAATTTTTAAAAAATAAATAAATAAAATAAAATTCATTTAAGGATATTATCGACACCAAAAAAATAGTGTGGGTGAATTTTTTATATTAATATAGAATGACATTATAGATAATATACATAAGAAAAAGAATTTGAGTAGCGGTAGTTGAAAGTATATAAGGATATTTTTTAATTTAAAAAATTAGTATCGCGGTGTAAGTAACCGCTATTTGTGAGTGAAAAATGAATTTTCTATTTTATACAGTATAGATATATAGTATACATATATTTTTGTTGAATGGAAATATGAATAAATTTGGATGAGAGTACTTTATTTGGTATGATTTTTACCAAATTTTATTACATCTCTTTACAATTAAACCACTTTTTCTAATGAATATATTTGGATTTAGTATTAGGAAGTGCAGAAGAGGATATGAAAAATCCTCATGTCCATGTAATATAGAATCAGTTTAAAAAAACATATTATATTTTTTAAAATTAGCTACTGTAGCACACCGTCCCTTCGTATATTTACTAAATAATATTTTTTGTTTTGTGACATATTGCGAATAAGGAAAAATATATATAAACCAACATATCATATTTAAAAAAAAAGAAAGAAAGAAAGCAACAAAGAAAAAGGAAATCAAACTTGGGGTATTATCGGCATAATAAAATTATTGTTGCAGTGTCATAACCTCCGTTTATGAGAGAAAAATGCCTTCTCTTATGTATAAGTATAGATAGATGTATTTATGTTTTACATAGTAATTATTTCTTTTAAACATAACCATAGTATTATGATGATCATTATGAAAAGTGACGTGTGAATGCCTGCGAATACAAGTATGCGATCAGGTCAAATTTGTATTATTTATAATACTTAATATATTTATTTTTTTCTTTCAATGCAGACAAAAGAAAAATGTGAATAATTTTATTAACAATATTTATATTTATGCTTTTGTAGATATTTAGATATGTACCTTGGATCATATACTTATTTGGATGATATGTGTATATATATATATCTAATCTTTTTTTATATATTTATTTATTGTACTTGAGACTATGTATTTAAATTGATCAGAATATGTAATTTAAACACATTGATTAATGTATATTAATGTTTTTATCTCTATTTTTTTTATTTGTTCTTACATCACATATTTCTATATTGTTAGGCTGTGTTTACTATGACCTATTAACCCAAATATATGGCTTAATAGGCCCTAGTTGTTGTTTACCAGGAAAATATCCGGCCCACTACATCGGCATATGACCTGCTATAATACGCTATTAGCACCCCTACAATAATATTGGTTCCCATGTAATCTATACCTTATTATTAAGGAGAACTCCTCTTTGGTGTCTCTCTCTTTTTTGGTCTGTTTTTTATTTTGTTTGTTTATTCATCTTATAACTTCCCACTCTTCCACTACTTTTTATATTTACTTTCTTCTTTTTTTCCATGCATTTCTTCTTAACACTATTTTATTATAAGATTAATATTAAATTGTATATATTTTATTAAATATAAAATATTTTAAAATTATTTTATTTTAAATAGTATTATAGAATTTACACACACATGGTGTGTGCCACAAATACTAGTATTATTAATTGGTGGGTCCCACCATGTTTACTATCCATTTTTCCCCCAATTTTCTCCCTTCACCCACTGTTGCATTTGTCTAATTTACCCATTATTTTAAATAAAATTATACCCACCCATTATTAAATCATGTGTTAGAAAGTAGATGAAAATAGAAGAAAACCAGTTCCCAGTTCTCTCTCTTCCAGTGTTGTCTTCAACAAAGCTCAAAGGTGATCCTCTTCTCACCATTCTAGTTTTAATATTCATCAAAGTATAACTTGCCCTTTTTTTTTATGATTTTTTGTCTAGATTTTCTAATTTCAACCATTTCTTTGTGTTTTACAAGTGTTGTATCGGAAGTGCATTGCAAATTGGAACACGAAGTTGTTGAAACGCAAATACACAGGTGAGCCTTGTCTATGGCTAAGCATTGACCTTTAACAATGAATAGGTGTCCTGCGTGGCTAATACCACTCGATTTTTTGCACTGACATGCTACTATAGTTTCGACTTATGTTGACTTGATTTGCTTTGACACCATAATGTGTTATTCATCATAGTCGTGAAATGCAAAATAAGGGAAATACTTGCAGATGATATTTCTAAAAATTGTGATGTGTGGTCTTGTTAGAATTATCTTACATGAGTTTTATAACAATAAATTTTTCTTTGAAGGTTATGCTGCATATAAATGATTTTTGCCCTTTTCTCCATCCTTGCTGCCGTTAATGTTTCATTTGCAAATGATCTATATCTTCTTATTTTCATTGAAGTCAACACCTTTAACTCTAGGTATTGCAATCCTACAAGTTGCATTGTTTAATGTCCTTGTTGCCCAATGCTCATTTCTCCATAACTTAAATGTCGGTTGTTAACTCACCACTCCTTGAATCTTTCCATTTCCCTAAAGTGTGGAGTATAGGAACAAATATGGACTATTAAAATAAATTAACAATGTTTTCCCATAATCCAACAGACAATGCATACTTAGAAGCTAGGGTCCCAATCACTCAACGTGTTTGATCTTATTGTTACAAGCTTAACTCTAAGATCATGAATCAAGTTAGCATCCTACGTAGGTTAGTTGAACACAATTGCATGACATGTCTTAGGAACCTACGTATGGACCGTAATGCATTTGGGCGTCTGTGTTATTTACATGAACAATCTGGAGGTATCCCGAACACAAAATTCGTTATCATGTCGGAACAAGTGGCAATGTTCCTCAGTATTGTCACACATCACAAGAAAAATTGGGTAGTCAAGCATGATTTTATTTGATTGGGAACATGAGCAAGCATTTATACTAAACGCTTTTGCTCCACAAAATGTTTCGCTCGACTGATTCTATTGTGAGGACTGAGCGCTAATTTTATCGTGTCTAAAAATCAAAACAAACAAATTATCACAAATAAAAAATTATTAAATATCAATATGAGTACAATCTCTATTCTATATTATTCCCTCCAAAAATATATTTGACAAATTTGACTAACTCAAAGGGTAATCTCCACGTCCCCACGTAGATCTCCTTTGGACTTGAATTTGAATTTCTATAGCGTTAATTCGAGGGCTTTCGTCAGTAATCCCGAATTAAACGCTATAGTCTTGACTGGAATTTGATAATTTGAAAGTGGATTTGCCACTTTGATCTTCTTAAGATGATATTTGAATACTTATAATGTTAATTCGAGGATTTAGTGCATATAATCCCGAATTAAATGCTGTAATTTATGGCGCACCTTTGACGAAAGACTCGATCTTTGTCTTAAACGCCTTTGAATATTCTTGAGCTTTGAAGAACCACGTAGAGAGAATTATTTGCAATTTTCCTCTGCTTTACTCTTCGTTCTCGAGCTCTGTGTGTCAAATGAGGGTGTAAGGACCCCTTTATATAGGTGTCAAAGAGGTAGAGTTCTGATCTACTTGAACACATTTTGTTATATCTCTTTATAATTTAATTTAAAGAAATAAATACATCATATATTTGGAATAATATGATTGGTCAATTTGACATTATCTCTTTAATATTTGCATTTTAAAGAGATAAATAATCAAATATTTGTCTTGATTTGATTGGAGCGTACATGCAATTGTTCCACGTGGCGCGGTCTGATTGGATGGAATCTTTGACTGCGAAGCATTGTTTGATTGACCGAAATATTTCATTTTGACATTTGTCGCCATTGATTTGATGACAAAATATATAAATATCAATTAAATTAAACTAATTTTATACTGAAATTAATTAGTAAATTTCAAAGTATAAATAGGAAACATTATAATTATAAATAATATATTATATATGATATTTGCCATTATTTAATTAGGTGCAAAATTAATTTGCTTACAAATGCCCCTTGAGACTCGTTCACCAATATATGCTCGAAAATATAATTTTCGCAGTGAATAAGTCGCGAAAAATTTGAATTGAATTTGAATGGGCGGGCCCAAATATAAATTTCTCACCCCCTTGTCTTTTTTTTATACATATATCAAATACATAAATATACATATACATACGTATACATATAAGTTTTGAAATTAATAGGTGGGGCCCACCAATTATATCAACATGAAGATATCTCAATATTTAGAAATTCCATTTCTTACTGCCTGAATTGCTTTCGGCCGCGCACAGGACTCCAGCACTCCTCGGGTCTTTAGCCACATAAATGGAGAAGTTAAGTTCGCATTTGCTCAAGTATTTGAGCTGAAATTGAATCAACCAAAGTCCTAATTCCATTAAACTTCCACTGCTTGAATTCGAGTTCAATTGAGCCAACATGAAGATATCTCAACATTTAGAAATTCCATTTCTTATTGCCTGAATTGCTTTCGGCCGCGCACAGGACTCCAGCACTCCTCGGGTCTTTAGCCACATAAATGGAGAAGCTAAGTTCGCATTGGCTCAAGTATTTGAGCTGAAATTGAATCAGCCAAAGTCCTAATTCCATTAAACTTCCACTGCTTGAATTCGAGTTCAATTGGGACAAGAAATCACCAAATTTGTTTTGAACTATAACTCAAAATCATGAATTCTAAATTAAAATCAACTCATTAAGCATCTATATAAAGTCTTCAGCTCCATACGCATTGGGCATCATGAACTTGATTGTTGGGATGAATTTGTGGTATGTTTTATCCTCCAAATAATTTTTTCTTTTTCAATTCTTCAACACGCACGCCAGGTGTTTGTGTTAATACCTCAATGGGTTGCTCTTTAAATTTTATTGGTTTCTTTGCAGATTTTGTGTCGCTGAAGCTTTCTACTCGAATTTCTTCTGATTTTTTGAGTTGGTGCATCGTTGAAGGTCCGATTGAGTCTCTTTTGTCTAACAATTTGGGAGCAACAAGAGGTTTCGTTTTTCTTTTTGACTCTCAAGTAAGTTTTTCAATTCATGAGTAATCTCAAATTGGATTTGAAATATTTAGTTCGTATGTGTGCAATTGAATGATTGAAAACTTGGTTTCATGTTCATTAATTGCTAGAACTAGAATTTTCAATGCCTTACCCATCCAAGCAACGTTTTTTTTTTTTTTGTCTCAATTCATGCCAAGTAGAGAGTCAATTTTTTATTTTTTGTGCATGGAGATGCATTAAAAAATTCACCCTTGGTTTAAATTGTATCTCCAAATGGGTTTGAAATATTAATTTCGTCGTTCCAATTTCATGCTAAGCTAGAAAATCATATGTTTTTCTTATCTAACTTGCATTAGAGATTAATTAAGAAAATCATACTTGGCTCAAATTGTCTCCATAAATTGGACTTGAATCATGAATTTTTCGTTGGAATCTTAGATCCATAAAATTTGGCTTGACTCATTTATATCCTCGGTCTAATTTCATGCCAAGTAAGAAAACCAAATATTCACCGCTTTGCAAAAGATTATTGAGAATGAATTACCAATTATCAATTGATTTTCTCTATAATTTTCATAGAGGCTTACTTGGGGGTGTATATGCACATGCTATATTTTTTTTTTCTAATTTATTTGAGTTTTTTTTTACAACCCAATTTTTTTTTAATATCATATAGCATGGTTTATTTCAAAAACAAATCTTCCCATTCCGATGAGCACCATTTGATCATCCTTGACAATTAAAATCAACCCCTGAAGAAAGACACAATGTTAGCGGTTTATACACCTCTCATTGGTGGTAGAAACGTGAACCTGTGGCCGAGATTAACTAATTCTTCTCATTTGGGTGAATGGTGTCAAGAGATTTCATTGAGCAAGAACATCAAGGCGTGGACTTTACGAGCTACCCACCCTGAGCCTCCTCGTCACCAACCATCTGATGACTTCACCCATTTATGCACTTTGGGCCATTCCATCATTGAAAGTGATGCAAAGTGGGATGACAATCTTCGATTTATCGGAGAATTCCGCTACACCAAAGGATATTGGGAATGGACTGAGGATGTACTTAGCCGATGTGGAGATAGATTGCGCCATCTCAAAATATATGATGTTGTTTATGCTTCGTTGTTTACTTATGATCACAATTCCGATATCATCAAAGCGTTTTGCAAAGCGTGGTGCCCTCTTACAAATACTTTGCTTACTTCTGCCGGGAAAATGTCCATCTCGTTGTGGGATCTGCGTGAACTTGTCGGACTTTCTATGATGGACTGCCTTTATGATGAAGTTGTACCAAGTGCGCTAGAGCTTACCGGCATTGATGAAAGAGAGAAAGATTTATTCCTCGTTCCAGCAAGTATTTGTTTTATGCTTACCATTTGCTTCAAAGTGGCGATGATAATCGATGTTCCACGTATCTATTGACAAATGGGTGAAGTTTGGTCCAAGAAAATTACTAAGTATCATCTGCCTCCTCCATGTAAAGAAAAGAAAATGGTTCGGCCTAAGTCAACTCATAACCCTCTTAATGATATTGCAATTCACGAGAGGTGGTCCTCACCAAGAGGTGGTCAACTGCTGAGGAGGCTTTATTTGCCAAGTTGTGCATTGAAAGGAGTCTCAAGGAGGAAGTTTATTTGGCGGCCTACTTAGCTTTGGCTTTGCATATTTGTTCTCCCTGGTAAAGATGTGAACTTCATTCGCCCAAGTACTTTTAAGATGGCGTCCTTGATGGCGAATGGTGGACAAGTGAATTTAGTTATTCCCTTCTTGGCGAGTATATATGAGAGCTTGAATACTGTTGCAACTTCTCCAAAACCAGTCGGTACGAGTCATCCTTTTCCTATTCACTTTGTCTATGTATGGCTAGCATGTTACTTCAAGACTCATTACTCGATTTGGCAAGAGTTGCGTGGTCAAAGATGACGAGATTTTCTAGTGAATGAGGTGCAAAATATTATGAGCCAAGAGAAGCACGCAAGCGAATTCATAAGGCCGGGTTCGTCTCTTGGGCTTGCAATATGCTTATGAAAGATGGGCCCTTCAAGTTTGTTGATGATGGTATTATCAAAACGTACCAGGAACTCTCAAATATGACACGTGTAGCCTATTTAGAAGAAGGACTCCATTATTGGCGCTTATGTGTTCTATCAAAGTTTTCATCAAAAGCTTGGTTCCCTTGTTTGCCTACTAATGGTAAGAAACACTGCTCGGAAGCTTAAAGTGGTGGAAAGTCCATAGGATTTTTTTTATGACAACATTGCATGTTTGATCAGACTGAAATCAATTAAGATTACACTCAAATGTAAAAAGAATGAGGACAAGCAAGTTGATGGTGGTGAGAACAATTCTCCACAAGCGCTTGTTCCTCCTATTGTGATCGAGTGTGATTCTCAAGCTGCAGTTGTGGAGGCAAGTAAGGAAAAGGTTCTTCACATAAATGGCAGATAGTGACAGTAGCAACAAGGATCGTCACTGAAAAAGGCAAAAGAAGGAACTTACGCCTTTGAAAGCAACAGAGACTAATGAAAGTGCATCGAGATATTCCTTGGCTAACTTTGTTGTTGAGGTCGTATTTCCTTGATCATGTGAGTTTAAGTTTCTCTCTTTTTTTTTTATGTTCTTTTTTCTACTGAAGTTCTCCTTTAATTTATCTTTTAGTTAGAAGATGAAGTCCAGTCTATTGACGTTGGGGAAGGATCTGAGACTAGTCATTCGTCGACTACGACTCCTCCACTTGGAATGGGACTTAAAAGAAAACAATCCCCACCTCCTGCTGCGGTGTCAGTATTTGAAAGTGAGAGCTTTCTTTTCAACTACCGAAAAGAGTTTCTTCAAAGGTTGTGGAGTGACATTCTCGTGAAGATATTAAATACTTCGGTTGACTTTCTCTCATCAATTGAGGACGATGTCTACCTTATTCTTTAGTCCATGAAGAGTTTTCAAAAGTTTGACGTTTCGAAGGTGGAGGAATCGTTGAACATGTTTTTTGCCAAAGTTCGTGCTTATGACGAAGCGAGATCCTTATCTTCTGAGAAATTGTCCCGTAGCCTTCATGAGCAACAATTGAAAGAAGGTAAGACTTGTCTTCAAGATGTTCAAGCTAAAGCAAGCGAAGAAGCCTCTGAGATCCAATCTGCTATGGACGAGCTGGAGCATATTGAGAAAGATATTGTAGTATTGAAGGGACAAAGACTTTGAATGGGAAAAAGCAACTCAATCATGATACTTAAGCCAAAGTTCATGAGGTCGAGAAAGACATTGCAACACTTGAAAGTACCCTAGATGATGCAATCTTTGAGCATACCTTAGTATTTTCCACGTCAACAGCTTCAAATGTGAAATAAAGATACTTTATATGTTATGACTGAACTTAGAAATGTTTAAGCTGCCTACGTACCTCATCAAGAGGATCAAGTCATTACGTAGTTCAAAGTACAGAATATTTGTTTGAAAAGGGGAGGGCCGTTCACAGTTTATACTCATGCGGATCAGGAGTCTTTTTTTTTTTTTTTTTTTCAAGCGTAGTATCGTTTCAAAAACTCCCATTGATTGGGCCAATTCTCAGACCATCTTCAGCGACCAATTTATATGCACTATTTGTGTAAGCTTCTTTGACAACATATGGACCATCCCACTTCGGCAAAAATTTGTTTTTCGTCCGATGCGTTGTGATTATAGGTCTCCTCACTGCAATCACTAAATTACCAACTTGAAAAAAACGCAGACGCACCTTCTTATTGAACGACCTAGACAATCGGGCTTGTTAACACTCGAACCTTTGTGTGCTTTTGATCTCTTTTCATCGAGAGCTTCTAATTTTTAAAGTCGTATTTGAGCATTTTCTTCTTCAATAAGTCTTTCTTGTATAGCTATTTAATTATGGAATTTGCTGCTCAAGTGGAAGGACTGTCTCTACCCTATAGACTAGTGCGTAAGGAGTTGCTTGAGTAGGTGTTCTAACAGTGGTCATGTATGCCCACAGAGCTTCTCTGATCCTCTCGTGCCATTCACGCTTTGACTTAGCCACCACTTTCTTCAGTAGGTTGCACAAAGTTTTGTTAAATGCTTCAGCAAGACCATTGGCAGCAACATAATACATAGAGAAATTTCTTTATTTAAAACAAAACTTTTGACACAACTTGTCTATCAAGCTATTGCAAAAGGGCTTCCCGTTATCAATGATGATATATCTAGGCACTACGTAACGATAAATGATGTGGGTGCGGATAAAATCAGCAACATTATCCTTCTTCACTTCTTTAAGAGGTACTGCTTCAGCCTATTTAGAGAAATAATCTGTTGCAGCCAGAATATACAAGTGACCTCTGGAGGACTTTGTTAAAGGTCCCACAACATCTAAACCCCAAGCATTGAAAGACCATGAAGCAACGGTAGGATGCAATGGCTCAAGTGGTTGGTGGATCAAATTGGTGTGAATTGACAAGCTTGACATCTTCTTGCATAGTCTATGCAATCTTTAACCATAGTAGGCCAATAATAACCCATTCTCTTTATGCGGAAATGTAGTTTTGGTCCCGATTGGTGAGCACCACAAGCCCCAAAATGAGCTTCTTCCATAGCTTGAACCTTTTATTATCACTTAGGCAGCATCAGAAAATTCCATCAAATGATCGTCTATAGTGCGTGCCTTTTTAATAGATGAAACGAGTTGCTTGCCAACAGGTGTCAGTCCTCCATCATAGATCATTAGGTAGCTTCCCGTATTTCAAGTAGTCAACCAGCGGTTGTCGCCAATCTTCTTCTTCAACTTCAAAAACCTCCATGACGTGATTTTCTTCTTCTTGGAACATGTCGTCCTCATCCTCACTGAAGATTGGTGGTATGACCCAACTCTTACATATTGGTATACGTATTTCTTTGTCGGTCATTGAAAGTGTTGAAGCGAGTTTTGCCAAGGCATCAGCTTTTGTTGTCTTTTCTCGGTAGATGCTCGAGTTCTACATCTCTTAGTCATCCCATCAGTCTTTTTGCATATTTATGATATAGAAGCAACTCAGGCTTTTTGACTTCATAAAGACCAAGGAGTTGATTGATCACTAGCTGAGAATCCCCATATACTTTGAGAGGTAGTTGTTTTTGCGTCAACTGCTATTTCTAATCCCAAGATTAGAGCTTGATATTCCGCAACATTGTTTGAGCAATTTGGTGTCAATGTAAAGGAACAAGGTAGTACTTCCCTTCTGATGTAACAAACACAACTCCAGCGCCGACTCCTTCTTTATGGGAAGCTCCGTCAAAGCACATTTTCCAAGGAGGTGTAACTTCGATCACGAGGACATCTTCATCAAGCAAGTAATCGGATAACTCCCATTTGGCAGGCATGGGATGATCAGCTAGAAAGTCTGCTAGAACTTGCCCTTTTACAGCCTTTTGAGGAACATATGTGATCTCAAATTGTTGCAGTTGGAGGTACCATCTTGCAAGCCTATCCGAAAGTACTGGTTTTGTCATGACATACTTCAAAGGGTTAGCCTTTAGACTAAATGAATGCTATGAGATTGGAAATAATGCTTCAACTTCTGGATTGAGAAAATGAGTGCCAAACACAACTTTTCAATAGGTGAATATTTGAGCTCATTCGGCGTCATCGTCCTGCTCAATTAGTGCAAAGCATTCTTCTTTCCTTCATCATTTTTCTGAGCAAACAAGATTCCTACAGAGTGCTCCTGAGCAGCAATGTAAAGAATTAAAGGGCGCCCTGGAACAGGTGCAACCAAGACTGGAGGCTTCACTAAGTAGGACTTTATGCTTTTAAATGCTTTGTCACAGGTTTCATCCCATTGAAACGATACGTCTTTCTTCATCAGACGACTGAATGGTTGACAATGACCGGCTAAATTTGAAATAAACCTCCGGAGATATGCTAGCTTTCCTTGCAAACTTTTGAGCTCGTGGATGTTTCGTAGTTTTGGCATTCTCAAGATGGCATCAATCTTTGCTTGTTCAATTTCTATACCCCGCTGGCGGACGATGAATCCAAGGAATTTCTCGGATGTAACTCCAAACGCACATTTAGAAGGTTCATCTTAGTTGATATTCAAGCTTTCAAAAACCTTCCTCAAGTTATGAAAATGATCCTCTCGCTTCTTGACTTTATTCAATCATTCATCATTCTTGCATCGAAGATCCTTGGCATTGCTCTTTGATATGTGGCGCCGACATTCTTTAGCCCAAAAGGCTAAACTTTATAGCATTATATACCCTTAGGAGTGCGAAATGCCGTTGATTCCTCGTCTGCCGGTGCCATACGTATTTGTTATCCAGATGATCTATCCATGAAGGGTAAAGCTTCATGACCCGTAGTGACATCTATCATTAGTTCAACAATTGGTAATGGAAAGTCATCTTTATGACATGCATTATTTAGGTCCCTAAAATCAACACATACTCAAATTTGCCCATTCTTCTTTCTTACAGGGACGATGCTGAAAATCCACATGGATACTTAACCTCTCGGATGAAACCGACTTCAATGAGTTTGTTCACTTCACCTTCAATCAACGAGATTAACTCAAGTCGAAATCTACGCTGTCCTTGTTTGATAGGTGAGCTCATTTCTTTACTGATAGGTGGTGTACAGCTACCTTCAGGTCTAATCCGGGCATTTTCTTATAGGACCATGCAAATACATCTTTAAATTCATGGAGTAATGCAATATAAGTTCCTTCTTCTTCCTGAGTTAGTGAGACACTTATGTAAATTGATCGAGGGTTTTCAATGTCGCCTAGATTAACTTCTTTCAATTCATCGATGGTTGTTTTAATACCCTCCTCAAGTTCTGCAGGAGCATCTTCGGCGTCTTCTTCAGCACCATTGCTAATGTAAATAGACGACACCAAACTTTCTTTATCATCCTCATCATCAGATTGTACTTGTGAAAAGATCACGGTTTGCGCTTTAGCCTTTAAAACTCTGCCACATGATACGGTTAAGATTATTTGGCGCTTCATTTTGGAAGGGATCAAGCTTCTAAGTTTTTGTGTATGTGAAGACTTGATATTTTTCTTCAGACGTACCGTCCCCTTAAACGCACATTTCTTTTGATGTCCCACTCTTTTACATGGACCCAACCTATCAAAGACGGATTGCCTGTTGGTTATTCCATGCAATTCTTTTCTATGGGGGCCAAGTCTGTTGAAGACATATTCTCCCAAATTTTCTTCCCTATTGTGATCTTCAGTTAAAGAAAATCTTTCAGAAACATAATTACTGTTGACTCTCTTTATAGCAATGCGAACAGGCTTAGGTGGAGTAAAACCCACTACTTGAGAATCTTGAATTGCATGTCCTTTCTCCTTTAGCATTATTTGGGTAGCGTTGAGTCCGTGGAGTTTCTTGCCGGTGGCTTCAAGAGGAAGTTTCCCAAGACTGAGCTTTTCTTTGGGATCGTATCCGGTTTTAATAAGGAGCTTGAAGGCTTTGGGATCGCATCCCTTTTCGTCTATGGCTAATGCCTCATGTCTTCCTTCCTTTGAGAGCATAAATCCCTTGAGTGGTGGCTTAGACGATTCCTTCATGTTGATCTTAAGTCAGACCCTTTAACAATTCAACTTCGAGGGTGGATGAATCATTTTTTCTTGTGTTTTGATTATTGCATGATTTTGGCTCTTCGGGGGGGCAATACTTCCTTTCCCTTGTTAGCATCTTCAATATAGTACTTAGCATCAACAATGTGTGACTCAACTTCAGTAAAAGGTTTGTTGTCACCGAGCACCTTTTCACTATATCATTGCGACAAAACTTAAAACATTGATGTCATGTAGATGGAACTACTGTATTTTCATGTAACCCGGGACGACCGAGAAACATGTTGTAGGAAGTCTTGGCGTCTATGACATAGAATAATGCGCTCGACACCATGTCCTCATAGTCAATTGCATTCTTACATTGCCGACAGCCCTTTGTCCTCCTTGATTGAAGCCTTGGATCATGAGGCGGCTGTTAAAGAGTTCATCTAAAGGAATTTCTAGTTCCTTCAAAATTCGCAGAGATAAGATATTGACTGCAGATCCTCCGTCAATCAATATTCTACTCACTTTCTGTTCACATACATATCCAGTAGATCCTCCGTCAATCAATATCCTTTCACTTTCTGTTCACATACATATCCAGCAACGAACAAAGGACGATTATGAGGTTTAGACCCAAGAAGCAGATCTTCGTCAGTGAAGGTAATTGTAGACATGCAATCATCAATATCAGAGGAATCCTCATTTTCAAATAATGTATCCTCATTGCTTGTGATATTATCCCCATGCATGGAGTTACATGAATCCTTATTGCCGTCGACATGTCTGCTCTCAATTGTAATAGCATTTTCATGGTGAAATCCTCTTCAAGAGAGATCTTACCTTGGCGAGCCACTTGCATAACCTTGTCCATGAACAAGAAGCAGTCTTGTATTACGTGCCCAACTAAGCGATGGTATTTGCAATATTTTGGGTCATCATTTCGTTTGACTTCCTTGGGTTGCTTCATTTCTAGCAGATCAATAAGGTTAGCCTCTAACAAGTCATCAAATATCCTAGGAACATTAGAGTTAAGAAATGGATATTCTCTTGCTTGCATTTCCTTCAAAGTCAGTTTCCTCTGTGGCCTCTCGTAAGGAACATTATTCCTTGGGGCAACATTATCCTTTGCAGTACTTTTGAGCTTGAATGGTGCAACGTTCACTGCCGTTCATTCTTTGCTCAGAGCTTTTGAAAAGGGTTTGCCCCCTTTCTTCACTTCTTGTTTCTCCTTGTTTCTGCAAAGCTCCTGGACTGGTGGCCCTTCAACCCCACTTTCTATCATACTCAACTCCATATCATGTGCTCGAGTTGCCAATTCCTCAAAGGATCTGGGCAAGATTCCTTGGAAGATATAGCAAAGTCCCTAATGCATTCCTTGAATGCACATCTCGATGGCAGAGACTTCAGATAATAGATCTTTGCAATTAAGACTTAGATTCCTCCACCTATTGATATGATCAATGACTGGCTCTTCTTTCCATTGGCGAGAATTTATAAGCTCAACCATGCTGATAGTTCGTTGAGTGCTGTAGAAGCGATTGAGACATTTTTGCTCTAACTGTTCCCATCCATCAATTGAGCCAGCCTCCAAGTCAGTGTACCAATCAAATGCATTGTCTTTCAGTGATCGAACAAACTGCTTGACTAAATGATCACCATAAGTTCCCGCGTTGTTGCATGTTTCAACGAAATGAGCCACGTGCTGCTTAGGGTTGCCTTTACCTTCAAATTGCTAAAACTTTGGTGGTTGATAACCCATTGGCATCTTCAAGCTATCTATCCTTGGAGCGTATGGCTTGGAGTAAGTAAGGGATGACTTTGAGCTTCTCTCGATCTTGCTTCTGATGGTTCCTCAATGAATTCTTTTAGCTAGTCCACGGAATCAATCCGTCAGAAGAAATTTGAAGCTCCTTTGCGTAGTTATCCTTTTTAGTATAATGTTGCTTTGCAGGTGCTTCTACTTCATCATGAACCTCAGCTTGTTTCCCCATGATATGACTTTGCGTCGCATTATCTCTTTGTTGTCAACTGAGCAATCTATCCATTGCTCTTGGACATGCTTTGTAAGTCCCTCAATGGCTCTCGTCAGACTTGCAAGTTGTTCCTTTATGGTTGTAGCATTAGTCACCATAGCTGGAGCCACGTTTGTTGTGAAAGAGTAGCTAGACATGGAGCGAGGAGAGGACGGGGGAGATTTATTTGCATCACTTTCGCCTACATAGCTAGGTGAGTGCAAGTTCTTCTC
This sequence comes from Sesamum angolense, assembly GCA_034509725.1. NCBI lineage: Eukaryota > Viridiplantae > Streptophyta > Magnoliopsida > Lamiales > Pedaliaceae > Sesamum > Sesamum angolense. Next base: position 22,382,741 of record JACGWL010000001.1, read on the forward strand.
GATGTACTCAGCGATAGGAGACATTTGGGAAGATTCTTTGAGCTTCTTCGACATGCTCCTCGTAGTAACACCGACACTCTTGGTAGTTGAGCTTGAAGACTTTAATATGGTGAGTTTAGAATTAACCGACTTCACAGCTTTTCCTTGAGTATCCATTTGAATGCTTTTCTTCGTTGCTGAAGGGAAGAGATGAAGGGTAGAGCGGTCCCACTGGGCGTGCCAAAATTTGTGAGATCTAATTTTATCGTGTCTGAAAAATTAAAACACAAAATAAATTATCACAAATAAAAATATTTGGATTAAAATATCTCTGTGAGTACAATCTCTATTCTATCCCTTGATTATTCCCTCCAAACTATATATTTGACAAATTTGACTAATTCAAAGGTAATCTCCACGTAGATCTCCTTTGGACTTGAATTTGAATTTCTATAACGTTATAGTCTTGACTGAAATTTGATAATTTGAAAGTGTATTTGCCACTTGGATCTTCTTGAGATGATCTCTGAATATTTATAATGTTAATTTGAGGATTTGTGCATATAATTCCGAATTAAACGCTATAATTTATGGTGCACCTTTGACGAAAGACTCGATCTTTGCCTTAAATGCCTTTGAATATTCTTGAGCTTTGAAGAACCGCGTAGAGAGAATTATTTGCAATTTTTCTCTGCTTTGCTCTTCGTTCTCGAGCTCTGTGTGTCAAATGAGGGTGTAAGGACCCCTTTATATAGGTATCAAAGAGGTAGAGCTCGGATCTACTTGAACACCTTTTGTATTATCTCTTTATAATTTAATTTAAAAAAATAAATACATCATATATTTGAAATAATATGATTGGTTATTTGACATTATCTCTTTAATATTTGCATTTTATAAAGAGATAAATATAATCAATATTTGTCTTGATTTGATTGGGGCGTACATGTAATTGTTCCACGTGGCGCGGTCTGATTAGCTGGAATCTTTGATTGCGAAGCAGCATTATTGATTGGCCGAAATATTTCATTTTGACACTTGTCGGCCATTGATTTGATGACAAAATATATATTAAAATATCAATTAAATTAACTATTTATACTTGAAATTAATTTAGTAAATTTCAATATATAAATAGGAAATATTATAATTGATAAATAATATATTATATAATATTTGTTATTATTTAATTGGGTGCAAAATTAATTTGCTTACAATTGCACTGATAGCAGATGGAGATTTTCTAAGGTAAACACGATGAGGCATCGTTGTACACTTTCATAGTAGTTTGGAGCAAGGTTAATCTGTTTGTATGTCACACTATCATATTTTGGAGCAAGGTTGTCTCGGAGTATTGGATGGAACATTTATTGATGTAAGAGTCAGTGAACATAATAAGGGTAGGTACCGCACTCGAAAGGGACATGTTGCAATTAATGTTCTTTATGTTTGTAATGGAAACATGCAATTCACATATGTCTTAACGGGTTTGGAAGGGAGTGCTGCAGACAACATGGTGTTCCGCGATGTGGTTAACAGATGAAACAGTTACGGGTCCCTACAGGTATCTAAGCATTGAACATCATACGTCCCAAACTTTTTGCATTAGAGTTGGTTCTATTTTATTGTTTGGTCTATCTTGATTTATCTTTTTCCTAATTTTAAGTTTTCATTTGTTGATTGCACCGTTGATCTTTTCCATTATTGAATACTGTTTGTAACTAGTTTGATTCTAATTTCAGGCAATTATTACTTATGTGACAATAGTTATTCGAACGCTGAAGGCTTCCTCAGTCCATAAAGAGGTGTTCGTTATCACTTACGTAAATATGACTGTGGAGCAGGAGGACCACAGAACTGTGAGGAGTACTTTGACCTCAAACACTCATCTACAAGGAATGTTATTGAGTTTCGTTTGTTGAAAGTCCTGTGGGCTGTATTGTGAAGGTCGTCTTGTTATCCTATCAAGATCTAAATATAATTATTTTGGCTTGTTACCTTCTTCACAATTTCATTCGATTGGAGATGCCAAACTATACTTTAGAACTAGAGATACTGGAATAGCCTGATTGTGCAATGGACTCAAGTGTTGAATACATTAGTAGCATTGATACTAGCAACTCATGGTCCTATTGAAGAGATAAATTTAGCTTCATATATGTATCATGAGTGGCTCCACCATTCATGACCAACTTGTGTCTTGTTAGTCCCGTGTCCTACCTTCCCAACAGTGCAGTAATTTCAATAGAACATTCTGTTTGAACTTGTTGAAGACCGTTTAGTTATTATATTATACTATTGTTTCGTTAAACATGCGTTAGTTGTTCTACTAAAGTGTTTGTTACATACCGATGTTAAATTCCTTGTGCTATTATGTTCTTTAAGTTCATGAAATTTACAGTTACGATGAATGATTATACCCATTTGTCAATTACATTTGTGTTGTTTCAGTTTTTATTGGATATCTTATTGATAATGTTTATTTTCTTCTTCTCAAAATCCCTTATTTTTGCAATAATACATGTTATGGGCTTTTGTTGCATCCTTTTTAATTGAAGCTAAGTTATTATTGATTTAATTGTAATGCAGATCAACTATACATGAACAATTGCTAAAGTAAAATGGTCGGACATGAATCCTCCGGATGACGAGGGGACCAGGACGTCATCGTAGAGCATCTAAAGATAAGACATTCACTAGGCGTACTTGGATGGTCCGTGAGGAGGAAGTGTTGATCAGTGGATTGAGATCGTTGGTGGCTAGTAGATGGAAATGTGATAAATGCTTTCGCACTGGTTATCTCACCCAATTGAGAATTTTTTAATGTGTGTCATTCCAAACTATAATCTCAAAGCTGAACCACATATTACATTTAAAATTCCGATTTGGAAGAGAAAATATCCTTCTTTTGTTAGTATGATGTCAAAAAGTGGATTTGGATGGGATGAGAGTAAGTGTATGGTTACGATCGAGGAGAAAGATAAGGATGTGGGGACAACTATGTCAAGGTATGCCATGTTCCAAGTCCCAGTGCTTACATCATATATTACATGTGCATTATATTCTTCTTTTTCTATTCTATGTTTGCTAAAAATTGTTCATGGATGCCTAGCTTAACCCGTATGTAAAAACTATGTGCTACAAGTCATGGCCGTATTTCCCTGCCTGGTGTGAGATCTTCAGGAATGACCGTGTATCAAGAGATATCGCAAATGATAGAAATGGGGTTGTATCTGATATCTGTAATGATAAAAAAAACCGCACAGATAACTGTTACATTGTAATCGTTGAGTTGAATCCAGAAATTGGCTTCATTAGTGTTGAAGAGGAACCACCGTTGTCCTGCAATATGAATGTGGATCTAATAGTTAACTCTTCAAGCGCAATCAAACGTACTAATACCTAACTTCAAAAGCGTAAAGTTGAGGACCCATTGGCAGAACTACCACAACTTGTTAACTTGATCACAAAATTCTACGATTCTGCAGACACCAGGATGGAAGAAATGGCACAGGTACTCGAGGGTGAATTTGGAGACCATGATCGACATGTATTGGTGTTGGATGCAGTACGCCAAATATCGAGTTTTAACATGAAGGAACAGCTAGTATTGTTTAGCGTTTGGTTAATCAACCCAAGGATATGGAACTTTTTTTCTCGCTTTTTGGGGAGTATCGTGAGAAATGGGTGCTACTAATGTTGGTTGGGCACTTCTAATAGTATGCATTTGCTTATCCTTTCATCCTGACACTATTGATTGTGGCGGCAAACAGTTAGCTATCTTAGGCCCAAGACCTTAATTCAAACTTTGTTTTGATATTCACCATTATCATGTGCATGCTTCACCAGACTTATTTAAGCCTATAAATTTCGATTTATAATTACGAATTTGTGTTAAGTATTGTGTTCGAACTTTCATAATTTAATTAGGATATTTTGTGTGTCGTAATTATATTTTTTGCATTCCTTTTAACTTAACCCAGTATTTTATATCAAATAAAATTAGACATTATAATATGGATTAAACTTTTCATAAATTAGATGTCATTATGGAATTTTCCCCCCTAATATACTTGTAATACAATCATTATTTATATAATTTGAATTGTTATAAATTTACACGAAAAAGTTACCAGCACGAAAATTTATGAGTGTTTGAACATATAATAGAATAAATATGAACAATATTCTATATTGTTTGTCAAAATAAGTAATAACTTTGTAAAACATATTTTTGTAAACTGAGCAAATAAATATTTTTTATCCATTAATGAAAATAAATTAGAACATTTAAATATCAAATATAATATGCGTTAAATTATATTTCCCGTATTAGTAAAGGCTAAATGCACTCATTAATGTATTTATGTGCTCCAACTGCTTAATTATTTGAAAGCCTTGTATTATGAAGCAGGTGATCTTTTGTCTACCAAGAAAGCGTCTTGATAAAGGTAGACTATACATATTGTATCTGATAGTGATTTGCTCTTTCAATACATATGCAAATCACCCGCAATGAATTTCTATGAGGAAACAAGTAGCCTCCAAAATGAGGTCCTGCATGTTTGTTGGTGTTCCATGATGAGAAAGTGGCAGACCTAATTATAAAATGCTCAACTAGTAAGAAAACTATCACTTCCATTCACCCTTTCCCACCCATCTCCAACATTATATCTCCATAGCAGCCCTAATACGACCCATTTGTTGTCCCACGTCTAGTTCTAAAAGATCAACGAATTTAAGCAATGGGGAGTAGATGTTGCATCAAGTTTCAAGCGGAATTTTTCTACACGCCCAAGTGGAGGAAGACCCATGACATCGCCTTCATCAACTCGCTCGCATTTGAGGCAGAACGTGGATACAAATAAACAAATCTGGCAAGGCCAAACTACCGTGGATTAAAATTTGCGAGGGACATTGTGAATAGTTTCTCACCCGAGTATGACATTGAGTTTTACAGTGCGAAGCTTGATCCCCTGCGCCAAAGATATCACATCTTCCAACACATACTCAGAGATCTATGTTTTTAACTGGAACCCCTATACAAATAGGGTCATTGGTGGCAAAGAAGCCTGGGATAGATTGTTTCAGGTTATTACATTGATGAAACTTCCTGTGGTATGGCTTTATGTGTGTAAGCTATTATAATGAATGGTTTGTAAAAGCTTTAGACAAACCAAGTATTTTCACCCCCTTTGTGGAGGAGATTCCATTCGCTCAAGCATATTGGTGGCATGGAGAGATTTGCTACGAGCTATTGCGTATAATATTTGAGCCTGATGGTAATGAGATCGATGATGGTGATGACTACTGCGACACGGAAGAGAACTTGAATGCGAACCCTAAGGGAAAATAGGGTGAGGATAGGGATGTTGTTTCCTGGGCTAAAAATATGCTGACGAGGTCCGAATGAGATTGTTGATCTCATGTCTGCCGAGACGGATGATGAATAATGTCGTTCCATGGTGATTAATGTTGTGTTTGGTTGTAGTACCAACTGATGTGTTCTGTTTCTGTATATTGGGTTATTACTGGTTGATCACATCTGTTGTTTCTGCCTATTTGGGTGTATCAGTCTGCATGGATGCTTGATGTTATCTTGAGTGTGTCATAAGGCAGTAGGCACCTTATTTTCAACATGCATAGGTAATGTGCCCCCACATCTATGACTTATGGTTTGTATAAAAATGTAATATGGAACTTTTGATCTTCTGCCCTGATATTATATGGAGCATTGATGGCACCGATAGATGGAATGGAAATGGTTGACAATGTGATTAAATGGGGAATGAATAATAAGAAAAATAATTTAAATAGTATAAAAAAATTAATAAGTCACGAACATAGTGCTATCTAAAAAGTTTTTTACATAGAAATTTTTTAAAAATATGACGAGTTCTATACTAATTTTTTAGTCAGTAAAACATAATAAAGTTTTTTATACTTTATTTTATTTATATTAAAATATATTATTTATAATGGAAACAATCTTATTTAAGCTTATAATGCAAAAAAATAAAAATAACATTCATGCTCGGTGAGGGTACGTGGTGCTAGAACTAAAAGTGGTAACCCACACAATAATTAAGGAAGCTACTAATTTACAATTTCACATAGATGTCATTTGGGAACAACAAATCTACTAAAACGCAAAATGGTGTGGTTGGTGGGAGGGCATGTCAAATAGATTTGGGCAGATATGTTATTTACTTGCAAAGATTGTAAGTAGGGGTGATCAAGAAAAATTAAACCGCTCAAACCAAACTGAATCGAACCATTTTTTATGATTTATTTTTTAAACCGTAATTCTAAATTTAGAGCAAGATTGAACACTATTGGTTTAATTTTAATTTAGAGATTAAAAAAATAACCAAAAATCGAACCGCATCGCACCACTAAATATATAATTAATTTTTTAAATTATATATATAATAATTTGATAAAATAATTAATTTTTTTAGAAGAAATTTATATTTGAATTATATAATCCCAAAATTCATATATTATCAAAGATCCACATTACAAACCCATCTTTATAAAATTTATATTTGGACTTTATACCAAAAGAAATATGTTAATTCTTTAAGCCCATCCAAATTTTAAATCCATTTGATGATTGCTCCAATTTTTCATTCATTTTTCTCCCCTATTTTTTTTTCTACCCCTTCTCTCCTCTCTTTTCTCTCTTACCACCTTCTTTGTTTTGTCTTTCTATCTTTTTTTTATCGTTCTCTCTAAAATCGAGCATTGTTCTTTGTTGGATTATGCTTTTTCTCGTTGGATGACTATATATGTTCTCATATTCTAATCTACTTAAAGTTGTGGAGAGTTTTGGTGGTTTATGGTGTATAATGTTGGTCTTTCTTACTTGCTACATACAAACACTTGTTTCATTTCATGATTTTTGTTAGTCTCGACATCTTATTTTTATTATAAGTATTAAAACCACCAAAACGCCCGAAACAATAAAAAATTGCATATTTGATTTTGGTTTTAAAAGTGGCAATTTAAAAAATTATTTTATAAAACTGCCAATGGCAATTTAATTTGGTAATAGGTCTAGAAAAACCAAAACCACACCGTGATCACTAGGGTTGGCAATGGGGCGGGTCTGGTACGGGTTCGCCCAGACCCAAGACCCGCCCCATTAAGTTTAGACAGGCCCATAACCCGCCCCCACCCCGCTTCGGACCCGCCCCGCCCCGCCTCGCCTCGCCCGCTAAAAACCCGGCCCCGCCCCGCCCGCCCCGCCACCCCGCCCCGCCAACCCGACCCGACCCCGCCCCACCAACCCGCCCCATTGGTATGAATTTTATTTTATTTTTGGTATATTTTACTAAATATATTACTACTAAACTAATTAGTAGTTTATATTTATAACAATAAATTAAAATATTATTTATTATTTCTTTGTATATAATGAGATCAACAACTTTTAAAAAATAACTTATATTTATTTTTTTAATTAATATTAATAACTATACAAATATATGTACAAATATTTTAATACCTTAATATAGTTACAAACTTTAAAATGAATTGGATAAACAAAGAATACATTAAATTAATATTTTTTTAATAAAATAATATCAGTTTAGATTTAAATACTTTAATATAATTATCAATCTAAAATGAATTGGATAAGACAATTTTTTTTTTTATTTTTGTATGTATAGTTGGGTACATGCAAAAATTATTTAGGATTCATATATACATATATATATATATATAATAATATAAATTTTTTATTTATAATATATTATATATTAATAATATTTAATAAAAAAAGAACGGGTTTGGGACGGGTCCGGGGGGACGGGGTCGGGGCGGGGCGGGTCCAATGGGGCGGGGTCGGGGTCGGGGTCAGGGCGGGTTCGGGGGGTTTGGGGCAGGACCCGTACCCCGGCCCGGACCCTGCCGGGGCTACTAAAACCTGCCTCGGACCCGCCCCGGACCCGGAAAATAATGTCCCAGACCCGCCCCATGAGGGACGGGCCCGGGGCGAATTTTTCGGGTCCTGGTTGAAATTGCCAACCCTAGTGATCACCCCTAATTGTGAGTCTTGTCAAGTAAATGCCGAATAGAATTTCAATAAACAAGCTTGTTGCTTCCACAGGTGTAATAAGCATTTAGTCCAGTTATTAAAACAACCAACTATCAATTTATTGATTTCCAATGCATTGCTGGTGATAACATGTTATTCAAATTTCTTATATTCATACATTACCTGAACCTTGGGGGGCATATCTTATTTCGAGAATTAATTATCTATATAATGTCGGTTTTCTCTATGCATCTTTCGTCGTTGGGAGATTTATACTCGAAGCACTAATAATAGAATCTTACTAACAAAGAAGATTGTTAATCGATTTTAAGATAATGTTCATGTCACGTTGCTTGATTGACTTGAAATATACACGAAAGCGTAATAAATGAATGACCTACTGACAGGATGTGAACCATGTTTAATAAAATAAAATGATCTAAATGATTGTGATGTGTTTACTTGTGACCCAAATCAGATGTTGTTCACAATATTTTCACAAAATTTAAGTTAATATATATTTTGGTGTAAACTTTACATGGTCTTTGCCAGTCGATGTTCCCAGTTACAAATAATACAATTTATCCATGCCTTTAATAAATTTTTTGGTTGTTAGCCGCAAAATGCTGATGCATGAAAATACTATAACGTTAGATTAGTAGCCACGTCACATATTTCCAAATACTGGGGAGCACCGTTTAGTTACACAAAATGGTCTATTTATTAATATGAAAATAAAGCAATGACCGCAAGATACAATACCAATAATGAGGTGTTTACAAGCTGATGACACCTCAATGAGGTGTTTATAAGCTAATGGCTAACCAAAAGAAAACAGTTGCGCGAGGAAGACAAATAAAACAACCCAACAGATGACTATACTTTTTGAACGACAAAGCGACCTAATAACTTATCATTTTTACGGAGAGTAGGGTACTAAGGAACCAGAAGAGACAACTTGATCATAGTCCGAGACCATAATAGTAGTAGCTGGCGAGCTAGAATCACTGTCCACTTGAACATCTTCGTTGGACGAGTTTTCAATGACATTATTTGGGTGGGCAAAAATTATCTTTAGCTCCTCCCATTTGGGCTCAGGCTTTCGATGATAAGCTAGTGCGATGGCTTTTCCTGTGGGCGAATATGTGCATTATAAAAAATTTAGGAACAATATTTTTTATTTTACAAGTTCCGTGGACAAAAAAATAACATAGATAATAAGATTCTAGATTGGTGGTCAAAGTACACTCAAAATATTTTTCCACTCTTCTCCGTCGGCCCATAGCGGCTTCCACCGTGCTACCCAAAAGGCGTCCTCCCGACTAATAAGCTATGCAAAGATCGTATAATGGTCTCTCAAGTGAGTAATTCGCTCAACACAGTAACGATATGAAAGTCGGGTCCCAAAATAGGCATTTATTGCTCTCTAGACTGCATAAATAGCGCCGACATTTAGTCCATCGTTGGAACTGTGCGATGTTTGCGTTAGTTTGGCAACAAGTGCATCAATGAAGATATCATCCATCTCCTTGTTGAAATATTATTGTAGAAGAAATGATGCTAGGGATGGCATATTATTGTCCACCTAAATGTGACGATGTGGCTCTAGGTTAAAAGGCGAGAACTATGGACATATTGCACAACAATGGGTTGCATGAGTAGAGCAGCAATGAAAGCTACAAGGAATAGGTGTGCTCAAATGAGGAGATTGTATTTATAATAGAAGTCATAGTATGAGTAATGAAAAGCTGAAATGGTAGGTTCATGGGAGAAATTAATAGCTTGCACATCATCGTGCCACACTTAGTGCAATCTAATAATGAGTCCACTCTGAAATATTTTGGAGAAATAATAATCATGTGCTAACCACTTCGATTGTACCGCATGTATAAGAAACAAAAGTGCACAATTTAGGTGTCGCATAAGAACATGTTGCATAGATATAAACATGCAAAAGTAAAGTCCCATATTAGACATTCGTACAAAAATATACATCGTATAAACCCTTAGGTTGTTGTTCAAAGACTTCAACTTTTACATAGTAGTGTGATACATACTAGTGGGATACAATTATGATCACCAATTACACAAAACAATGAGTAACATAGAGCCTGCCCACCCGATCAACAGGAGACATAGAAATTGGTTTGACCTGCATTTTGAATCTTCTAATTTTGCACCGTGTTCATTAGCTCGTTGAACAACTTCTTCATACTGGTTGATGCATTTAAGCAGTCTTGGAATTACCTCCTTAGCCCTGCAACACATTGGTGGGTTTACCCACTCGAAAGAGCCACAATACGAGTCCTACAAAAGCAAATATAACACTTCTGAGCCATTCACATACTGACATTAAAATAATATATGACATTCCAACAAAATTCTATATATTAAGGTAAAACTGACAGCATGACCAGGACACTCCCGAAAACGTCTATCGAGATTGTTGTTGGTCCAGGATGTCCTAACCTCGACCTCCTTTCCACATCTGCAAATGCATCATGCCACCATCAGACAAGGCACAACTTTGGCGTGGGTACACTCTGGATGTTGAATTGGATGTGGTAGCATTTCCTTCAGCTCAAGAGGTTGTGTCCATAGATATCTAGAGACAAAACTAATGTACCACACCATTGCAAAGTTACAAATTCCGTGTAAAAAATGCTTACACGTTCTCCCTAAAGAAATCGAATGATGGTATGCTACACGAGTAGTAGATAAGTAATAGGTAGCAATTGCTAGTGGACGAAAATTCATACCTGCTTGAACTTATTCATGAATGGCATATGCATAGTATGAAACGAGAATGGTTAGCCCAAATTGAGAGTAAGAGGTAAATTGGTAATTGGTAATTATGTATCACAGAGAGATAATCGCCCTCATTGTAAATAACAACTATTCAATTAGCCTAATATTCCTATCATTTCTGTTTGATATAATGCAAGACTAACTACTCACCATAGTCCCGCACTACCACATAATCACACTTAACATAAATTATTCAATGTCTAAATTGCATTGTAGTGGTTTTTCTTCACAACGACTGTTGGGCACATCTGAATGAGATTTTTTTTTTTTTTTAGAAATCAAGCTCTGCTCAAACAGGGTGCATGGAGCAGTCATGCACATTGGGACTAAATACTCAATCAATTACCCACCAACATAGCATAACTAACACAAACCCAACCATAGAAAATCAGAATGAAAGGACGTGCAGTGCCAACAGAAAAAACAAAGGATAACATTTGTGAAAATAGATATAAGTAAAAAGTCCCAACAAAAGACCAAAACTTTAAATTCGGTCGATCTCTGTGCTTGTCCTCTTGTCGAGCGGAAATGTAATTGTAATCCTTTGGATAGATGGGCTTTCGGAGAAGTGAAACATGATGAAAAAATATTCAAGGGCAATGGCAGTGGGAAATCAGCCAAGGAGACTGAAGATGAGGGTTAAAACAGGTGATGAATGATTATACAAGACTGATTTGACATTTGACAAGCCTTGATGGAGGTATGGAAAAATTGGTAAATCAACAGTTTAGCCCAATACATAATATAATTAGTAACAAAATGTATCAGTTGTCCACCAACAATCCAAGCAATAGTATCAAAAAAGTAAACAAGTACTTGAAAAGTTTTGTCCAAACACTACAAAAAAAAAAAAAACAAACCGAAATTTGGCGCGGTTCTAGGAACGATTTTTTCGTTATTTGAAACGGTTCAGAACGGAGTGAATTAAATTGAACAGGATTTAGGGACGGTTGAGGAACGGTTCGTCATCCGTGCGTGCATATGGTGTTATAAATTCTTGGATAAATTGCATAAAATCCCCTTATATTTTTAAAGTTTAGCTAAAAACCCACGTGTTAAAAAAATAAGCAAAAAAACCTCTGTGTATTAAAAAATATTGCATACTCTCCCCTTCCGTTAGGTTACCCCTAACGATGTTAAATCTTTGTTGAACTGACCGTTATACCCTTGTTATAACAACTGTTGATCTTTGAATGTAAAAAACTGAACGGTCTAGATAATATAAATATATATTTTTAATTTATATATACGATACTTAATTTTAATGAATTATAAAATATAAAGTATTATTTATAAAAATAAGAAATAAAAATAGCAAAATTAATCCGACCACCCCCTCCCCCTCCCCATCCACCCGTCGCCCGACCCCACCCTGCCACCAAGCCCCTTCCACCTGCCGTCCACCCCAACCCCCTCATGCCGCCCAAGGCAGAGGGGGCGACATTGCCACCCAATGTCGAGAAAGCGACAGCGATGTCGCAAGGTAGAGAGGGGTGACGACCTGGGCTACCGTCGTGTCGCGGTCACCCATGGCTGATCTGGGCGACTGCTGCGGCGACTGCCGTTCGCAGCGGTCACCCAAAGCTCCCATAGGGAGCTTTGCCGATCGTCGCCCAACTTTTTTTTTTTTAATATTTAATACAATAAAAATAGATTTACGAAAATAATAATATTTTCATTATAAATACATATACTAGTGAAATTTAAATTATTTATAGTACATAATTTATTAAAAAAATTAAAAATTAAAAATAATTTAAATTACTTAAAAAATATTGTTGTTTTTTTTCATTAACATTTACATTGATAAATATTTAAATTTCTAAAAATGAACTTAGTGTATTATATTTTGTATTGTGATATTAATTTAATTTTCTTAATTTAAATTATAAATTTATAAAAATATATTTATTTTTGTGTTTTGATATTTAAATATATATATATATATAAGAATAAAATTATTTATTATTTAAGAGGGATGAAAATATAAAAAAAATCATTAAAAACGAGATTAAAACAAGTATATTTCATCATAGTAATTCTAAATACTATATAGGGGTATTTTTGTCATTTGACAACAAAAAAAAGTAAAAAATTGCTAAAAAATCATGCCTAGTTTCACTACCCGCTAGTGCATCTCACCTTCCGTTAGAAATTAACGAAAGGGGGGGGGGGTTTGCTGGGTTTTAGAAATCACAGGGGGTTTTTTTGCTTATTTTTAAAATATAAGATAGTTAGCTAATTTAGAAAAACACAGGGGGGTAATATGCAATTTAGCCTAAATTCTTAGTAACGATTTATGTACGATCGTTCCCACGTGGCACAGATTCAGGAACATATTATTGCTGACCGCTCCTAACATTGAAATTTGTTTAAGAATATATTTTTTGTGATAGGGACGGTTATGATGGTATTAAAAACGGTTTTAGTTTAATCTAAGTGTTACTTTAGGAGCGGTCTTTGTAATGGTCATACTTCAATTTTGGAACTGTATTTATATGGATTGATGATTGATATTAGGAACGATTTACTTGTCAGTATTTATATTATTTATAGGCATGGTCTTTTTTTTTGGAAGAGAAAGTTGTAATAGGAACGTTCATTCTTATTTAGGAACACGTATTTTAAACTGTTTTTGTAATACAACTAGGAACTGTTAATCTGTTTTAGGAACACATTTTTAGACTTTAATAGCAATAGTATTAAGAATGGTTATTCTTATGTAGGAACAGTATTTGAAACTCTTTCAGCAATGGTATTTGTCACGGTATAATATAGTTACGAACTCATTATGAAAACTGTTTTGTAACTATATTAGGAATGGTCATATTTTTTTAAGACCGTTCCTAAATTTGTATTTTCTTATTTAAAATTTGATATTTTATTTAATGTCAAATATATTATTTGAAAAATTTTCAATTAATGTAATAAATTCTAATAAATAATTTAATTTATATATTTTAATAAATTTTAATAATTAATTTAGTTAATTAATAAATTTTTAATTAATTGAATAAATATGAAATAATAGAATCTAATAAAAACATTATGAAACATGATTAATTAGGAAAGAAATATTAATTTAATATGCAATATCATTCTTTTACAAATATTCTTAAAAAAACAAATAAACCTAATCTAAACCTCCATCTCTTCATCATTTGGTGGCTGGGGGTCGGTCGAAGGCTGTGTTGGGCCGGTACTGGGGGTCGGTCGGTGGCTGTGATGGTCCAGCAGTAGAGGAGTTGCCCCCCATCTACCGCATCATCACCATCATGTCGGCCATCATCTTCTCGAGGCAGTCAATGCGGTCATCCATGATAGCCTGGTTCAGAGGTAGCAATGGTGATGTCAGGTGGGGTAGTGATGGTGATGTGTATGTCTAGCTGGAGAAGTGGGCTTTAGAACCAAGGCCGAATGTACGACCCTTGCTCTTGGCCTTGACTGCAGCCAACCACATCTTCTGCTCAATCATCGCCACCAATGCCTCCAATTCGGTGAGGGTGGGGCCCTCATCAGTTGTCGGCAGAGGATGATGATCCTCCATCATATTATGGAACGTCTCTTGCAAAAGAATAAAAAATTTTAGTACTTGTAATCCAGAATTATTAAAAAAAAATGAATGAACTACTTACCACTATCTCAGCCGCCCTCGCCCCGCTCCAGCCGCCGTTCTCCTTCTTCTTGTAGCAGTACTCTAACACCTCTATCTGCTTAGGCAGCTGACCGAGCTCTGTCTCCTATAGAATAATAAAAGAATTTCACATTATAATTTCACAAAAAATGATAAAACTATAAAAAATATTATAATTTACTTATCAACTTCCTCTTGTGCATACCGAAAGAGGAGGATCCTCCACGGTACACAGTGGAAGACGAGGTCTGGTTCGCCGCCCGATTTGTCGTATTCTTCAAAGACTTTTGCTTGAAGTCCTCGCTAGCTCAGTACACCTATAGCTTAAGCCATATCTTGTTAGTCAGCCATAGTGGCCTGACTAAGCTGGACCAGGCAACGGATAAGGTCTTCCAGATGTATTTCCCGACCCACATGTGGAATACTCAGAACATGGAGTCATCGTCATAGTCCCATCAGTAGGTTATCTACAATAAGAAAATGAAACAAAACATTAGTAAAAATTCAATAAATCAAATTTAAATGATAATTTGTTTATAAATTTAATTTAATTTCATTACCTTCATGCTCTCGAACTAGAAATGTTGGTGCTCTGGCGGCACCTGCCTCAGACATGGCCACTGGTGGGGGAAGTGTCCCCGCACCACCGTATTAATGCTCTCGTGGAAACAGCGGTCAGACCTGAAAGAACATGTTGATTAGTATTTTTCAAGATAAAATAATACTAGAAAATGCACATAAATTTTTTTTACCTCGGGTCATCAAGGCTGATGTACTGGCGCACTGAAAGTGGGGGGACTGGTGGTGGTGGTGGTGGTGGTGGAGGTTTTGGAGAAGTCGCTGGTACAACAGAATGTTGTCCGGCCTCCTTAGGTGCCGGTGCTGGTACTGCACCCGATGGTGTAGCATCATCTGGAATTTGCAGGGTGGTTGACAATGGGGTCGTGGGTGGTTGCGGGGGGGGGGGGGGGTGGGAGTTGAAAGACTTCCTCCAACTTGAGAAGCGTCTGACGGCGTTGTTGGAAGTGGCGGGCCTTGACCGCGATCGCGGCCACGACCACGTGGCACAGAAGGCTTACCACTAGTCATAGTCTATAAATCTTTTTGAAAAATATTAGTATTTGTAATTATTGAAGAAATTAACATTATTCAATAATTTATGTTGAATTTATTATTATTGTACTCGTTAATTATTAATTTTATTATTATTGACATTATGATGTAAATAATATTATTATTGGGAATATTGGTCTAAGTTTATGATTATGCAACTTTGTTATGTAAATAATAATATTATTGAAAATATTGGTCTAATTTTATGATTATTTACATTGTGATATAAATTATATTTTTATTGAGAATATTAGCATAATTTTTGTGATTGTTCATGTAAATAATATTCTTATTGGGAATATTGGTATAACATTATGATTATTTATATTATTATGTAAATAAAATCAATATGATTGGGAATTTTGGTCTAATTTTAGGAAAATATTTACATTATGATGTAAGTTATATTTTTATTGAGAATATTAGCCTAGTTTTTGCAAATTGTTCACATTATTATGTAAATAATATTATTTATTGGGAATATTAGCCTAATATTGTGATTATTGACATTATTTTCCCAATATATTATTATTGGGAATATTGGCCTAATTTTGTGATTATTGACATTATCATGT
The DNA here is from genome assembly GCA_034509725.1 of Sesamum angolense. Taxonomy (NCBI): domain Eukaryota; kingdom Viridiplantae; phylum Streptophyta; class Magnoliopsida; order Lamiales; family Pedaliaceae; genus Sesamum; species Sesamum angolense. The sequence continues at coordinate 22,398,894 of JACGWL010000001.1, forward strand.
AAATAATATTATTATTGGGAATATTGATCTAATTTTATGATTATTGAATTACATGAATTATAATATTATTGATTATTGATTTGTTATGTAAATAACATTATTATTAGGAATATTAGTGCCAATTTTGTGATTATTGAATTACATGAATTACAATATGATACAATACAATAATTGTAAAAATTATACACCTATACAATATTAATTTCACACAAATTACACCACAATTACAGAAACATATTATAATTTCATACTTTACATATTTTAATTTTGGGAAAAATATATTATAATTTTAGAAAAAACATTAAAATTTCAGAAAAATTTATATTAATTTCAGAAAAATATATATTCATTTCAGACTAAAGGTTCTTCTTGAGGCCCAGAATGTAGATAACTACACATACATACGCAAGCAGATGTGAGCATGTATAAGTATTCTATTTTCCTTTGTGTTGATTGGTGTTTGATTCTTGAAGGTGTAGGATTATTGTAATGGATTTCTAGTAAGAAGTTTGGAGTATTATTTCAATCGATCCACCTGTTTCTTCTAGATGTAAGTTTTATTTCCCTTGTGCTAAGTTTATGTGGATCTGTTTCTACTAGATTCATGAGTTGTTTGCTTTTCCATATAATAATTTTATAGTCATTCTTATTTTCAATATAAGTCAATATGAATGTGTCATTGCTAGGTACAAAGCCATGGACAAAAGATGCAGAAATCATCCAAATATGTTTTCTAGTAAGCATTTTACTTTTTTGAATGATATTGTTATGCGCATTTAATGAACTATTTTTAATTGTCCTTGATACTTTATATAGGTGACAAGTTATGATATATTTTATGTAAATAAGTACTTGGTGTTGGTCAGTGTTGCTTATGTTATGGATAATATTATTTGTGGTTATTGTTGCTTTAACATGACGACGGATTTGGTTTAAAGTGGTATTCTTGTAAAAATCTTCATAGTGTTTGGATTTGCATTTTAATGTTTTGTTTTGGTGTTTTGGAGATAGAGAGAGAAAAATAGAGCTAAAATAGTGTATTTGAGATAGATGGTATGTTTGGATTTGTGCTTTGATATAATATAAAACAATTTAAAATAAGTGATATGTGTTTGATATTCTGATTTGGGAGACAAATGTTACTGTTGATTGTCAAATCAAGTCTTTTTTATATATATTTATTAATATAAGTGTGTATGTATATTTTATTTTGTGTGTTAGTGAAATATAGTATATATATTTATAATAAGGAATTTTCTTTGTTGTGGATTTTTTTTTACATTTTAAATAATAATTATAAATTTAATGATTAATTAAATATGTTGTAATATAGTGTCCAAAATTATTTTGTTAGAATTTATATTTGGACTGAAAAAATATAATATATATATTTCAAATAATAAATATTTAGAATTAAGTATGTATTACTGGTAATATTCTTCAATTTTCAAATTTCTGAAATATTTCATTGAAGTAGGAAAAATTTTGAGTACCAAAAATTTAAATAGTGTAAGTTGAAGAATTTGTAATTAATAGTGAAATGCACTATAGTAAAGTGTAGAAAATACATTCGTCAGACTTTATATTCGGAGTGATAAAATTTAAAAAAGACAATTAAACATAATAAAAAATACAAATTAGGTATATAGTACTGGTATATTGTCGTCAGTATACCAGTACAGCTAAAATATTTGATTGAGGTAGACAATTTTTAAATATTTTTACTCAGTAGCATTGATATTAAATATCTTTAATATCAATGGTTTCATAAGTTAATAATTATTTTTTATATATAATTAGTGATTAGATTTAACATTTATTATATATTAAATAATATATAAAATATATAATACAAATTTTAAATATTTAAAAATATGTGTGGAGTTTATTTGTTTATATGAAATAATAATTATAAATTTAATAAACAATTACAAACGTCACTACCGCTTGAATGTGTTCAAAATGATTTCGTTGGCCTTCATATTCGTGGTGAAAATATATAATTGATAGATCGAATAAAAAACATTTTGCATTACGCATGCAGTACTTATATATTGTCCAAAATTTTTAAAGTTTTCCAAATATTTCGTTCAAGTAGAAAATTCTAATTAAATAGTTAAAGTTGAATTAATTAGTATTGACTAGTTAAAAACAGAACATATAGATCGTTTTTACTTGTAATATATAAGGCTGTCAATTTCTTAGGGATTGTCCAATTCTAATTACTCATCTGCACGATATATCAGAAAGGAATACATTTGACACACTCAAAATACTGGAGAGTAGTTGTTCTTATTTTACTGATTAAATCAACATTTACCTGGAATTTTCACAATCGACCATTGTATGCCTAAGGACCATCACGCCACCTTGGTGGGAGACCCGATGGTCGGCATGAGCGCGCTGTGCTATCTCTCTTCACTATACGTCTGGGCACCCCGATCAGACTACATGCCAAAATGACGAATGTAGTCAGACCACGATCCAATACCCCCCCACTTTCAATCCCATGTCGAGACTGCATTGTGCGACTAATGAGGTACTGCGTGCCAGCCATGGGCCACCATCGTCACACGCCACATGTTCTATTGCATCCCAACTAGCGATGTGTGTATGTGATTGTATCGATGGGGCAGTAGAATCCGATATGACAATGGGTGCATCCTCACCGCCTCTCACTGGACTACGCTCGATGTTACTACTCTTAGCGTTTTGTGTATCGCCCTAGGCCTCAACAAGAATACTTGGGAATCAGAAGGGGCCCCACACCTTTAGCATGCTGAGATAATATGGCTCTGAATACTGATAGTACCGTCTAGCCAATAGGTAATGCTGCAACAGGATCCAATTCAAGATTCGTTAGTGTTAAAATTAATATAGTAATTTGAAATGAAAGAGATTAAGTAGATGTCATCATATTGGAAATAACATGACGTACCGCTGACGCACGTGGTCGTAGCTCTAACAGAAACACCATAACAAATGTTTCAATATCATAATGAATCCCTAGTATTTGAGTGATGGCATGGAACTGGCGAAATCGACTTTTAAACTCGTAGAATTATCACGGACCTGGTCTCGGGTATAGGGATATCTAAAATGTCTTCGTAATCTATGTGCCCAATGACCCATCTGTGTCTCCGCACGTGCATCGTCTCTCATGGGCGCTCGGGTGTTTTCGTCCAGTATCATCCACATGAAGCACTGCTCAACATTTAAAGTCCAGTGGTCCTCCTGTGGAAATCCAACACTCTCTAGATAACGACGAAATGCCATTGCTGCAAAGAATTATGGTTGGGAAAATAGTACTGTGAAACATCACACCACGTATGCGGTTGCAACTGCAGGAAAATGTCAATTTTGCGTGTAAGACTACTATCAAATTTAGTGTTACAAATGTCAACAATTAAACACAGAAGAGACTACTCCGGATTACTTACTACTAAATGATCTTATAGCGTAATATTCCTACACAAAGTGAAAATTGAAAGAGGTTTTTATAGTTTACATATGAATCAACAATTGTCCACTACTTTTATTCCTAGTTCGGATGGTTGTCTGCCCACATTTGCATCGCTATGCTATCTCGAATGGTGTGTTGGGCTTTTAATCTCAGAAATAGTTGGATGACCTATGTGGTAAAATGAATCTATGTCAATAGGAGTGTCTTCATCCAGTTCGTTCAATATGATGTCATCGTTGCTAAACCTGCGGATGAAGTTATGAAGTGTGCAACATGCAATTGCTATATCGACCTGGTGGTGTTGAAGGTAGCTAGACATCCCCCACTATAGTATGGGAAAACATTTCTTCAGTACACCGAAGCATCGTTCAATTACATTTCGCAACCTTGAATGTGCATGGTTGAACATGTCCTGTGGGGTTCGATATCGACGACCTTGTCCCCTCCACTTAGGTAAGTGATACTTTGTTCCTCTATAAGGAGCCAGGAAACATTGGTAGTTTGTGAAACCCGCGTCTACCAAATAATACTTACCTGCATTGTCACAAGGCATTGTCATGCGGAGACCAGCTAGTATTTTAACCTGAAACAAGGTCGGTGAAATCTAACTTATATATTACAGTGCTCACCAATCGACGGAAAAGAAAAATTTGGGTATTGTGATACTGCATTGTCCAAGACACAGGCGTCGGCCGCACTTTCTTCCCACCCAACATGCACATAAGTGAAATTTATTTTGAAATCACATATTGCCAATACGTTCTGTGCTAGGCGGTCTTTCCGCGATCGATATCGGTGTTGGTCAACTCGGGGTACCCAGGCTGGTACCAATGTCCCGTCCATTGCTCCGACGCAATCTTACATTGATGTCAACAATTGAGTATAGTTACATGCATGAAATAGTATGCCGAACCAACTTGCAGTAATTACGCGGTGGTGAAGACAATGAGATAGTGTTACGACAATGAAAGATGTGGTATGTACCTTGAAGTATGGATAGAAATCTGGGTTATTCGCCACTCTCGGTGTGGCTCTGTATAATTCGAATGAGTTATTAGGTCTAGCGCTATTGCGCACAAGGCATAAATCACTCGGTGGAATATACGATTAATAGTCTTTAATGAGTGTTGAAATCGCTCCATACTGTCGCGGTGTCTTTTATGCATGCCGACCGTTTTCATGAAGAGTGCAACCTTTTTTATTGAGGTAACCCTGGATGTCTGACCTTGAGGCAGTAACCCTCTTGAAGTCAATGCATCAACCAAAGCAAACAATCATGGCTTGGTCATGCGAATGTTGTCAAAAAATCGTCCCTGGTGTGGGGTTATCATAATCTCCGCAACCCATCCTGCTCCCTGTAGTGCAGATGTGTTACGCAGCACATTTTTCCTAAATAACTCTGGGCATATTAAATCTCTGAAGCGTAAAATTTCTCTGATACATCAGATTCATTACTTCCTGAAGTCCCTGGCGTCCCCGGGCTTTCGCCTGCAGAGTTCGACTCTAAGCCTCCACTAACTCCTGAGCTTGCCATATATGCGGTCGTAGTTGTACGGCTAAACAGTAACATGCAAAAGTTTATTGTAAGTTACAGGCAGTAAACCTTAGTATGGAAGGGACATGCACATACTTAAACGAGCATTTATAATTGATATTAGTGCAATCTAAGTAAACTGGTATGACACATACATGCACGAATTAGGGTTCAAGTCAATCAATTTTTGACAATTTTTTAACAGTCGGCCATCACATTCACTTTCTCAATGAGTACAACCATCAAAGTTTATTCTCGTCGTTAAGACACAAAAAGATCGTGCGTGTGTTGTGACTTTGAAAACGCTCTAATGTGGTGGTGAAGACGTTGTTCGGTAGATTCATGAACTTTGTCAACTCGTGTACACACCGTTCAATAGATTCAGTAGCTTTGGGGTTGGTGCGATCAATCTTTCCTTGAAGTGATTCATTCAACCTGTCCATGGTCTCACACTTCTTAGCTTGCAACTCACTGGCAACTCGTCGGAACCGACGTCCGCTTCCAGACGGACCATCGGGCGTTTGGGGAAGTCCCGATGAAGAAAAGTATTCGTCTGGGGAAGTCATGGGGGGTGATTTGAGAGAAGGCTGTATCCTCGTACTCATCTCGTGACCGACGACTGCCCGATTGAGTGCCATCCATCTGTTCATCGTCTATATGGCTGGTGTTATGGTTTGGCCGGCGTTGTACCACTGATGAACGCGCAAGCCCACTAGATGCGGTGTTCTATGAGAACATTTGACTGCATATGTCAAAGCGTTGAAGCCCATGCTCGACTATTTTTTTATATGCCGGTTTTGCCTGCATTAATTCACATTGTCAAGTAATGTTTTTAGTTTGTGAAAGAGTACGATCGTTGCATCTAAGAGAACCTTCGTGCACAAATAGGTGGTTACACGAAGATAGAACGAGAGGAAGATCAGATATTTACCCGGTACAGCTCCTCCAAACGTCTTGGATTGTCTGTTATGGTATTTCTTTTCGGGTCCCATCCCCACTCGGTCCCCCTGCTCAGAATGTCGTTCAACAGCGCCAAGCACGATGCAATCTATTAAGTTTGCCCTTAAGTTGTACCGTAGTAAAAAAATAACCCTAATTCATAACCGAGTTCATTCTCTCGGTTATACAAGCCCACACGACAGTGGAAATGTGGAGGATTGTAGTCAGTGTGTGATGAACTCCTCGTGCATTAACTCAATGAACATGCGTTCCATTTCCGTGTTCCATATCACTTTATCATACCGAGATGAATGTGAGGAACCACCGTCGTTTGGTTGTTGCATCTTTGTGGGTTGTCATTATATCAAAGTGTTGACAAAAATAAGTACAAATATTTATATATTCATAAAAAAAAAATCTTCCGCACGTCACAAGGAGTTGGAATTATGTTATTTGTGTTTACTGAAATTAGGGTTTGCAACCTTGAGTTTAGAGTTTGATCTCATGTTATAATCTTATATACATATATATATATGTATATATATTTTCTTTAATTTCTTTGTTGATGAATGGTTTATATATATGTATGTTGATCCATATATGGTAATTAATTATTATATAAGTTTTCAATTGTAAAAAATTACAACTAATTACAACCAGTTTTAAGTTGGTTGTGTCAATCAGCTCCAGACTCCAGCATTAAGCATTAGTATGTATAATAATTTATATAGCTAGCTTTAGATGTTGTAAAGCTTTTGACTAATAATGATAAGGAATTCTCACTACTCAACTACCAATAATAATTCCCTCTCAAAAAAAAAAAAAAAAAACACTACCACTAATAATTAGTCACATACACCTATTATACATGTGTGTTATAATTTGTATAGATTAGATGGAATATATAATTAAGAATGCTATTGTTATACAAGCTACACTATTAATAAATAAGTATGTGTGTTAATAATTAAATCTCTGTAATTTCTCCAGTATATATTTAGCATATGAACACACACACATATATATGATATATATGTGGAAATTCAAGTTTTGAAAACTCAATCTTACTAGAACCATGCAATCAAACTAAAACATGTAAGACCACGATGATTCCTTTACAGTTATCAACTATATCAAAAGGAACATCTATTCTCACTTCCCTTTTGAAGTAGCAGAACAAGATGCATACAAGAACAATTATTTCCTTCAAATGTAACCACAACTTTCCCAATTACAGGTACAACACATCACATTCTAAGATTATACCTTTCACATAAACCTACGCACCACCTCAATCCAAATCAATCAAAAGAAAAGCACAAGTGAACAAGTACATTTTTCAATGAACAAAAGAACTTAGAAAAGAACAAGCACAAATCTAATTTCACCTGCAGATTTTCAAATCTTTGATGCCATAAAACAGTGAACAAGCACTAAAATTAAATAGCATACAAGACATACAAAAGAACAAACAGAAACGGATATGCAAGATTAATGTAAATCCTACTCCAACAAGACAAAAGAGTTAAAATAACTGATAAATACCTTCTTCAGTGAAAAATGACAATAACAGTTATATTGAAGAAGACTACGGGGCCAGCAATGAAGAATGGAATGCAAGAAATGGTGGATGACTTGAACACTTTTCCATGGACGAAAACTCTTAAAACCAAGTTACCTCGAACACTACACCCACACACAGACTCTATCACCAGTATCAACTATGAAAGCTAGAATGCAACATTTCTATCACACTCTGCATATGGCATATATAGAGTGTATAAGGTCAAAGATTGCAGCACATTTAAACAAGTTTCACTGTACAACATGTGAATCAACAGAAACCTCAAGAAAATACAGAATCGTACAATAATTCACTTAAAATTTTTACTATGCACCGTGTGAAAGAACAGAAACATCAGGTAAAATCCATTGCAGTACAATAATTAACTGAAAAAATTAAAGTTCAACAATGCATACTTTTCAGTATACTATATTGAAAAGATTTCTGAATAATTGTACTACATCTGTACCCCACTTCTCCAATTTTCAAAAAATTCAGTATACACAATTCAAAAAAAATACATGCTCTAAATTATAAAAAAAAACAAATGTTTCTCAACCTCCTAATTGCTGAGATCGAACTGAACTGAATCACTCGAATCGAATTCCAGGCCACACAGCAGTACGTCGGAGCAAAACCTCTCCACCATCGCCCGAAATCGACAGCTTCGACATTGACGCCACCAAAAAGTCCAGCTCCCTCAGACGACGGATGAACGCGTACTGATGGCAGGCCGGGTGCCGGGCCTGCTAGTGGGAAAACGGGCAACCATCGTGTCGGCTGGTTGTGGCGGCACTGGCGGTGCTTTGGTCGGTGGAGTGATTCGATTGGGAGGGAAGGGACATACGACACGTGATGATGGAAACACCGGACGTAGGGGCAAGTAGCCGGCAAACGGACCACCATCATATCGATCGTTGGTGGCAGTGCTATACTCTGTCGAGTTTGGTGGGGTGGGGGGAGAAGGGATTGAGATGTTGTGTGCAGAAGAGATAGGCAAAGTGAAATTGGAAAAAATGACTGATAGCCTACAACAAATAAAAACAAAAAGAATGTACAAAACTGTTTTTACACCTTGACTGGGTGTAAAAACACAAAACCAAATATGTACCTATTTTTGGCCCACATTGGGAATGTGCCAAAATACACATCCAATGCCTTTGTTTGGATTTGTGTTTTGGCCCATTCCCATTGTGGGCCAAAAACAAGTAATGTTTGGTTTTGTGTTTTTACACCTAGTCAAGGTGTAAAACTATTTTGGACATTTTTTTTTTATTTCTTGTAGGGTCATAGCCCATCAGCTAGGGAAACCCTAATTTCACTTTCCTCTCTCTTCTCCATCTTCTCCCCCAATTCAACGTTGAATCACTTCTCCCCCCACCACCAAACTCGACAGAGTTTAGCACTGCCACCAACGATCGAGGCGATGGTGGTCTGTTTGTCGGCTATGAAACCCTGCGCCCAGTGTCTCCATCACCGTTCGTTTGTCCCTTCTCTGTAAATTAAATACTCCACCGACCTGAGCACCGCCAGCGCCGCCACAACCAGCCGAGACGATGGCTGCCCATTTTCTGGCTAGCCACCCCAGCGCTGCCATCAGTACGTGTCTTTCTGTCGTCTGAGGGAGCATGATTATTTTGAACACGTAAAAATCGAAGCCCTCGATTTTCAGGCGGTGGTGGAGAGGTTTTGCTCCGACATACTACTGTGTGGCCCGGAATCCGATTCGAGTCATTTGGTTCAGTTCAATCTCCGCAATTGGGAGGTTCAGAAATATTTTTTTTTATTTAATTTAGAGCATGTATTTCTTTTGAATTATGTATACTGAATTTTCTGAAAATTGGAGAAGTGGGGTACAGATGTAGTACAATTATTGAGAAATCTTTTTAGTATATATACTGAAAGTAAGCACTGTTGAACTTTAATTTTTTCAGTTAATTATGTACTGCGATGGATTTTTGCTGATGTTTCTGTTCTTTCACGCATTGCACAGTAAATTTTTTTAGTGAATTATTGTACGATTCTGTATTTTCTTGAAGTTTCTGTTGATTCACACGTTGCACAGTGAAACTTGTTTAAATGTGCTGCAATCTTTGACCTTATACACTCTATATATACCATATGTACATTGTGATAGAAATGCTGCATTCTAGTTTTCATAGTTGATACCGGTGATAGAGTCTGTGTGTGGGTAGTGTTCAAGTCATCCACCATTTCTTGCATTCCATTCTTCGTTGTCGGCCCCGTAGTCTTCTTCAATATAACTGTTATTGGCTGAACAAGGTACTTATCAGTTATTTTAACTTTTTTGTCTTGTTGGAGTAGTATTCAGATTAATCTTGCCTATTCGTTTCTGCTTGTTCTTTTGTGTGTCTTGTATGCTATTTAATTTTTCTGCTTGTTCACTGTTTTATGGCGTCAAAAATTTGAAAATCTGCAGTTGAAATGTGATTTGTGCTTGTTGTTTTGTAAGTTCATTTGTTCACTAAAAAATTGGCTTGTTCACTTGTGCTTCTTCTTTTGATATATTTGGATTGAGGTGGTACCTCTCCAACAATGGCTGCTTCTTTTTTGTTCTCTTAACGGTTCAAAATTGTTGTACACCCTTCCAACATTAACTGCTGTCTTTCTTGTTTAAGGTTTTTCTTGGTAAGAGGCACGCACATTGCATTAATCTTCTCTTCTCGCCTTTGTTTACCCTTTAAGTGCACAACTCCCCATTTTGGGTGTTTCATCCTCAGTCTCTTTGGTTATGGAAAAATGTTTGAAAATGCTGATGTTTTCAAGCTTAACTCAACTGAGAAGAGAGGGAAAATAGGAAATGCAGCTACATTTTGAGTTAGATTTTGTGGGTTTGAAGTAGTATTTTGAAGAAATCTTCCTTTGTTTTTCTGAAGAAATCTTCCTTTATTTTTGTTGGTGGGGTGGGTGGGGTGGGGTAGGTGTGAGGGTCGTGGATTCTGTATCACTGGATGTAAAATTTGATGATAATAGTTATCTTGTTTTACCTCTTTTATGATTCTTGTATGGTTCTTCTTTTCTTTTCACTTTTTATTTCTTGTACAAGACATTAGACAACAGTCTCTACTTCACAGCCTGATACCTCTTGAGCTACATCAACCACTTTATGGGCATTGTTTGAACCCAAATTCCACATCTCATAAAGTCTGATTTCCCTTTTCATCTTTTTAGTTTCTTTTTGTGTTCTGTCTTTTGGTAGTATGTCGTCTTTCCTTTGGTTGTTTGTGCCAATTATTTATTTGCCAAGATGCTTGTTTTCTTCATGAACTCTCCAGTGTGTGTAACTCTGAATAGAAATGAGAAAGTTTAGTTCCTTGCTGGATATCTGAATCTGCATTTTAGAGGGTTGTAAAGTGTTCTTGTTTGGTTTTCACTTCACTTAGTAGTTAGTATGAATCTTAACACTTCTTTTGTTCTAATGTCAATCTTGCTTTGTATGCACAAGTGGAAGTGGCATTTGACTGTTGTCAGCTGCATTATTGTTATTCTTCTGCAAAGATTAGTTTTTTAAGCCAAAAAAACTTCCAGTAGCACCACAAATCTCGGCTAGAAGATTGAATTATAGGTGGTGCAGAGGGAATTATTACTGGTAGTTGGGTAGTGAGAATTCCTTATCATTATTAGTAAAAAGCTTTGCAACATCTAATGCTAGCTATATAAATTATATAATAGGGATAATTATATAGATAGTATATAATTGATCATATTTATATGTATATATTACATTTATAATAATTTAAAATATTTTAATAAATAAATTATTTATTTTACTAATTCTGCTATAATTTATAAAAACTGCATAATTTATTTAATCTATAATTTATTAATTTTAATAAAATTTAATTATAAATTAAAATAGATAACAATTAGTTTTAAATTTTAAGAATTCAACTAAATTTATACAAGTGTGATATATTTTTAATTTGAATTTATAGGGTAGTAACTACTTTTTATTAATATATTAATAAAATAATGTAATATTTCAATTGTTAAGAGGTGTAAATTTATATATATTCAACAAAAGTTAATAAAATAATGTAAATTAAAATTAAAAATTAGTTTAAATAATAAAAAAAATATATGGGGTCATATTATTCAGTTTTCCAAATATTACTTTGGCACCCCTCTACTTATTTGTAATTACAAAACACCCATAAGGGTATTTTTATCATTAAAAAATTAAATTTAAGTTTGAACAAGTCAGTAGGGGCATTTTGGGGTTTTAAAGTCTGTCAGGGGTGGTGTATGTAATTTTTTAAAAGGTAGGGGTGGTTTGTGTAAAATAACAATAGGTGAAGGGGTGTAAATGTAATTATCACTATATAATATGTACTAATGCTTAATTGTTGGAGTCCGGAGCTGATTGACACAACCAATTTTTTTAAACAGGTTGTAATTAGTTGTTTTTTGGACAATCGAAAACTTATGTAATAATTAATTACCATACATGAATCAACATACATATATATAAACCATTCACCGACAGGTAAATTAAAGGAACTATATATACACATATATATATATATTATGTATATAAGATTATAACATGATATCAAACTCTAAACTCAAGTTTGCAAACCTTAATTTCAGTAAACATAAAGAACATTATTCCAACTCCTTGTGACGTGCGAAAGAATTTTTTTATGAATATATAAATGATTGTACTTATTTTTGTCGACACTTTGATATATACGACAACCCACAAAGATGCAACAACCAAACGACGGTGGTTCCTCACAGTCATCTCGATATGATAAAGTGGTATGGAATACGGAAATGGAATGCGTGTTCATTGAGTTAATGCACGAGTAGTTCATCACACACCGACTACAATCCTCCACATTTCCACCGTCGGTGTGGGCTCGTATAACCGAGAGAATGAACTCAGTTATGAATCAGGGTTGTCTTTTACTGCGGTACAACTTAAGGGCAAACTTAATAGATTGCGCCGTGCTTGGCGTCTGCTGAACGACATTCTGAGCAGGGGGACCGGGTGGGGATGGGACCCGGAATGAAATACCATAACAGACGATCCAAGACGTTTAGAGGAGTTGTACAGGGTAAATATCTGATCGTCCTCTCATTCTATCTTCGTGTCACCACCTATTTGAACACGTGGGTCTTTTGGATGCAACGATCGTACTCTTTCACAAACTAAAAACATTACTTGACAATATGGATTAATGCAGGAAAATCCGGAGTATAAAAAAATAGTTGATCATGGGCTTCAACGATTTGACCTATGCAGTCAAATGTTCTCACGAAACACAGCGACTGGTGGGCTTGCGCGCTCATCAGCGGTACAACGCCGGCCAAATCATAGCACCAACCATATAGACGATAAACAGATTGATGGTACTCAATCCGGCAGTCGTCGGTCACGAGATGAGTACGAGGATACTGCCTTCTCTCAGTCACCCCCCATGACTTCCCCAGACGAATACTTTTCCTCACCAGGACAAGCGCAGACGTCCGTTGGTCTGTCTGGAAGCGGGCGTCGATTCCGACGAGTTGTCGGTGAGTTGCAAGCTAAGAAGTGTGAGACCATGGACAGGTTGAATGAATCACTTCAAGGAAAGATTGACCGCACCGGCCCCAAAGCCACTGAATCTATTGAACGATGCGTAGATGAGTTGACAAAGTTCACGGATCTGCCGGACAACGTCTTCACCACCGCATTAGAGCGTTTTCACAGTCACAGCACACGCACGATCTTTTTGCGTCTTAACGACGAGAATAAACTTTGATGGTTGTACTCATTGAGCAAGTGATTGTGATGGCTGACTGTTAAAAAATTGCCGAAAATTGATTGACTTTCACCCTAATTCGTGCATGTATGTGTCATACCAGTTTACTTAGATTGCACTCATATCAAGTACCCATGCTCGTTTAAGTATGTGCATGTCCCTCTCCACTGCATGTAATTTACACTACACTTTTCCATGTTACTTATTAGCCGTAGGCCTAAGATAGGATATATGGCAAGCTCGGAAGTTAATGCAGGTATAGAGTCAAACTCCGGAGGCGAAAGCCCGGGGACGCTAGGGACTCCAGGAAGTAACGAATCTGATGTACAAGAGGAATTTTACGCCTTTAGAGATTTAATATACCCAGAGTTATTTAGGGAAAATGTGCCACGTAACACATCTGCACTACAGGGAGCAGGGTAGGTTGCGGAGATTATGACAACCCCACACCAGGGCCGATTTTTTGACAATATTCGCATGACGAAGCCATGCTTCTATGCTTTGGTTGATGCATTAACTTCAAGAGGGTTACTGCCTCAAGGTCAAACGTCCAGGGTTACCTCAATCGAAGAGGTTGCACTTTTCATGCAGACGGTCGGCATGCATAAAAGACACCGCGATAATATGGAGCGCTTTCAACACTCATTAGAGACTATTAATCGTAGGTTCCACCAAATGCTTTATGCCTTGTGCGCAATGGCGCTAGAGCTAATAACTCCACCGAATTTTACAGAGCCACATCCGAGAGTGGCAAATAACCCAAATTTCTATCCATACTTCAAGGTAAACACCAGATCTTTCATTGCCGTAACACAATCTCATTGTCTTCACCACCGCTTATCCTCTATAGGTTGGTTCACCATATTGTTTCATGCATGTGACTATACTTAACTGTTGACATCAATGTAGGATTGCGTCGGAGCGATGGACGGGACATTGGTACCTGTCTGGGTCCCCCGAGTGGACCAACACCGATATCGATCGAGGAAAGGCCGCCTAGCACAGAACGTACTGGAAATATGTGATTTCGATATGAATTTCACTTATGTGTATGCTGGGTGGGAAGGAAGTGCGGCCGACGCCCGTGTCTTGGACAATGCAGTATCACAAGACCCAAATTTTCCTTTCCCGCCGATTGGTGAGCACTGTAATATATAAGTTAGATTCCACCAACCTTGTTGTTTCAGGGTAAGATTCTAGCGAGTCTTCGCATGACAATGCCTTGTGACAATGCAGGTAAGTATTATTTGGTAGACGCGGGTTTCGCAAACTACCAATGTTTCCTAGCTCCTTACCGAGGAACAAGGTATCACTTACCTGAGTGGAGGGGACAAGGTCATCGATATCGAACCCCACAGGACATGTTCAACCATGCACATTCAAGGTTGCGAAATGTAATTGAACGTTGCTTCGGTGTACTGAAGAAACATTTTCCCATAATACAGTGGGGGATGCCGAGCTACCTTCAACACCACCAGGTCGATATAGTAATTGCATGTTGCACACTTCATAACTTCATCCGCAGGTTTAGCAACGATGACATCATATTCAACGAATCGGATGAAGACACTCTTATTGACATGGATTCATTTTACCACAGGGGTCATCCAACCAATTCTGAGATTGAAGCCCAACGCACCATCCGAGATAGCACAGCGATGCAAATGTGGGCAGACAAGCATCCGAACTAGGAATAAAAGTTGTGGACAATTGTTGAATCACATGTAAACTATTAAAACCTCTTTGAACTTTCACTTTGTCTAGGAATATTGCACTATGAGATCATTTAGTAGTAATCCAGAGTAGTCTCTTCTGTGTTTAATTGTTGACATTTGTAACACTAATTTGATAGAATTACACGCCAAATTGACATTTTCCTGCAGTTGCCCCCCGACACGTGTTGCGATGTTTCACATCTGAATTTTTCTAACCATAATTCTTTGCAGCAATGGCATATCGTCGTTATCTAGAGAGTGCTGGATTTCCACAGGAGGACCACTGGACTTTAAATGTTGAGCAGCGCTTCATGTGGATGATACTGGACGACAACACCCAGGCTCCCATGAGAGACGATGCACGTGCGGAGACATAGATGGATCATTGGGCACGTAGATTACGACGACATTTCGGATATCCCTATACCCGAGACCAGGTCCGTGATAAATTCCACGAGTTTAAAAATCGATTTCGCCAGTTCCATGGCATCACTCTAATACCAGGGATTCATTATGATATTGAAACATTTGTTATGGTTTTTCGTTGGAGATACGACCACGTGCATCAGCGGTACGTCATGTTATTTCCAATATGATGACATCTACTTAACCTCTTTCATTTCAAATTACTATATTAGTTTGAACACTAATGAATTTTGAATTGGATCCTATTGCAGCATTACCCATTGGCTAGACGGTTCTATCACTATCCAGAGCCACATTATCCCAGCATGCTAGAGGTGTGGGGCCCCTCCCGCCACACGGGTATTCCAGTTGAGGCCCCCAACGATACACAAAACGCTGAGAGTAGTAATGTCGGGCGTAG
The DNA here is from genome assembly GCA_034509725.1 of Sesamum angolense. Classification (NCBI taxonomy): domain Eukaryota; kingdom Viridiplantae; phylum Streptophyta; class Magnoliopsida; order Lamiales; family Pedaliaceae; genus Sesamum; species Sesamum angolense. The sequence goes on from JACGWL010000001.1 coordinate 22,414,703, forward strand.
TCTGTTGAGAGGTGGTGAGGATGCACCTATTGTCATATCGGATTCTACTGCCCCGTCGGTACAGTTGCATACACACATCGCTAGTTGGGATGCAGTGGAACACGTGGCGCGTGATGATGGTGGCCAACGGCTGGCACGCAACACCTCATTAGCCGCGCGACGTAGTCTCGACATGGGATCAGAAGTGGGGGGTATTGGATCGTGGACTGACTATATTCGTCATTTTGGCATGCAGTCTGACCGGGGTGCCCAGACGTATAGTAAGGGAGACAGCACAGCGCGCTCACGCCGACCACCGGGTCTCCCACCAAGGCGGCGTGATGGTCCTTAGGCCTACAATGGTCGATTGTGAAAATTTCAGGTTAAATGTTGATTTTATTAGTAAAATAAGAACAACTACTCCAGTAGTTTGTGTGTGTCAAATGTATTCCTTTCTGATATGTCGTGCAGATGTGTAATTAGAACTGGACAATCCTTAAGAAATTGCCAGACATATGTATTACGAGTAAAAATAATCTATATGTTATGTTTTCTACTTTAACGAAATATTTGCCAAACTTAAAAAATGTTGGACAATACTACTGCATGCGTAATGCAAAATGTGTTTCATTCGATCTATCAATTAAATATTTTCACCATGAATATGAAAGCCAACGAAATTATTTTGAACACATTCAAGCTGTAGTGACGTTTGTAATTGTTTATTAAATTTATAATTATTATTTCATATAAACAAATAAACTCCACACATATTTTTTAAACATTTATAGTTTGTATTATATATTTTATATATTGTTTAATATATAATATGCGTTAAATCTAATCACTAATTATATATAAAAATATTTATTAACTTATGAAACCATTGGTATTAAAGATATTTAATTTCAACCATACTGAGTAAAAATATTTAAAAATTATCTACCTCAATCAAATACTTTAGTTGTACGGGTATACTGACGAAATATACCGGTACTATATAATCTAATTTGTATTTTTTATTACTTTAATTGTCTTTTAAATTTTATCACTCCGAATATACAGTCTAACGAATGTATTTTCAACACATTATTATAGTACATTTCACTATTAGTTACAAATTATTCAACTTACACTATTTCAATTTTGGGTACTCAAAATTTTTCCTACTTCAATGAAATATTTCAGAAATTTGATAATTGAAGAATATTACTAGTAATACATACTTAATTCTAAATATTTATTATTTGAAATATATATATACATATTATTTTCTTGGTCCAAATATAAAGTATAACAAATAATTTTGGAGACTATACTATAGCATATTTAATTAATCATTAAATTTATAATTATTATTTTGCAATGTAAAAAAATTTCCTAAACAAAGAAAATTCCTTATCATAAATATAGATACTATATTCCACTACCAAACAAAAAAAAAATATACGTACACACTTATATTTATAAATATATATAAAAAGACATGATTTGACAATCAACAGTAACTTTTGTCTCCCAAATTCCAACATCAAACATACACCACTTATTTTAAATTAATTTATATTATATCAAAACACAAATCCAAACATACCATCTATCTCAAACACACACTATTTTATCTCTATCTTTCTCTCTCTATCTCCAAAACACCAAAACAAAACATCAAAACACAAATCCAAACATTATGCTTATGTTTTATAAGGATTTTTATTCACTTTAGTTTGATTCTTTTGGTTCTCATTAGATTGACGTAATATCCTATTTAAAATTAGTGTTTGAGTTGAGAATTGGAACAATTATAAATGGACTGATGTACATTTTACATCTAATCATTTTATCTCAAGTTTTTCTAATTGATTGATTTAATTATTTTTTATTTTTGGATTTTTGTATATATTTAATTTTATATTCAATACTTTATCAATTTTTTATTTAAAATTGACCATATATTATAATTATTAATCATCTATCATATATTTTATTTTATATAGTAAAAAATGGTACTTTTATTTACACATTTAACCTTTATAGTTTATAAAAAACAAATTTAATCAACAATTTAATAAATTTTAATCTTTTTTAAAATAATAATTTAATATGACACATATAAATTTTATGTTATATTTTAATATCTATTTATAACCTTTTATACTTTTTTAAATTGACAAATCCTAATAATTAATTTATAATTTTTTTATATCTATTTATAAATTTTATATTTATTTAAAAATGCATAGTATATATTATAGAGCGAAGAATACGGATACTAATAAATCATAAATAAAGAGTACTTCTATGTATAACGTCTTTCCCACTCATCTTATTTCTCTCTCTTTTCTTCCCACTCTCTTTCTTTTTTTTGTTGCTCTCCCTCCCCAATTCCCAGACCTTTTATTTCTTGCTATACCATTGCAGACGAATCATACAGCCTCAACAAAGCAAACAAGACTCCAAGATCATGTACATAACCCTTCCCACTCTTTTCTTTTTCTTTTCCCCAATTCCCGAATCTTAAAAAGGCAAACCTAGCCCAAACCAACGATTGCAAGGCCCGATCCATCTACCACCGGTAACGAGGAAGGCGATTGCTGTTGTGTTGGCCAAGCAAGAAGCTCGAACAGGTTTGCCATTACATCTCATAGTCTTGGTCTCACCGTCGGGCCGCGTGTGTGTGTGGGCGGCGCCTGTGAGGAGAGAATGGTTGTTTAATTTTTGTGATGTTCTAGTCTTTTTGGGTTTTATGTGTTGTTTGGTGCTTCAAAATGAAAATGGCTATGAACTAATTTGGTATTTTGGTTTGGTATGAAGATGGGTTTTCAGCTCACTCTCTCTCTCGAATTTTTTCTCTCTCCTCTCCTACACTGGCTCGAGCTCCAACTCATTATATGTCATTCGAGCTCGAGCTCAGACCATTAGCTTAACTTGACGAAATTTTAATCTTTTGTGAGGAAAAATTACCAAAAAATTATTTTTTGGTAGTGAGTTTTGGGATTATTTGGGGAAGTCAAGGTAGTTTGGTCCTTGCGGTGGCGAAAAATGCTTACTCATCCGCATTTTTCGTGCGTCAGGTACACTTCTGAAAGGGGGGGGGGGGGGGTAGTTTGCTCCTTTTCAAAAAATATTTGGGGGTAACATTTTATTTTCCACAGGGGTTTATGTGAACATTTCAAATAACATAGGGAGATAATATGTAATTTACCCCGTAAAATAGTGGCTTTGTGGAACATGGGTCCTTCATTGCAAAGTGTGTAAAATAGTGGTTCTCTGGAGGATCAACGTTGGTCCTTCATTGCAATTACAAACATAAAGCGTGTAAGTGGTGTTGGTTTTCACTTTATTCTTTGAAAATTGATGTTGTATTTGAGTAAAATTTATGAGTTTTTTTCTATTTACTTGAAAATAAGGGGCTTTTCATCGCAGTTAGGGATTAAAAGTATTGGGGATAAAGTGAAGATTGCTGTTGCTTGATTGTTTTTGTAGGAAATAAGAAATTACTGGAAATGGATGCTCAAGCGAGGAAGAAAGCATTGTTTCGAGCGAAGTTGAACGCACAAAAGCAGGAAAAGCAGCGGATTGATTCTCCCCTTGTAAGGTATTGCTGTTTGCTTGTCGGGTTGTTTTTTGAATGTGAATTCAGATTAGTTTTAGTGTTGCACTATCTATTTATCTCAGAAACATTTTACCACTTCAAGGTTGTACTTGTATTGGTTGCCTAGTACCTTAAATGCCAAACAATGTATAGTGAACATGCGAATACTCAATGAATGTGAAGTGTTATGTATGTTCATATGTTGGCTGTGAATTTGCATGTGTGCTATGCGGCTCAATACGTGAGAGTCAAACATGAAGTGGAACTATCTCATTCAGTAGGTTCTAGGATATTTAATTTGTTGTAATTAGACTATACAAAACTAATTAGGAAGTCGAAGATTTTGATGAACTTTGGTTGTAATCATCACATACTAGTGCCCTTGGATCTGAATGAGAATTAGCATGGTAGGACGTTTGGATATGAAAACTATTTTTCATTGATATGAACGTTCGGTTGCATTTCTTTCAATTATTTGCCAAACAAGTTGAAGCCCTTTGCCAATTGTAAATGCAGGTATAATGAACATGATCAACCTGTATGTCGAGTTTGTGAAGTTGTCGTCAAATCCGAGTCACTTTGGCCTGCTCACCTGGCTTCTCGCAAACATCATGAGGTAAGTTTTTAATTACTAGAAAAAGTGTTTGCATAAAATCTTTGGTTAGACGTTTGCATGGTCTGAAGCTATTGCTGTCATAACGGGGGCTATGTGCCAGTTCAAATGTTGATAAGTGAAAATGGGTTTTTGCTCTTAGAATCTGTGTCCAGCAGCTAGGATTACAATCATGGTATCTGGTGCCAGCATGACATCTTAATTTTGTAGAGCAACCAAGCATCACTTCCATGTCATTTTTGTACATGTAGAACATTGTATCGGAGCATAGACACTTTCATGAAGTCGCGAAGGTTTTATTGGTTAAAATTTCTAATAGGTCAATAAAATGTTCAAGGTTTCACTAGTTTGGTGGGGGAAGATTAGGGCAGGAATTAGATATTATTCATGTTCTAATCCTCTTAAAGCAATCTCTCTCCTCCTCTATGTAAATGTGACTGATGAAGATTCTCCCGTTTCCCTCTCTTGCTCTTGTTGCCCTTAAAATGATTGGAAATTAGTTGCTGATTGATTTCTAGTATATCTTCATCATTATCAAGTAGGACGATAAATTGACATCTTCTCTTTTACCCGAAAGATTGTCGTTTGGTTAGCTACACTCTTTTATAATACTTGAGCACGATCTGCTTGTTTTTGATGCGGAATTGGTATAGGACTCTTAGTGCTGATTAAAGTCGCTTGAACTTTTCTTACATCCCTTTTCTTGTTCAGGCTATTGACAAGCTCAAAGCCAATGCTGCTGCAGTAAACCGGCCTAACAAAGCTAAACCTGAAGAGTTGCCGAAGCCTAAGCCTAAGCCTGAGTCATCCGGAGAGTTGGATGACAAATCTGAGCCTCATGCACTGCCAAAACCTCGATCATCTACTTTGCCTCCGGATTTTTTTGATAATCATGAGTCAAAGAAGCAGAAAAGGGGTAGGAATCTGTATTGGGATTCTCCTATTGAATTCTGATTCTGTGTCAATATATTGGTAGATTGGTCATTTGTTTGATTTATCTGTGTACTTGTAGATTTGACAGTAATGTGGGATTTGGCGTATTCTCTATGATCTTTATCATGTAAATCGAGTAGGTTCAATTGTTTCTGACTTTTAATTGTTCATGTGATGGGAAGGTGCCACTCACTGTTTTGAGTGTCTTTATGGTTGGTCCTGGTTAGATACTATATAAGTGGCACTGGCTATTTTCTAGTGTAGCACTTTTATCTTGAGATCTTTCATTTGGATGGGAAAAATAGAGAAACCTTCAACTTTCTTCTCCATAGAGTCTTTCCTAAGAAGTTGATCAGGGAGAACCACTAGTGACTGGACTGTTTACTTTGTATGGATGGAGGACCTTTCATCTGCCAAAAACTGATTTCTAACTGATATAGTTTAGTTTCTGACCAAGTTCAAATATATTTTTTTCATTCGCGGTCCTGATTTAGATTGATATTATCTATGAATTATCTATGTGTGAAAAGTATCATTCCAGCTGATCTAAAAGAAAAAGACCAAGGCATGTGGCAGGAATTCTTAATACAAAAACTAAAGGCATAGGACATGTCGACTCGCAATAGACACTGAGAGCACCATTGTCTGGATGCCCTCATTTTGTCATCTCGTGCTGGTGCTGTTGAAATTTTGAATTCCCGAATGTATTTGTTGGGCAATCCTATATTTGTTGTGGGTATACAACAGATTTGTGTTTCTGGGCTGAAGTTTCTAGCTGACGGATGTCAAAGTATATACTTTATTCGGGCAAGCTTCTTTGTATGCTAGATGTGACCTAATATTACTATGTCTAGATTACCTTGATCATATTAATTGTACTTGTCCTATTGTTGTCAAGATGCTAAGAATTTCTTCGGGTTCATTTCTTTCAGATGTAAACTGTATCTGATATTCTTCTTTTCTAGATAGGGATTCTGGCAAGTTTGGAGATCCTGATTCTCACGCAAAAGATTCTGTTTCAACGAAGACCCAAGTTGTGGAGGAATTTGCCTCAGAGAGTGGGACTGATGGGTCATCTGTTGCTACATCTATGCAAATGAGAAATCCTGAATTTCTGGCTTCCAAGGATTTCAGGCAGGTGCCAAGAACAGCCACTGGTTCAGAAACTAAGCAAGTCAAGGGAGCTCTTCCTGAAGGTTTTTTCGATGACAAAGATGCTGATTTACGTGCCCGGGGTATTACACCAGTGAAGCCAGATGTCAAGTGAGTATTCTTTTTTTATTTTTCCAGTGATGCTGATTTACGTGTCCGGGCTATTGTCTTTAGAATGTCATGTTTGAATCTATCAATATCACAGTGATGCCGCTGCAAATGATGGAACAATGTAAAAGAAGTGGCTTACATGGTATTTTAGTGATTGAAGTCTGGTGAACTAATGAGCCAAAGTTCCATACATGAGAACTTCATTAAACTATATCCTGAAGATTGCTGAGATATGTAGGACTTAGATTTACGAGATATATAGGTTTTAAATTTACGAGATATATAGGACTTAAAATTACAGCTTTGTGGTACAATAATTGGCAATTTTGTTTCCAAGATCTCAGTTTTCTAATGCAGTATTTGATTTTATAATTCCAGTTGAGGATGTTTTAGTTTATGAAGGCTGGCAAGTGATATTGTGGTGATGCATTATTTGTGTGTGTTAAACTAAGAATTCATCATGAAATTTCTTGTTAAAAGAGCTGCTGCTTTGCTCTTTTTTTGGGTTGGGCTGTTGGGGGTTGTCAGGGTGGTGGATAGAGTCTTGATAAAGATGCTCTATGTTAGCGCTCCTCTATCTTAGACTTCTTCTAACAAAAGTTACATTGATTATGGTCAATGTTGGATAATACAAATTATGTACATGCTTGTTAAATAATACCAAGGCTCTGTTTGCAATGAGATGAGCGGAAAGGGGAAGTGAAAGGGGGGAAGCGAGTGAAATTTGCTTTACATGAGAGAGAATAATAGTTTTCCTCCAAATTGTTGGTATGATCGGCAGGGAAGTAAACATCTACATCCCCTTATTTGGTATGACAAATTTAAAAGGAAACAAATTAACTTTGTATATCAATTAACATTTTTCTCTTTTTTTTTTGTCCTAAAAATGAATAAATTGTTAGTAAAATAATTATTTTCCCCTTTCTATCCATATAATGTAAGATTTCCTTTTGAATCCTTATCTTGAATATATTTATTTTATTAGTTCTGTACTTGGAAATTGTAAGTAAAGAATATTAAGACAAGAAAATGGTTATTGAGCTCCACATGATTCCCATCGACCAATTTGACAGCATTGTGCCTTTTTCCCTTTAAACAGGGATGACGGCATGGAGGAGAATATATAGATGTCATTTAGCAAAATAAAATAGTATGAAGGATAATTACAGGAAAATTGTGCTCAAGGATAATGGGGTAGATAAAAACTTAAATAAGTAATTTTGTTTTTAAGCTTTGTAAGCCCAATTTTGGATTGAGACGAGATTGGAATCTGGGGGCTTCATATATATAGTGTTTCACTTCTTGCGGTTTATTCTATCTAACCAAACATGAGTATTTCTTATAATTCCATTGCCCTTTATTATTATTATTATTACTCATTTTGCACGCCGACTGGACAAGTTCTTAGTTGTATGAATGATGCTTTCACTTTAGCTGATTGAAAGGTTTATATATCTAATTAGTTCACAAATATACATAGGTTTTGGGATGAAACAATATATAATTTAGATTTAAGAAGAGAGAAGAAAGTAAATTTAGTCTTCTGTAAGTTTAGCTGAATGTTACTGCTCTCATTTGCTTTCCTTTATCTGGAGTTGTATGCCGAAGCGCAACATATTTCCTCTCAACTTCAATAATTAGATCCCCTTTCTTTGATTTTTTTGTTCTCATCTCCAAATTGGCAGGGATGAATACAAGGAGTTTGAAAAGTTAATCCAAGAGGATTTACAGGAGGTAGATAATCGTTTGGAGGAAGAAGAGGTCAGACATTGTTTCCCTGATCTTACATCAATAAACTGAAGTATTGAACAAGCCTACCATGTGGTTTGTACACCGAGCAAGTGCATGGCTGACATTATTGGCATTGATCTTGCAGTTTGATGCAGCTGAGATGATTGAAGAGGAGGAGACAGTTGAACAGAGGTAAGTTATCATTGGGAAAAGCAATTACTGGATCTCAGTCTGCTTAACCTACTCTGTAGCTCAAGCAATGTTTGTTTTGGTCTTGCTTTTTCAGGGGCTATATCGAGAGAGTGGAAATGTTAAGAAGGAAGAAGCTGGAGCTTAGGGCTTCTAAATCTGCTGGTGGTGCTAAAGATACTGAAGTCACAGGCAAGGAATCCAACCATGAAGATTCATCAAGTGATGATGAAGATGATGAGAATTTTAAAGTTGATTGGAGATCAAAGCATCTTTGAACACTTCCTTTTCATTTGCAGGTGATTCTCTCTCTCTCTCTCTCTCTCTTGATCGAAATGCTCCTAATGCCTCTATAAGAGCAAAACGTCAATTTAATTCTATAGCTTCCACATATCAACTAGTTAATCCTGGCTTGTTTATGTCTCAGAATAGATATCCTTTGCTATAGTTTGTTCCCTTCATTAACTTGCTTTGCTGCTCGTCACAGATTGAATCTTTGGTGTAGTAGTTGTGATGAAATTGAAGTGCAGCTGCTTTCCACCAACTAAATTCTCCTCGATAGTTTCCAGTTTGACCAATTATCAAGCTTTTCTTTGCTCTGCCCTGGTGCCTGCCTACACTGTATAGGTAGCGTACATGTTTGACTGCTGGGAAACTTGAAAAATTCCATAGTATAAAGCTTCTGGAAAGTTAACTTGTGCCGTTATTTAGCTTTAAGATCAGTCGACTATTAGAAACTGCAAATCTCCTAGCAGCAGCTAAAGACGAGGTATGTGTCTATAAACAAGAGTGGTTTTGGCTTCTTGAAGGTAATGAAATTTATCAATCAACCAAACAAACATTTCGACTTTTAGTTGGGAAGTAGTGCAAGGTTTACGTTTTCCAGCTTCTTTTATACCAATAAGTGCTGTCATATTTAGTTAGAAAAGGAGTGGTCTGGCTTAAAGCTATACAGATTTGTGGTTTATGTAATATATATATGCATGCTGTGAGGAATTTTCCCATTCACCATTGCTAGCGTTGTAATTGAACTCAACTTCCTTGCATTGTTCTTAACTTAGTGGGTATGTGCAGAATCCAGCTGAAAGGGGGCACCCCTATAAATATAGGTTCATTCCTATCTATGGGGATACCTTCAAGTGATCTCCTCACTAAACCTTCTACATGCCCCTTGGCACCCTTTAACGTCTCTCACACCTCTTTTACTCTCTAAATCATCTCTCTCATTCTCTAAATACTCTCTAAGCACTCCACAAGTACGTTATTACGTGTTCATATTCTTCAACACCTATATTATTCATCATATCTCGATTTATATTGCATTTATCTACTTTTCTATCTTCATATTTTCGAAGATCCAATACTAACTTGAGCGTTGTAGTGCCAACTCTTTTTTTTTGTAAGTCCCTCGTTTAGGATCTGCATTCACTTCGGCCCAATTCTTGAACGATGTCCAAATTCATCGGACTCGTGCGTATTTTGGATGCATTAATGATGATGATGGTGACGACGACGATGATATTATTATTAATATGATGATGATGATGATGATGGTAATAATAATAATAATGATGATGATAATAATAATTTTGGCACTTTACACCTTTATTATTACATCACCAATATTCATTTACTGCATCAAATGGGTTAAATGCAATTTACCTCCATATTAATGAAAAAGTACAAAGAAAAAAAAAACCTTTGTGAAAAAGCATGTAAAAAACCCCTTGTCATTTTAAAAATTAGCTATTGTGGCATGTTATTTTTGCGTGGATAATAAATAATTTTTTATACTTTAAAATATATTATGTAAGAATAAAATATAAACAAATACATTACATAGAAAAGAAAACTAATTGTTAGTAAGTGTAAAATTTAAAAGTTGAATAAATTAATTATTTTATCAGTTTAAGGGTATTTTTAGTTTTACGAAAAATTGGTGTGGCGGTGCATTACTCGCCGTTTATGAGTTTGGAGGGCCTTTTTTTTTTTTTATATGGTATAGAGGATACCCTCACCCCCAGTCGGAAGATAGTTTGGACGTGCCATTTGTGCAATTTTGATAGCTTTGTGAGCCTATGTAAAGACATATTTATCCTTCCTTTATTGGAATTAAAACCCAACACAAATTTGGGGTTGGAGGTCTTCTCTCGCTCGACTAAGCGTTTCTTAGCTCCCAAAATTGAAAAAAAGAATCCATGAGATGTCTACTGCATTGATGAGGAAGGCAAATCCAGACAAATTAAGCAAGTGTTTGATATGAGGTTTCCATTTTATGCTTGCAATTTTAAGACTGAAATTCCTATGGTTGTTTGAAAAACCCTTTCAAAGGTAAAGTATACTATTTTTGTAAATTTCAAATTTGTAATTCTTTTTGTTGGGTAGAGCAAAATGGGTGCTAAGTGGAATTTTTGTCAATTTTTCATCTAGATTTTACTATTCTATACATTTTATTATGGGTTACTTAAGGAAAAAGAAAGAAGAAACCATAGATATGGATGAGTTGGTTTTTGAATTTTCTAAAGTTGGAGGATGTCTATGTTTGGTTTCATTGAGCATTTCTCGAGACAAGATAAAATACAGCCAATAATTTTTTTTACACATTATTTATGTTTTTTTTTAATTTTCTTTTTTTTAGAGGAAATATTTTTAAGTTTTCTATATATAATATATATATACACACTTATATATATATATAAATATAATATAAAAAAGACCTGATTTGACAATGAATAGTAATTTTTATCTCTAAAAAATATAATATTAAACACACAACATTTATATATATATATATATATATATATATATATATATATACACATATATATTTATATATAAAAGATATATGATTTGACAATGAATAATGATTGTTGTCTCCCAAATTCCAATATCAAACCTACACTACTTATTTTAAAATATTTTAAATTACCTCAAAATACAAATCCAAACATTTCACTATCTCCACCATACACTTATTTATCTTCTATTTTCTCTCTCTATCACCAAAACACCAAAATAAAACATAAACCAAACACTATGCAAGTTTTTGAGGATAACAGAGAAAAGTTAGAAAAATTTGTTAGTTTTTGGATAGGTATTAGCAGTATTTTATTTGTTTTGTTCTTCTGCTTATACTTAAAAAAAAAAAAAAAAAAAGTTTTTAATTTGGATGAATTATGTAATTTGTAACGTATGTTTGCCAAATGCAAGTAATTTGGTACTTAAATTATGAAATTTTTTTGTTTATAAGCCTGCAAACTTACTGGCACCTACACATTTAAGCTTGCAAATGTACTAAATGAATTTGTTTATATTCCTGAAAATTAACTGGTAACATAAACTGGTTTGAAAAAATTGAACTGAAAAATATTGGTTACAACCAAAATTGCAAAAAACAGGGTCATTCCATTGAAACACTCCAACTGATACTAATAAATTCATAAGTATGGTACAACCATAATACCAAAAAAATTGGACATAATCAGAATGCAATAAACTAGACAACCATAATGCAAAATCTGAGCACAACCTATGTACAAAAACTTGGAGGCAACTAGACATAAAAAATTGGGCACCTCTAACACAAAAGATTCAATTTTTTACAAAACAAGCAATAGGCTTTTTTTATGACTTCCATTTCCTTTAGGAATTGTTCCTAATGTTTTCAAGCGAGAAATGATCGGCTTCTTGGTCCATTTTTTGGTGTTGGTGGCTGCAATTGGAGTGACATTTTCAGGAGCATTTGGTGGTTTACTTGATGCAAATATTGATGAATGACCAACCTTTTGCCTCATCCCCAAGAGAGATGCCCTCCTTTTTCCTTGATTGTCTATACATTCCCATAGTAAATGAACAATACAGGATGCATTAGTCATTCTAAAGGAAATAGTTTCATATTTTGCATATTAACTTACATTTGAAGTTGCATTGTTATTTGTGGGCATCCTTACACCAACCTTCTGTTGAGACCCTAAAGCATCATCGTGACTCAATTGGGGGGGGGGGGGGGGGTGTATCTTGGCCTACAGTAGGCATTTCAACATGAACTGGAAATCCATATCATGCAACAAACATGCATGATTATGAACCCAATGTAAAAAAATGTAAATTGCAAAAATCAATAAAAAAGCCAACACAAAATCTTGTAATTTTTGGACTTTGGATGTGGTGCTTTTTTGTAGGTATGTTTGTTGTAGCCTACTTAAACAGTTCCTACATGTGTGGGCCAAGCTCAGATGTGTTTACGAGTTCATGAAACCTCTTTCTCCTCCATTTTGTGTTGTATGCCCCTCTTGATCTTCATTTTTGGATGATGCAATGGTTGGATGTCAGTCTTGATGTAGTCCTTGAATTCAAAAACTGCATGGACAATCTTTTCATAAACCTTCAAGTAGGTGGATTTGTTGTAGCACTAATCAACAAATACTACAACTATTGCAATTGGAACCATGTTGTCATTTTCATCTCTACCCACATCACAAGTAACTGTCCACCAAAAATATGGTTTAAAAAACCGCCCATCCAACCTAATCATTGGTCGACACCTACCTAAAAACTCATTTTTCATTGCATGTAGACTGACATAAAATTTTTCAAAACATGTGGTTCTAAACTCTCATCCCTCTTAAGGATAACCTTACTCCTAAGATTGCATCTCTGCAGTAATCCCAAAGATACCCATACTAAAGTGCATCAGTCCCCTTAATCACATTTAATGTTTGCCTTATGACCCTCACCACTTTGGCCCTACTTACTAATACCTCACATTTCTTTTTAATAATATTTTTCAGTTATTCAATAGGGATATTGGGATTATCCATTGTTGCATTTTTCATCCTCTTGGCCAAATATGAACCTTAGCCAACCTGTTATTATAAGTTCTTACGCAAGTGTGTTTTCCTTTAAGACCATGTTTACTTTGGTTGATAAGCCAGGATATGATTAATATTATAAGCAAATCAAGCTTTTACTTTGCAGACAAGGGACCGTGTTTTTGTAATTAGGCCAGTTCATTCACTGTTCAATTGAGACAAGTTAGGCCATAAGTATGTTGATGGAGAAAGTCAAGGTTGTGATGAAGAAGAAGGGTGTGAAGTAGAATATGAAGATGATGCAGAAGGAGGAGAGATTAACATCGATAGAGAAACACTTTCGTTGTTGTTAAGACACGTTTCTTGGTTGGATTCTAAACTTTTCTCGCAGCTCACTTTCTTGTCCAACATGGCATATGTGATCGTATATATGAAGGTATTTACGTGCATTTGTATGAACGCAAGTGTATGCTTTTTAGTCTTAATGATTTAGAGCATAACATGTTTTTCTCCAACTTATAGAAAGGGGATTTGAAGAGGTATTATGGGCTAGAATTTGTGACATCTTCCATGGAGAAAAAGGCAGGAGCAACAACCATTAGAGACAAAGTTGAGTAGGATTCATCTAAAGTGAGCACACCGTTGTATGAGATTATAACATAATTGGCTGAGAATTCCAAGCAGAAATCCCTCCTTCGTTCATCAGCTGCTTATGAGAATGCAATATCGGCTGCATCTTATGTCCAATCTTGAGCAAAAAACCTAATATCCCTTGGCTCTGTGCCCCACCTTAATGAAGATGGAATTTGCTTGCATGGTGAAGATGATTACCGGACAGAGGAAGACGAGGGCACGTATTCGAGAATTTACAAGCTAGAGATGGCTACATGTGTGGTCGCATCGATAATGACAACGGTGGTTGTTGCAAGGGAGAAACAGAAAGAGAAGGTGGCAAAGGACCTACAATCGTCCATTCCTCACCGTGTAATAGTTTGTGTGTGATGACTCAAGCATATATACTCATTGTTTCGTCATCCAAGTAATTTCTTAAAGCATAATTAGATTTACTTATCCACAAAAGGGGTGAAAACCATTAATTGATGCAGATACGGAAGAGGGTCATGCGGACAATAAATATTAGTGCAAGTTATAAATTTACGGTTTGGTAAATGCAAGGATCATACTCACTGGCATCACTGGAGACCAGGCTTCCATCAATTGAGGAACAATCCTTATAAATACAACAGTAGATCTCGTTTATGCCTTTTAGCATTTTTATATGTTTTGACACCTTGATAAGTGACATGCGATTCTTCCTTGTAAGTGTTAGAATGTTTCTTTTAGTTTGCAATTAATAGACCCACTTTTCTTTTCTTTCAACAGTTGTTTTTAGTTGTTGACAACTAAGGGATTAGCAATTTATTAGTTATGGTCATAGAGTTAATTAGTCATTACAGTAGTTAATAGTTGTCTTTAAGTTGTATTTAAAGGGGGCTTAAGCCTTAGTTGGAAAATTTTAATTTTCCCTATTCAATATATATAAAAGCTTTCAAGAAACCAATCTCTTCATTCTCCATGGTTTAACTCTGGTTGTATAGACACAAAATTTCAGCTATGTTTTTTCTTATAGTATTAGAGCCATCTTTGATGGTCTCTGGTACTTCTTTTCATTTGCATTGCTTTCTCCCCACACATTTTTTATTTATTGAAGCAACCAGTAACAACGACCAGTCTCACAAAACAAGAAGCAATAGAGAAGAAGGTGAACAACGATTGGGAAGTCTTGAGGGTCCAAGCTCTTGATGATCTAGGGATGAACCTAGTAGCAAAGTTTCTATACAATATTATTTTTCTTTCTTGGAGCAGATCCATTACAATTGCTTTGGGGGCTAAAATGAAGCTTGGGTTTATTAATGGGAAGAGCTCCAGAACCTACAGAAAGTGCAAAGGAATTTGAACATATTGGACGAGAGCGAATTACATGGTAATTTGTTGGATCCCCAAAATCTAAAAATATTGTGGAGTATATGTCCTTTACATATACAATTAGAGATTTGTGGCTAGAGTTAGAAGGAAGATTCGGAGTCAGTAATGACCCCATGATCTACCAACTCCAGAAGGGAAATGCTTCGACATCACAAGGAACTTTGACTGACTCAGCCTATTTTGGAAACCTTAAGAAGCTGTGAAATGAATTGAGTTGATTGGTTTTTGTTCTCACCTGTAGCGGTGGGGCCTCCAAGGATATTGTTGATTTGCACATGAAGTTACCTTATGTAGCTCTTGATGGGTCTTGGTGATAGTTATGGTCATGTTTGAAATCAGATACTTATGATGAAATCCTTACCTAATGTCACTAAGGCATATTCCATGGTCTTGCATGTGGAGAAATAAATGGATTTTTTTTTCAGTATTGTTAAGTTCTTTGCAAAGTAGTCAATGCAGGTCAAAGGGACTAATCTAATAAGGACCAATGGTGCCAAGAATTTATTGAAAAAGAAAGGAGTAATGGACAAAAAGGGACAAGCCTGTGAAGAATGTGGTAACACTGTCCATCTCAAATAAACATGCTTTGAAATTCATGGGTATCCAAATTAGTAAAAAGACCTAGTAGATAAAAGAAAGAAGAATACGGCAAACACAAGCAGGGTCTATTGTACCAAAGAAATGCAAGAACCCACTAGAGAATTAGTGCACAATGTGATGGATGAGCTTAAAAGATTGATGAGAGGAGGGGATCCAGAGACATCAAATGGCTCAACATTAGAGGAGTATAATTGATTTGACAGGTAAGTATGTTGTGAACTTAGTTGAAAACTCTTAGAATGTTTGGACCATAGATATTGGAGCAACTTCACATATGTGTGACATTATTGTCTCTTTCATCACACTGACAAACACAAAACATGCACTTGCATCTATTTAGCTGATGGCTCTAAGCAAACTGTGAGCACCATGTGTAATATCTTACTTCCTAATGTGTTGATGCTCGCAGTGTCCTGTATGTTCCCATCCTTAGGTTTAACTTAGGTTTATAAGTAAACTTTGTACCACTTCAAATGTAAGATACAAATTTTTTCTACTTGTGTCTTGCATGACCACAGGACTAATAAAACTTTGGCTATAGGAAAGCGGGTAGGAAAGCTTTATGTCTTAGATGAATCCTTCTTCAAGACACATGCCATAGAACAATTCTTGAAACAAACTCATGAGATAGGGTTGAATGTGAATTCCTCAAATTTTAATTTGTGGCATAGAAGATTAGACTACTCATCTTCTCTTGTATTGAATTATCTGAATTTCTTGAATAAAAACAACTTACCTTTGGATCTCTGTGAAGTTTGTCCTCAAGCTAAACAACATAGGCTCACATTCCCATCTAGTGATTCTTATCCTGCAAAGGTGTTTGATCTTGTATATCTCGGGACCATATAACCAACATCCTTTGTTTAACTGTGCATACATGCTGACATTTGTAGATGATCATAGTACATGCACTTGGACATTACTTATGAAGCACAAGTCATAAGCACTATCTATGTTGGTTGCTTTTCATAAGATGGTACTTACAAAATTTGATAAAAGAATTAAAACTATCAGAATTGACAATAGTACTAAATTTTTTAGTGAGGAATGTCAAGATTTTATGAGAACTAAGCTTATTGTGCACCAAAAGACTTGCACTTACACCTCTTAATAGAATGGGATAGTGGAGAGGAAACATAAGCATCTCCTCTGGGTAGCTAGAGCATTGATGTTTCAGTCTAACATGCCTAGTATGTTATGGTCAGAGGTTGTACCTGCAGCAACATACATTATTAATAGGTTTCTACACCTATTTTAAAGTGGAGAACTCCTTATGAATTTTTGCACAAAAAATCTCTAGACTATTCAACTGGAAGGTCTTTGGGTGCTTATGGTTAACCATCAGTAACTTGCATCACAAAGGAAAATTTGAAACCAGAGCCACCAAGTATGTTTTTCTTAACTATGCATAGGGGCAAAAAGGGTATAGGTCATTTAATTTAACCAAACATGCATTAATAACCTCTGGGGATGCAAGTATTTCATGAAAGGATGTTCTCTTGTGCAAGACAACAAAGTGACCTGTCACATGTTCCATTCATATGTAACAGATGAACAAGAACTTTCTTCCCCTCATAACACCGCTCCTACTCAAATTGATGCTTTGCCTATAGATCATGCAGTAGCAAATTCAGATAGGATTTCTACAGAAAACTTAAGGAGGTCCATCAGTAATTGTTGTTAGTTGTTGACAGCTAAGAGACTAGCAGTTTGTTAGTTATGGTCATAGCGGTAAATTAGTTGATTAGTTATTACAATAGTTAACCGTTGTCATTAAGTTGTATTTAAAGAGGGCTTAAGCCTCAATTGGAGAGTTATAATTTTCCCTCTTCAATATTTGCAAAGGCTTTCAAGAAGTCAATCTCTTCATTTTTCCAAGGTTGGTTTAACTATGGATGTGCAAATATAGTTCCAACTACATTTTTTCTCATACACCTTAAACAAGAAAAAAATAGTAGCTATATTGTGCAAAAAAAATCAAAATTTCAAATGTTCAACCATCTAAATTAAACAAATGATGTCTTATCTTAGTAGTTAAGGCTAAGGTAGATATCCCATGAATAAGTTCGAGGTTATAGGTTCGAGTCCCATCAGGCATGTCTGTATTTGTCTCACTTTATGTGGGTACACTTTGTTATATTTATGTATTAGTTGAATCAGATTGTTACTAAAAAAAATCTAAATTAGAGTAAGTAATAATTTCATCATAACTGAAAGGCCTATAGGCCTCATAAAACTACTTTTCATTTTCATCTACATTTCAAATTAATCACATAAAGGGAGTACAAAATATGGTAACACATTTTTAGGTACAACTTTTGGTGCATAAGTACTAGATGAAAGCATAATAGATACATGGTTTACATCACAATCTCCAAGTTTAGAAATAAATTACTCTGAGATTGTTCTAAAGTGAAAGTGATGAACTATTATCCTTTGAGTAAATCGCTTATAATCATCAATATCCAATATCTATATCTAAACAACTAGACAACTGTACAGTCATATACTAATCATCAATATCAGCTAACTATATCTAATCAATAACTACTATTAAGATAGAATAACATTCACATGTTGATAGAGTTTGTACCCATTACCTTATAATCATGGGGCTCAAACTTCGCCAATTGAATTAGGCTAATTTGCTAAATAAAATACTTTGAGATATCAGTAGATGCCATTTACCATGCCCAAGTGCCTAACAAATACTATTCTGTAATTAAAATAATCGACTTTAAAATTCACAAAATTTAGTTGAACATAAAATAAACTCATGCAGATTAATTCGAACGAACAAAATACAAAGAAATCCTAAAGTGAATGAAAAAAAAAACAAAATTTGGAACCACCAACTGAAAATCAATATAAGATATAGATGGCATGCCTTCATTTTCATAGATCTGAAGCACCCAACCTTTCCCTTCGAGATACTCCTCCATAAAACCAAAACTAAATATATAACAAGAAAAAGGACTTCTCATAACAAAATCGTAATTACAAACATATTAATAAAGATTTCTAGTACTACTATCTACCTTATAAAGACCAAGATTTTCACTTTTTTCTTTTACGCCCTTATTATTCAACGTCAACAGATCGCTAAAAGAAAAAAAAATTTCAGGCAACTAACAAATGAAAAAATCAATAAAAAAAATAAAATAAATTACCTTGACAAACACTTGGGTTGAAACTTTGGGGATTATTATTTTTGCCCAAATTCAATCGTTTGGAAAACTAGAGTTAGCACAAGCAACAACAACAACCCCCCCCCCCCCCCTCCCCCCACCAACAATGATTTGTGGTGCCCTAATGTCGGTCAACTAGTCGCATATGGCATAGTAAGGATGGTATATATCTATTTTTACACATTTACTAATTTTATTTGTTAAGGAGGCAGTGTGCTATATGTGCACATAAGGACTTTTTTTTGTTTAATAGGGGGATAATTTGCTCATTTTGAATTTTACAAGAGGTAAATTGTTGTAAAGCCTATACAGTTTATGTCTGAAAGGAATGAACCTTAAGAAACTCTTAGTATCTTGACAATAATAGGACAAATACAAATTAAGATGATTGAGGTGATCTAGTAATCAATCGCAATCTAACAAAGAGAAGCAATAAGGTATATACTTTATCTTTCGTTAACTTGAACTTCAACTCAGAAACACAAAGGTATTGTATATTCAAAGAATACAGGATTTCCCAACACAATACATTGGAAAAATTAAAAATTCTAACAGCACCAACACTAGATGATAATATGAGGCATCCGGACAATGGAACTCTCAATATCTTTTGCAACCTTGACATGTCCTATACCTTTAGTTTTTTGTATTAAGAATTCTTGCCACATGCCTTAGTTTTTATTGGATCAGTTGGAATGATACTTTTCACACGTATGCATAATTCATATCTAATATTATTAGCTTGGTTTACTGCATCGACATTCACTTTGAGCTTGTCAATAGCCTGAACAGACAAAAGTGATGATGCAAGAAAAGTTCAACTGACTTTAATCAATAAGAAGAGGCCTACATCAATTCCACTTCATAAACACTAAAGTATATAAAAAGTAATATTTTCATAATTGGACCGGACCGACGATTCGATCGGTTCAATAAAAATCTGACCATGTGTCCGGGCTGATAAGCCAAAAACCAGTAAGGTAAAACCAGTGTGAACCAGTCAAAACTGGCCAAACCTACTAAAAATTGGTGGCCCGGTAACGATCAAAAAATGTTTCAATCTTATTTTTTTTTGGTGAAATATAGATTTTTTTAGACTCAAGTTTTTTTCATATGCATAGCCTAAAATATTTAAGCTTGCTTTTGCTTTTTCAATGTGGAACAATAAACTAGACTTAAGTTTTTTCATATTTGTAGTCTAAAGTGCTCAAATTTGACTTATACTTTTCCAGTGTATTATAATAAGCTTGGCTTAATCTTTTTCGAATTTATAGTCTAAAGTCCTTAAGCTTGATTTATACTTTTTCAACGTATGACAGTGAGTCACTTGTAGGGTTTTCTTCCCTTCTTATTAATTCCAAATGGGAAGCAACAACGGTTTCAAACTTCAAGAGTTTGCGGGCTTTTAATTTTATATTTTTTAGTTTGAGTTTTAATTTAATTGCTTCTTTTTAGAGGTTCGTTAATTTTTTATCGTTAAATTGTTAGAAATTGTACCAGTTTTATAAATTATATTTATCTAAGCAATTGATATATATAATATTGATATGTTGTAAATATATATATATATACACACACCATATATATAATGTATTTGGGGTCAATCGATTCTTTTAATTCGATCCAATTGATCGGACCAGTGAACCGATACATTTATCTGATTCAATCACCAGTCCAATTTTCAAAAATCTTCACTAATTATAAAAAAATAAAGACTCTTTTGTGTTTCGAATGAAAGTTACTTTAGATATTTTACAAGATTTACTCTTTGTTTTTGCATAATTCATTTCTAAAGTATGAACAAAAATATTCATTATATGCATGCAGGAACGGCGTGCCACAACGGCTAGTCCCTAAAAAAATCATGTTTCTATTTTTGGAAAACCACTTTTAACAATGTTATTATATGTTGTAATTTCTTATTAATATTTTAATTGACAGTCGTTAGCGATTGTTAATTAAGATAACTTTTAAAAATTTATGTATATTAATAGATATAACAATCATTTCTGTTAAAATTACTTTTTAATTAATTTTAATAAAATTTCTTTGTTTATAATTAATATAGATAACAATTAGTAGATGTAATTGTTAATACGATTGTTAATTTATCTGTTTTTTGAACAAGATTGGATTTATTACCACTTTTATATGTTGAATTGTTTCTTGCACAAATGTGTTTTCAAATATTCAAGCTATGGGATTTGAATTGCAGTGAGAAATTCTCAGAGTTGGTTTCTTCTACCTTCTAAATTTCAAGTAGTTCATCTATAAATACAATCAAGGTTTTTCACAATTTTGACACTTTGTCTAAATATTGTGATGAAATTTATCGATTTGTAGAATACTAGAAGTTAAGGCATGCGGTCCTCACGTCCATAAAATTTTAAATATAAGTCAAGACAATTACAATTTTTATATATAATTGTAACAAAATAAAGTTTTTTTAGATTAGAGCGATGGACTGTTATTAATTGAAATAAATCGATTACAAGTACAATCAATCCTATTGACATCATATCCAACAAAAGTTATTACAATAACACCCTAATATTACAGTAGACAACAACTTCTACTATGTAGTAAACCAACTCATGCTATATATCAGACAACATCCCACCACCTTAGTGGGTAAACAAAATAAAGTTGTATATCAATTACTTCTAAATTTTGTAAAGAAATTCATTAATTTATAAATATAATGAGTTCACATAAAAACACCGATTTTCTATGCATTATATTGCGTTGTTGGTGAACAATCGTGAATTTTTTAATTTGATTCTTGTCTCATAACTTCATTTCTTTTATTTCTTTATTTTATTTACAATTAGAAGAACAAAATATATGTATCTTTATTTGCATTTAGAAATTTGTGGGCGGAAAGACCGCCTACAGTAGCTGGTAGTTTTATAAAGAGATAATTATATTTACACCCTCTGGTCTATAGTTTATTTACACAAATCATTTCTTTTTTTGTATAATTACAGAAACTATCCCTGACAGTCAAACAATAGGGTAGTTTGTGTAGTGATGCTAACATTTTTAAGGGACGTGTGTGTAATTTTTCAAGAAAGTAAGGGATGGCTTGTATAAGTGATAATGATATTTATAGGTATATGCATAATTATTTAAAAAATATAGATGATTTGTGTAAACAGACAATAAATCAAGAGGTATAAATGTAATTATTCGTTTTATAAAGAGAACAACTAACCAAATTGCAACCTTTCGATGATATCTCGATTTCTCATCCTACTTGTAACCAAAAGATGATATAAATTTTCTCATGCTACATTTAAATGAAAGAATTTGGAGAAAATTTGAAATTCATTAATAATCTATAATCTCAAATTAAAAATTGAAGTATTTGAAACATTTTACGATAGAAAATTATCCAAAAACAACGAAAAAGGTAATTATTAAAAATTTAAAAAAAAAAACATGGAGAAGTTTAGAGAGAAACATAGAGTAGTAGGTTAAAAAAATATGTTTTATAAAATTGTGAGATTATTTAAAATTTTAAAATTAATATTTTGATCAAATTTGTTTTGAAGAAAAGAAATTAATTTGAGGGCAAATAGGGCAATATAAAATTGGTACATTCAAAGAGTTTTCTTTTATAATAGTATAGATAACAAGAACTCCTGTAATTTTACCAGTGAGACCTAGCTCAGTTTTTTTTTTTTTTTTTTTTTTTTTAAAGAAAGCCGCCTGTGCCTAGGCGGGGGGTTTGGCGGACCCCTACCTGTTTATTACCAAAAAAGAGTTTAATGTTGATATGAATAGTTGTACTTGTAATTGATTTATTTCAATTAATAAAAAAGTTTATCGCTCTTACCTAAAAAAAAAAAAGAACCCCCATAGTTTTAACTGTATAATAACGAACACAAATCGCGATACTTTGTTAGGTTTTCACTCATTTTTTTATAGTAAAGTAATCAAAATACCCTTATAAACTATGAATTATAATTTTATTTATTTTTGAATTTTTTTAATTTTTTATGGATTAAATAAATAATTTTTCTATAAATGTTTAAAATTTTCCATCCTCACACAATTTTTATTCAATTTAACATTTTTTAAGAAAATAAGAAAATTCAACAAAAGCAAAATTGACACAATTCCAAACTCAAAAATTACAAAATTTTATCGAACACTAGAGAGGGGGTACTGTTTGTATCTTTTGAAACAGCGAAATAGCATTCATAATTATATCAAATTTCAAATAAATTAGTTGTAATTTATCCTTAAAATTAAGGGTACTACAATCATCCAACAAGTAACTATAAGTTTGAACTTATAAGTCACAAGATATTCGACCAAACGAAGTATAAAAGAATTATTATAAAATGCAAAATTTCCAAGAGAGAGAATCCATCTTCAATCTCAGGACCATAGCAATACAAGATTTTAGTTTACACAAGGAATATTACTTTCGAATCTAAGTAATACAAGGTTTCTCATGAACAGATGAACAAATCAAAGCTGAACCTGAGCTGCTTCCAGCCCAACCTATTCCTAATTTTCACCTACTTCTGTGGGAGTGCAAGAGCAATGAAAACAAGTCTCTAATAAAAACTATTCCTCTAACCATAAAACTATAACTGCCATGCAATTTTCCTACATCTGCTGTGAATCCCAAATCATTTTCCCATCCTCAAATCGATGTAAAGTTTCACCTAAGGGGGTGAGTTTGAACCATCCAAGTACGCGTCATTGGAATCACAAACCAAAGTCTATTTCAGCTCGCTTCAACACAGACATCACTCTAGCGAAAAATTCTGGTTCATTTTCTTTTATTTCGTCCAGTGATCTTGATTCGTGTTCATCAGCCTGCAAAAGAAGAAAGAGAGGTTTCGGGGATCTATTAGTTTTAGTGTGTTTTCCTCAGTGTCATACAAAGTAGGAGCTAAATTGATTCCCAACAGTCATAATTGCATTGAAAATGACTGCTCAGCTTAACATTCATGTCTACAGAAGATAATATTTCACGAGGAAAAAATTTATAGCTCTAGAGACAAGAAATGGTAATTTCATATGTTGTACAGTTCATAATAGAGTGTCGATAAGATGGAGAGCTTACAGTTCTAATCCTAGCCATGGCTATAAATAAATGCATAGTTACTAATTTTCCCTCAATATTTGAGGTC
Organism: Sesamum angolense; assembly: GCA_034509725.1. Taxonomy (NCBI): domain Eukaryota; kingdom Viridiplantae; phylum Streptophyta; class Magnoliopsida; order Lamiales; family Pedaliaceae; genus Sesamum; species Sesamum angolense. The sequence continues at coordinate 22,438,738 of JACGWL010000001.1, forward strand.
ATACTTTCATAGAATCAATTCATACAGGTTACTTCAAGTTGTAACTTTTCCGCTTCAACACACTATATAGTATCAACTTTTGAAAGCTTCATCATGTTTATAGATGGCCTACACCAGCATAACTTAAATTGCAATGACATACATGGATCCTTGGTTTTGCCTTATGAATATCGTAAATTTTCAACAGGTCAATATTTAAAATAACTGCCTCTGATATTAACAAATTTGCAGGAGTGTAACTGCTGACAGAGATAATTTCCATGACTTGGCGGAACTGTGAGCCTGTCATATGCATACCTCTTTAAATTTAAGGAGAATTAGATTAGAGACAGAAGCTGGTTTCATGCGATCCCATCTGAAAAATGATATCGTGAATTAAAAAAATGATTAGCATATATAATAAACATTTACTTCGCAAATGATAAGCCTACACCTAAATTGTACACCACTAGGTACATGTGATACAACTAAAGAGAATTTTGACATGATACATAAGTCACCGATTAATTCTAGATGATAATTCATGTAAACTATTCTGTTCAATCACACTGTCAAAATCGAAATGATGAATTCAAGTCAACAATATTTCCTGGAAATAGCATGAGTTTCGAATCTCATAAAATGGGAAACTGCAGCTATGAATGCTTGAAATACCTCTTAAATGTCGGGAGTACTGGTGCAAACCTCCCTTCATTTGTTTCCATACATTATGAACATCAATTTAGGGAATAGGACCATAACCTGTTTCCTTTATGAATTTTTTTTAAAAATTAAATATCGCCAAATTTCATGTGGCTAGCTCACAAGAGAGTACCACAATAATTAAGTTGTGGGTATCATTGCCACGACCTAATACATTAGACAAGCCTTTGCCAATTGTCATTATTTAGTAAAAATAAAAACAATAACATAAAAAATTTAAAAATATGTATGACAGTCTTATAAGACAGAGCATTTCACAACCTTAATGTGGTCATGTGGAGTTAATTTCAACAAGAGAGTAGGTGAAGTCATGTAAATGACATGGCCGAACATAAATTTCAATCATAATCCATGTGGCAAGACATTATAATTTAACACTACTAGCAATCATCGGTACGAGAGGGTAAAAGAAAGAAAGAAAAACAAGTGGCCTAGTCATACAAACTCATGAGAAGAATGTTTCACTGATTAAATACATGAGTCATATTCAAATGTGATCCTCCACCCTCTCACAGTCTTTCCATAATTTGAGCACTCAAAACAAAAAATAAAAAGGACAAAGAAACAAGTTGTTTATCAGGTTTTCAAATCATCAACCAGGTTTGGACAGATTATTATAGACATTTTGTACGACCTAAAGAATTTCTAGTTGTGAAAATAACTTTACAGTTATGGTTTCATTTTCAAGCCCTTTAGAAAAACTTTTCTCTAGTACAACAAAATCTTCCATAAAGATCCATACCTGATTAGTATTAACTCATTGACTGAACGCCACATTCCACGTCCAACATCTTTAGGCGATTGATCTCTTGCACTTCGACCGTGCCACAACTCTTTGGCTACATACATAACCTCCTCAACATCCACCTGGAAGAGTTGAAAATATGTGAGACACATTATGCATATAAAAAATGAGTGATAAATGCAGCTACTATTATTTTGTTTACCATTTCTGGTGAATGACAGGATGACATTTATCAATAAGATGGTTTAAAAAACTATTTTCTGTTGCAGTATGTAGTTGTAGTTCATAAGTGTATCAAGCAACTGATCACAACTCATATGGAAGTAATTAGCCAATTTAATATCTCTCTTTAGTTCCTCAAGTATCCTTCTAAGGAGATTAGCACGGAACTTATGTTGTATTTGGATCGACCGATTTGAAACTAAGGATTTCAAATTCATAGTAAGTAGTAACAAATCCATTAACTTGTTTGGATGACTCAATGCTGCAAAGAATTTCAAAAACTATATCATGTCACATGGTGACGGATTTCAAATCCATCTAATATGAAGTTATATGAAATTCTTCCTCAAAGTCCATTCCTCAAATCCAAATCATTCCATAAAACATAGCCTTAGTGAAAAGCACTGATATCTGCATAACACTTTACATCGAATCAAGCAGCCTTTTTCCTCATTCAAGTAAACCAACTAGAAAAAAAAAACAGTAAAAGCATGAAGAAAATAAAATGGAACAACTTGGAATCCCGACTCCAAGGCCTTTTATCAGATTGAAAGTATATTCTGCAATTTATCACAAAGAAGTAGGACGATAACACAACATCCAACAGCAGAGCTAATGAATTGTTTGTGAGGAGTATAGCATACACCAAAGTAAAGCAACTTAATTGTCTAACCGATGAACACCTGGGAGAAGAATGAACTAGGCAGCCCTAAAAGTCACCACCAAATCCAACTAGTACTTAGGGAACTATCATAGTCTACCCCCTCATCAAGTTGGTGTTGGAGTTCATTTTAGAGTTCTAGGACATGTAATGTTGAATTTTAAGATTTGCTCCGATGTTCATTTTCGTTCTCATATCTAATATACCTCAAATTTCAATAAATCATCTAAACAGATCTGAAATACTTCCATTTCCAAGATACAATTGCTTTATATCATGGCTACCAATTCTCTCGAACTGAGGATATTATCTCTTTAATATGGGTATTGAGAATCATACTCCAATAAGAAAATACAACCAGCAAATCTAATTTAAGACATCTTTTAGCGACCCCTCGTGTCAGAGAAGTTATAGAATTCGGTAGTGGAAATCTAGGATGAAGTACCTGAACTTGTATTGCTGTACCATATTGTAACTCTTCATGCTCGATGAGGCGCTGATGAAGGACACGATAATGGTCCATATCAAAATTCACAACCGGTTCCATATGAACTTGCAATCCTGCTAATTGAGTTACAACATATGAAGCCATAACTTGTCCAAAAATTGCTGGTATGGTTCCAAGGACTGGAATGATGCGAACGCGGAAACCAGGAACAACCTGATAATCAATTTCAATAACTTGTTATTTTTTGGTGACTTTAGAAGATTAGACTGCACCAAGTTTTAGGTGAGAAGTTTTCATGCTTGAAAAGCTAAAAAGGTAACTTCTGATAAAGTTTGGGCTCAAAAGGACCAAATTCTTTTGAGCAACTAAGTAAGAATACAAATAATAATTAAAAAAAAAAGAGAGAGACAGAGAACAGCCTACAGGAAAGTATAAAGTGCTTACTTGATAATCGGAAGGATTTTCTTCTTCTCCACTTGGTCCTTTGAAGGAAGCAATTTCGCTTTTGGTTTCTCCAACGAGAAAACTACAGGAATACCACCTTCAATACCGTAATCTTTCCTTAAACGGTGTCTAACCTGAAAAATGATGTTTTTGAGAGTTTGAGAGTTCTACCCAACCACTTATGACTAATTCAAAGAAATCTGATGCCAACAATTGACTTCGGCAACAGCAGTCTTGTACTTCATGTGCTAAAAAATAAAGAATGTTGACAATTAAAAACATCTCCAAGACCACAAGGATTCCAAAGAAAGATTTTAAACATAAAATGAGCAGCAATAAAAGAAATTAGTCAACAAAAGATCAAGGACATGTAATGTATCACTCAGAACAAAAATTAATATAAAATAAGTGAAAGTATGAGAAGAAAAGTAATATTCACAATGCAGTAGCTATTATCACTATACTGATATACAATGATTCACTCATAAGTATCCTTGAGAGCTAAAAAGGAAAACTTTCTAAACGTTAAATGAGATGGAGCAGTCCAACTTCAAACAATTATTTCATGGGAACTCTCAGTATTTTCTTACTAATTAGGTGAATCTAAATGCTCCTATTATCGCAAATCGGGACTTAGTAACTTGGCCCATGGGCCCTCTACCATCCCTTTACCAAATTGTTGTCCATCTGAAATCCAAATTCTAATTAGGTGGATCTAAATGTTCCTATTATCGTAAATTGGGACGTAGTAACCTGGACCATGTCCGCTTCTATCAAATGGTTATCGATCTTAAATCCAAATCAAACTTAGCCTGCACAATGAAGTTTACATAATGAAAATAGGCCTCTGAAAAGAAAAGAGTGAGATATGCTATGCCCTGCAGTTTCCTTCTTTTTCATTAGAATACAAAGAATGCATCAAAGGTAACTGATATTGACTGCATAGAGACAGACAGAGGATTCCCATGTTCTTCTTTCCCATCTTGGGCAATAACATTTTCTCCAATTTTATGTTCACCACTTTTTTTTTCTCTCAAGTACATATCCATAGTGTTTGGTAAGGTTCCACGACGTTAATTATATAGGTCGAAATGCACCATTAATGTAAAACCAAGATATCCTCGTCCCAGTTTATGAAGCCATATTGACCAACTAAAGGTATCAGAATTAGCAAAAAGAGGAAAGATAACATGTAAAGACGCTATACGTGTTCACTGCGTACAGTACCACTCTCGGTGTCATCCGCAAAATGATAAGCATAAACTTAATGTCATTCACAAATGAGAACTATGGATAGACATACACCCCAAAGGGTAGAAAATCCATCAATTATACTGTATGATGCGTAAGCAGTTTTATCTTCGATAAATTAGTAGTCGATGTGAGAGTCCACATTCCTACTGTGATTTGGTTGTTAGTCACTAGGTCTAATTTCGACGAAGTGCATTTTGTTTGGTTGCCCACATATAAAGCTTCATTTCCTACATTACCTAATTATCATATAAACCTATATTGAGTACTTCTGTTATTGAAACTATTCTTCAACATGATTTTTATTATTGAAAATGATTCTTAACCATGTTGAAGGGGGAAAGTTGAAGTTGAATAAGATTCCCACCTTTCCAACTCTTGCCTAATCTTTGCGCCACTTGAAATGAGGTCATCCATATGAAGGTAGGAGAGTAGAAATTATTGAAAACTAAAAGTTCTACTGCATATTACACCATAAATGACCACCTTTCATTGGTTCACCTTTTACATGCAATATCTTGTTTGAAGGAAAGTTTCTAATTTCATTTAGTTGTCTTCTAACTGAAGAAGATGTTTTACCAGTGATGTCATGGAAACTAACTTTGATTTAACTTCTGAAGAGAAATGCAAGGATGGATCCAATCAAGCATAAGGACGTAACAACAATTTCATACATAAACAGTCAACCAAGTGCAACATCTATTTGAGCCAAATAATATAATACAAAAATCACGAGATAACCATTACCGCTCGAGAAAGTGGATCATTGGTCGATTCTCTTAAGTCAGCCACACGGATTCTTGGGGATCAGCTCTTGCCCCAGCTCCTGTTGCTGATAGTACCTTCAAACCCCTCCGTGTACATGCAGCAAGAAGTGCCACCTAATAGCCACAACGAATCAACAACTTTACGCATTTCAAAATTGATGTTATAAGACGATCATTTATTTAGATTACTGGATTGTGCATTTCAGAAACAGAATGCCTGCGTAATTTAAAAGGCACAACTAAAAGCAGCCTCCAGAACAATATAAAAAATCTTTAACAGGTACAGACCATGAATAAAAAACCAGATTTTCCGTAGTCTTGTCCATGTGACAAGACATAATTGCTTTATCATATATTGATGTTAAGATTTTGTTATGATGACTGCTGAGAATCTCCATTATGTCATACATATTATATAAAATCCAATAACAAAGATAGCCTCATTACAATACTAGAAATATAATGAACCAATACTAAGATCTAGGACCAACTATATTAAATGCAGAACATGCAAAAATAAAATAAGAGCAAGAAGCCGCATGCCTGTTTTAAGATACTTCTCGTGTATATAATCAACAAAGGCATTTTCTATATATCTCAGCCAAGAGGGAAGAGCATTAGCAGGTTGGAGTTACAATTACATTTCAAGAATTAACAACGCAGAGGTAGAAAAGAAGAGGGCAACAGAGTAAAAAATGAAAAGACAAATGAACAAGAAAGAGTTACCTTTGATCAATGGGAATGCAATAGGACAATTGCAGGCTGCCCAGAAGAGAATTTCATCTTCAGATGATGAATCATATAGCAGCAAGCAGGTGCCATCACTGGACCTGGACTGTGCAGAAAAAATGACATAGAGCGCTTTAGGATACATACAGCCTACTGTCACGTGCAACAGCAGATTCAAGATGAAACGGAGACTAGGACAAGACAATAAATGAACAGTGAACTAGACGAAAAGAGATTAAAACATTGAATGAGATAAACAGATAAAGAAGACTCACATACGACAGAACACATGAACATTTAGCTGCATGCATTAAGACTTATTAGCGGCTTCTTCTAAGGAAGTTCAAAAATATATGAACTTCCGGTCACCTAAACTGTCCCTCATTTCTTACATCTTGGAAGATTAAACAAATCAGAAGAAATGATTAAGAGATGATTTAGAAATTGTCCAGTGGGTGAGAGTGGGCCAAAGAAGGAAATGTTTATAAACTGAGTGTACCTGATCAAAAATCCACAAAGAAGAAGCTTGCCTACACCAGACCTCAAAAAGCATAGATGGGCAGCAGACTGCCAACTCCTCCTAGACCAATAACTACAACGTACGAAGAGACCACTTTTTTCTGGTGTTCCAAACCAAAGAACTGAATATTCCTGATGAAAGAAACAACTCAATGAGAATCTTATTATATTGTCAGCTACTGAACAACACAGCACAGCGTCAAGCGCAGCTTGTAGACCTCACAGTAATTATTGAAAGATTAAATAATTCAGAAATAAGAGTCCTTCCATGAACTAAATGACAGCAACTAAATTATATAAGAGTTTCCAAAGGGAGAAGATTGTCCCCAGGAGCCCAGTTTTGAGGCCATGGATATCCTGTATCTATTATCATTCAGATTAAAATCACAGAAGAGCATGTTTGACAATGCAGCATATCAGAAGCAAATGAATCCTACTGTTAATATTCCTTATTCCTACTAGGGGCTGTTCAAAGCAACAATAGAAGAGATAAACGATACCTTAGCAATGAAAATCCTCTATCCATACACCACTTTCTCATCATTTACATAATCAGATATCAGAAAATAAAACTTATCTTACCTTGTCAGTTGTTCGGACAACAATTTCATCCATTAGCAGGTCAGGAACAACTGTGCTGTGATTCACATCCTCCAAGAACTCATGATCTGTACGAAAAAGAAATGCTCTACCTGTTAAAAGTTCATTAGATATATAGTTATAAACAATTAGCAGCACTCCATAACGAGCAAACTATAAATATGTTAGAACGTTCCTCCATATGACAACCGAAGTTTCAGCTTCCTGACCAATAACGGAGTAAGATAACGCCAATCTGACCAACTGCACTTCTTATCTGTGGAGAAATGGTACTTGTTATGTGGAAAATAAGGCGACAAAAAAAATTAGGAAACAACTAAGCTAATCATTAACAGACTGGATAATATAACTCTGTTGCAGACCATACTTATGCGCCATAGAAGCTCAGTCTGTAGATGAGATTGAATTTGAGGGTGTAGGGGCAGCGCATTTACATTTGGGCCTCAATACCCAACAAGTATAGAAGTTCTCGGGTATCATACAATACACTGTAACAAGACTAAAAATCAAAGATCACAGGAATTTGAACAATAAAGCCTTAATCAATGGAACCATACTCAAAAGATTCAACTAAGACCGCCCAAAAGATCCTAAGGTCAGAACACTCTCCAACTCTTTTAGGAGAAAGGAGAAACACAACAGCGTTGCACGTGTAGTAACGTCAGCCCGAAAGAAATCAAAATTACATAGTAACCGAAGTAGCAAGCAACACCTCAACGTCATCCACAAATACCATTGCCCACCACCCGCGCATCATGAGATAACCAACAAATTGAGGTTACAACCTGCAACCTTCCGAGTGTGCAGAAAAAACAAATTACCTGTCAAACAGTCAAATACTAATTTACTAATTAACTACATTGATGATAGAGCGCTTTCCCCCACCCCGGACTGCCAACATATAGTACCTCCCAACTTATGCAAAAATAAAACAAAACTTCTCTCAAAAAAACAATTAGTGATCCATCAAAACAATTTACAAGGAAGCCGGAAAAGAGAAATACAGAATGTTTATTGCGTACCTGGGCAGAATTAGCCTGTAGATAGCAACGGTAGCAGCAGAACCCAGCAGAGCTCCTGCTCCGATCAACACCAAGTATTTCCCCTTCTCACCCATCTCAACGTGTGAATTTTGCGCCTGTTCTCTGCGTCCAAAACCGGAGCGGCGACGCTCACGGGGTTTAAGTTAAAACCTATGATGCATAGACACGGACACGGCGACACGGACACGACACGACACGGACATGACGACACGGAAAATTTAAAAAAAATAGGACACGACACGGTACGGACACGGCTATAAATAATATATTTTTTATTATATATACACTTAATTTCTCATAAAACTAATATATGCAATATAAAAATATCAAAATAAAGCATAATATAATGATGTCTTACATATAAGTTTATAACCAAAATACATATAAAATCAGTTAAATCATCCAAATTTCTAGTCATCCAAATGAGTATAAATTATCATGATCATCTTTTAGATCTTCAGTAATTTCATCAAATAAAACAGACTCCAACTCTGGTTCATTAAGCGAGAAATTTGCAATCTCTGGAATTTTTACCCAAAACATTTTGAAATTGTAAAATGACCCCTAAAGTGTCCTAAAACGTGTCGGACACGCCCTTTGGCGTGTCCGACACCGTGTCTGTTTTTTTTTTAATTTTTTTTATTTTCGGACACGCTAGAGCCGTGTCCGACACGTGTCCGAGCCGTGTCCGTGTCCGACACGTGTCGGACACTGCACCAGGCGATTTTTCGAAGTGTCCGTGCATTATAGGTTAAAACCATAGAACTGAAGTGGCATTTTGCTAATTCTGAAGTGGCATTTTAAAATTATTTATTTATTTTTATCATAATTACTTATTATTATCATTTCCTAATAATAATAATAATAATAATAATTTATTATTTTAATTTTTTGTGCACATGCATCGAATGTGCTACATACAACTAGTAATATATTAAGGGTGAACACCTCTTTGATATCTTCCTTATTTTCGATATGCTATTTTTCTTTTTTCTTTTTTTCCATCCGCTAACTTCCACATTTCCCCTATTGACAAGTAGTAAAATTTATTTTTCTAAATAGTTATTTATCCCTACTTAATATTTTTTTCTTTCTCCTATTCCAAATGTTCTTTTTCAGAAGTATTCATTTTTTATCATAATTGTTTTCATATTATTATTTTCCTTTAAAAAAAATTAGTAAATGATATTTAATTATTTTATATTATTTTTTGCACATGCATCGAATGCGCTACATACAACTAGTTTGGTCCTATTGAACAGGGGTGTTGCACGTTTGATTCCACTTTATGAGGTCAATAACTTAATTTTTTCAAGTTCTGAAAAGAACAATACTTGTGGTTTTCCTGACTTAAAATTGATCGAAAAAATGACAGTTCATGTAATCATAATCGATTATGTGCGGGCCACATGCATCTTTTTTCATTTTTAAAACATTGCGTCACAAGAACAAAAAATGTCATGTTCTTCGAACTTTGGGATTTAAATCGTTCACTTCGTAAAGTAGAGAACCACCACACCCCCTATCCTTTGGAGTCAAATATTTAATTTTGCATCACTAATTCGCCCACATTTAGGGTTGAAAAAAATAATCAAATTATTCGATACTCAATCAAAACAGATCAATAAAAACTCGTTTGAACTCGATTTGTTAAATTTAACAACCAAACTTGAACAAAAAATTTTGTTCGGTAAACTTTTGAGCTCAACTAGAGCTCAATTCGGTTAGTGCAAAATAGTAAAAGATACTTAAAACTATCAAATTACTCAAACTTGACTCGAGTTTGATCCAATTAAAACTCACTTGAGCTCGACTAGAATAATAATCAAACCAAATTCAAATATAATTTTTGAAGCTCGATAATAATTCAAATAAGCTTGAACGATAATGTGTTCGACTCGACTTGAATCATTTACACCCCTACCCACATCTCTTCTTCTTGGCTCCAAAATAATGACAAATGAATTATTATTATTAATCTTGTAATTCTAAAAACATTATGATGTCAAATAACTTAAGTTATCTAATATTAATATTTTATTATTTTTTAATTAACAAAATATTTTTATTTGATTAATTTTGCTTTTAAGTTAATTGTTTTATTTAGAATTAATATTTTTTAACCTCTATGCTATTGTGGAACTATAGATTGATATAAAATCTAAATCTAATAAACTACTAACTAAAATAGTTTAAGTCCCTATTGTGTTTGAAAAATGATAAATTTGAACTAATGATTTCAAATCACATAATAATAAAGTAACAATTAGCCACTCGATGAGTGGGTGAAATTATTGAAAAAAAAAAAAAAGAAAAGCAACATTCTATGTGTTTGTAAAAAAAATATGAATCACATATATATTTTATTTTTATCATAATATAATTAAGAAATAAATTTATATTAACGATTGAAACACATAGATACATATCGATATTTGAAAAAAAAATTATTATGCTTTTTGTGTAATTAAATAAAAAGTCTAAAATAAAATAAATAATTGATCAAAATAATTAAAATTACATAATACTAAGTATGAATGAATATTGTGATTATATAAATATGTTAAAGGGTACTTTGATTTGAAAAAAAAGATATATTTTGTTATCTAATTTAGTTACTCTACGGATCACATATTCAATATAAAAATAGGGAAAATGCAATCTACCCCTGCGTTAAGCGAAATGTGTAAATACCCTCCTGTGAAAAAAAAGTGACAATTTACCCCCTTGTGTTATAAAAAATAGAGCAAAACACCCCCTTATACCCATGAGTGCACTACACACGCCCCCTCCGAGATTGGTAATGATTTTTCGTTAATAAAATATTATTATATATATATATATATTATATATATATTAATATGTATATTATTTTTATAAATTATATATACATATAACAAACTCACCATCGACCGCCTCCGCCGATACCCAGCCACTCGCGCCAGCCACCCCCTCCCTAGCCCCTCGTGCACCGCACCCCTAGCCCCTCTCGCACTGCCCACCACCCCCAGCCCCTCGCACCGCTAACCCCCCCAGGCCCTATCGCGTCGCCCACCCACCCTCAGCCCCTCTCGCAACCCCCCACCCCAGCCCCTCGCACCGTCGACCCCCCTCAGCCCCTCACGTGCCGCCCACTCAGATTCGTCCCCTGCCCCTCCTTGGGCTGGAATCCGCTCTCATCCCTAGCCGCACAGTCCCTTCCCTTTCCTCCCCAACCCGCTGGCGTCACCATCTTCCATTCTCTCTCTCTCTCTCTCTTCTCTCTTTCTATATATACACACATATATATATATATATATATAGATATATTTATATATATAAATATTATTATGTAAGTATATATATGTATTTTTAGATATTTAATATATAATATATATATATATAATTATTATTTAGTTAAGTCTAAACCGTTGATTTGAATGAGATGAAATCTAGTTCATTGATCTATTAGTTAAATTTGGACCTTAGATTGAAGTCAAGATTCAACGGTCTTTAAGTAAGGGCATAAATGTTATATTTAATTTTAAATTTAAAAAAAAAAAAAAGAAAAGGCGTGTGTAATTTCAAAAATGCGTGAGGGGGTATTTTGCTTTATTTTTTATAACACAGGGGGATAAATTGCTGTTTTATTTTTCACAGGGGATAAACTGCTCGTTTTCCTTAACACAGGAGGTGAATTGCATTTAACCCTATATAAATAGTATAATATTGTTTGTATATTTAACAGTATTGTGCTAGATTATTTGAATTTTTTTAAAATATTTTCTTTAAATTTAAATTCATTCATCTGAATGAACCTAGCTTCTTTTTTCCCTCTTGATGTTTCGTAAGATAATAAATTTAAATACTTCTTTGATCTTTTTATGAAATTTAGTTGAAATTAATTTCATTAATGCAGTGACAATTCCAAAATTTTCAATTGATCAGAAGTATTTTTTCACTAAATTATATTAAATTAGGCGTAAGTCTTTGTAATAAGTTAGGATTAAATGCAATTTACTCCCTATGTGAAATGAATAAATTTTTTTAATTGTATTCTTTTTTAGTATTTTATTGTATATAACTCATTCATTAATGATATTTTTTTCAATTAAGAAAAGTTTAAAACTATATATATATATATATATATATGTATGTATAATATAAGGACAATATTACCTAAAAACTTAATTTTAGGAGGTAAGTGCCCCTCGCCCCGCTGTCCCCTACCATTCTCTCCACAAATTATTTTCTAATCTGGGTGACAATGTCGCCCTCCGATGGGGTGAGTGACGTCGTTGCCCAAAGGTGAGGGGGCGGGACACCACCATCCACCTCTCTCCTGGTGCCGCCGATTCCAATTTAATACTTTAATTTTAGGCTAAATTCCATTTTACCTCTTGTGTTTTGTTTGATAAGCAAAAAAGCTCCTTGTGTTTTGGAAATAGACAAAAAAATCCCCCGTATTTTTTAAACCCCTGCAAAAAAAAAATCTTGCCTTTAGGAATTGATGGAGCGTGCGTTGCATGTCTGAGTGGTGCGGTTGGGGGACGGTTTTGACATCTTTGCATGATTGTTATTGCTATTTTGACTAAAATGCCCCTATATGACTATACAATAGTTTTTAGGCATTTTTGACTTATTTTTAACTTGTTTTAAGTATTTTTTTTGTCATTTTTATCTCTCTACAACATTAAAAAAAATCTTTTAAATATATTTATTTTAAAATACAAAAGCATTAGATAAATTTAATGTTTTAGTAATTTATATTAAAAAATGAATTAAAATCACAATACAAATTTAAATATCTTAACAAAAATGAATATTAATGAATTAAAAAAATTATACATTAGTATTGTTATTTAAAATTATTTAAAAATATATTGATATTAAATAAAAAAAAAAATACATTATATGCTAAATTTTATTTTCAAATTTAAATATACACATGAATATAAATATTAAATAATTATAATAATTATAATTTATAAAAATTTAAATTATTGCTTAGGTTAAATATTTTATTAATTATATTATTTTTACAAATGATATTTATATTTAATTTGTGCTATTTATATATACATATATTTAAAAGAAAATAGAAAAAAAATTAAAAACTAAACGGGGGTGGTGGCGCCGTCACCCCCAAATCTGACGACGACGTCGCCCAGACAGAAGAAAGAGGGTGACGATGACTTTTCTTTATTGGGCGACGACCGTCACCCTCTTTATTTTTTATGGGTGACAACGATGTCACCAGATCGGGGTCGGCGAGGGCGACGGGTGGGGAAAGGGGTAGGCGGCGGGGGTTGGGGTGGGTATAGGGGTTTTTTTTTAATTTTTTTTTGTAATATATATTTAAAATTAATAAATCTAAACCTTTAATTTTTTATAAATGTAAGATCTAACGATCAAGATCAAATGATTAGATCTGGCAGTTCTCATCTAATCAATAATGATCCAATGGTCATTAAAAAAAAAGAACAATATATAATATGTAAGGGTATAACGATCAATCCATGGTAAAGTTTAACGGCTTTAAGCTTCAGTTTAAAAAAGAAAGTGTGTGCTGAATAAAAAAAAAAAAAAAAATATGGGAGTATTTTACCTATTGTTAAAACAGGAGGGGGTTTTTTGCTGAGTTTATAAAACACATTATTCTTTTTACAATTTAGCCTTAATTTTAATTAATTTATTTTTGTTTAATTTTATTAAAAAAATTAATTTAATTTTAATTAATTTGATTGAAAGTAATTAGAAAATTTTAAACTAAATAACACATTTTATTAAAATGTATTTAAATTAAATAATTATTCAAATTAATTTTATAATTAATTCAATATTTATTCATATAAATATTTAATTTGAAAAATAAATTTATTATATTAATATTGAATTATAATTTAAGTTTTCAATTTAAAATTACAAAATTCAAAATTTTTATATATATTTTTTAGAATTTTTATATTAAAATAACATCCAGTCAGCATTATTTGTCACATATCAAGACACATGGTTGTACACGTGTATAAGTGGCCGAAAGTTCAACAACTCATATGCCATGTAGGCAATTTATAAAACTTAAAGGGCTTCAAAAAAATGGATATTGTTATCGAATTAAAATTAATATTGGACATATTTAACAAACTAAAAAAATAATTTTCCCTAACATGTTGCATATAAATCATTGGATATATGTACTTTCTAGGTCTTATTTAAAAAAAAAAAAAAAATCGGGTCAGGTACGAAAAATTTCGATTTTGGCATAATAATTCGGGTCTTTGATCCATCGGGTGCTGGATCCATTGGGTCTAAGGCCTATTCACTAATTAATATATATGGGTATTTTTAGGGTTTGCGCCTAAGTAGGACCTTACTCTATCAATAGTCAATCCTATTTGAGGCCCAACATTTCCTTAGCCCAACAGCATGTTAATAGGTGAGTGGGTTTAGATGATTGACACGTGGACTCGGAAGGCTCCAATCCTGTCTGTACAACTGGACCAAATCCTATAAATACTAACTCCTATTTATTAATGAGTACGTAATCTTGATATTATTTTGATTATATTCAATGACCCTTATATAAAAGTCGTAGCTAACTTGAGCATCAGAGTATTCTAAACACGTTTTTGTCTACGTTCGTAAGTATCTCTAGTGATATGGCAACTATTGATCCATTATAAGTGGACTAGTTGTGTGTTACACACGAATCCCTGGTCCTGATCCACTGTAGAATGGCCCATTGTTCACCGCATGAGTCACTGATGAAAGTGTTACAACTTGGTACGTAGCACTCAATTTTATTGGCACTTATTTACTTTGGTCGAACCTGAACCAATCATATGACAATTACAATACACTTGTCATGTGATTGGTGTACAATTTGGGGAAAGTAATCAATCACAGAGCAAGTGTATTATACTTGCTCTATAATTAGACTAATTCTACCGAATCATGTCTGGACAATAATTTCCCCAAATTTGAGTCACTGCCTTGTCATTCTCAGCTTCCTAAGATAACAATATCTGGTCTAGCTTGTGATCAGTTCTTTGAGCACCAGTTTTAATTAGTGGGGACTTAAATTGTTATGATTTGGTCATCTTCTGTTTCTGGCAATTAGATTACTAGCACGATGGCAGTGGGTTTTGGCAAATAAAAAATTATCTGTGGGTTGGAAAAAGAAATTGTAAACACACTAAACTGGAAGGATAAGAGCATTGAATGCAGCTTTCTGCGGGAATATGTGGTTATTGTATGAGATAAAAAGGTTTCAATTTTAAAATGTTGAACTGTCACTTCTCAACTAACATGTATGATACGAACACGGTGATACGGACACGATACAATACGATTACAGTGATGCAGAAAATATAGAAAAATTAGGTCACAAAATGGCTATATAGCCAATTTTTTTATTTTATATTTTGTAATACGCGAATGTCGTGTCCGATACGTATTTGAGGTGTATCCGAATAGTATGTATCCGATACTGCACCGAATAATTTATTTAAAGTGTCTGTGCATTATACATTGTCAAATTATATATATATTAATGTCTGATTTCATGTGAGCTCTTTGTACTCCTGGGATTGCATGAGGAAAAGGAAAAAGGACAAAATATTTATGATTGTTTATTTTTGGCCTCGGCTGCTTCTCAGTTCCCTTTCAAGGTTGGAAATGCAAAGTGCTAATCAGTGACGAGATGCGTTGGGTGTCTTAGCTTTAATTTGAATTAGATGAGCAAGTTGGAGGGTTGATGGCCTTAAACAATAACAGTTAGTGGTTTGTGCCTCCAAAGATTTGCATTACATCAAAGTGGCAGTTTCTTATTGTTCTACATATCAATAGTTGCATGCCTCTCACTCCCCAAACATATATATATATATATATATATATATATATATATATATACCGATGACAAAATATTTAGTAACGATATTAAAACTGTCACTACTTATTTTGTCATTTTATCATTTTTTTAGATTTGATAGTGATGATATATATATAAAATTGTCATTAAAAATAATTAGTGATTGAAAGGGATAAAATATAATTTATCTGCGCTATATTTGTAAAATGTCTAGGAAACCCCCTGACAAAAAAAAAAACAGAAAAAAATCCTCTTGTATTTTATAAAATAGAGCAAATTGGCCCCTCAATACGAGAGGGCAGAACGCACCCTTTTCAATTTTTTAATTACAACAATTATGTTTCTACAGCTGTTTAAGAACCGCTAGATCAAAATATAGTGAAAACTAACTATTTATTTTAATTTAAATAATTAATCTGAATCGTTGGTTTATTAAATATATAGGAGTTTTTTGCCCTTTTTTTTTTTTGTATGTCTCAGGGATTCTTTTTTAATATTTCATAGATCACAGAGGGTAAAATGCATCTCACCAAATAAAAAAGTGTTGCATTAAGTTGGCATTATAAACAATTAGTAACATATTTGTATATATTGACAATAGATACAATTGTTATTTTATTTGTTTTATCATCATAAATATCACTAGTTTTTGTAGTAATAATTGTATGCACAATTTTAATTACTAATAACTATATTATAATAAGATTAATATTATTTATCACTTATATATATAATTAATGACAACTTTAAATAATCATATAATGTTTGGTTACAAATATTAACTTTTATTATATTGTTTATTCAAGATCAAGACAATTATAAGTATGTATGATGTCATTGCATGGATTTTATTAATAACTTTGCAAATGCATGGTGCACATACAATATATGTATATATATATATATATATATTTCTGCAAAAAATAATTAATATGGGATAGTTGGTTCTTCCAAGAGTGGACATTCATTAACCACCAACTTAATTATTTTCTTTGATTACAGAGTATACATCGGTGTTTAGCACTATCCATTCTCATTGTTTTTTTTTTTTAATAAAATAAATTAGACAGAAAGTAGGTTTTAGGGTTTTGACGTAATTAGACGCTTGGCTTTGTGTTACCGTATAAGTGGGCTTCAACATCATCAACCTATTATTAATATTGCCTACATCTAAAATACACGGACATTTTAAAAAATTATTCAATATAGTATCAAACACGTATCAAATATGGACACCACTCGAATATACTTTGAGCACGTATTTAACACGGCATCTGTATGTTTAAAAATATATAAAAAAATAATAACACGACATCGGACATGCCTATTGGCGTATCCAACATGTTTTGAATTTTTGTTTATAATTTCAAAAAGTTTTGGTTTGTTTTTTTCACAAAGAAAAAACGCGGGTTTGTACTGGTCATTTTGTAACGGCCACAAGGCCGTTCTAATAGACACGGTTTTTTGGTACAAATTTGTAACGAATAAGTTATGCTAACGTAATGTTGGAGATATATTAATTTTATGAAGTTGTAATGGCCGACACCGTTTAAAAGGCCGTGACAATTCTCACATATTACAACGGCCGTTACAACACTGAGGTCGTCACAACTTGTAATGGTGTTTGTAATCGTCTTTGAATTTAGGGGCGCCCAACATATCTTATAATATTGGCCGTTACAAAACATGTATGAAAGGCCAGTATAAATATTTGAAGTAAGAAGACCGTTACAAAACCCAATAATTATTTTTTGCCATTACTATTTTCATATGGCTTTGTATCTTTGGAACGGTCAATTTAAAAAATGAATGGTCGTTACAAGAGCTAGGAATAAAATCGAGAGAAAGTCCATGTTGATCTGTTGTTACAAATCGTGTGTATATGGACGATTTTTTTAGCACCTGTGTATTACAAAAGTCGTTCTAAATACGTGCATTATAACGGCTATATTTCAACGGCTATATTTGTCGTTCCAAAAGCCGGTAATAGCTTATATATATATATATATATATATATATATTTGTGTTGCAAGTTATTTTTATTTTATTTTATTTGTTGTAGAATTGCTTATTAACCACACACACTCTCAATATCTCTCAAATTTTCGTGTATATACACTTGATAAGATAGATTACTTAATTTTTGGACCGTCAACTGCTAATCTCTTGAGTTCGTTGGCCATGTAACGATTAATTTAAGCCTTTTATGTTAATTAAATTAATTGTAGTTTACTTATTTTTGTTTTATAATTTTTTTTATCTTAATTGTACTTGACCAGTCCTCCTTCCGCTGTTGGTGCAGATGCACTCCCTGCACCGCCACCACCGGAGCCTGCATTCCAGCCGCCTCCAATTTCTGCAAACTCCCCCACAGTGGGGTCAGATGTGGCAGGGCCTAATAGTACACAAGCCCCAGATAGACTTTGGGATGCACCACCACCAGCGCCACCACTGCCACCAGCGTCTCAAAGACATTATATCAGCCTCTGGAATGGGAGGTACGTATGTTAATTTGTTAAATTATTTTACAAAATTTTATTTGGAACTTTTTTTTTAATATTTAATTTTTGTAGGTCTGTCCAAGATTTTCACACGTCGATCCATGCTACTGTCAAAGAACATTATCCGCATCCTTGGGGGAACATATCGCAGATCCTACAGGAGCACTAGTTATTCTTGTTTCAAAATTTAAAGATAAGAATAATATTTAATTTTAAATAATACTTATATTTCTTTTATCTAATATCAATATTTTTTTAATATATGTGAAGTTTACAGCTGTCTTACTAGTGGGATTGTAACGATGAGTCGATGTTCAAGGTCAAGTCGCAAGCGGGTAAGCTTTTGCGGAAGTGCTCCGCCGATGCCCGAAACCAGTTGGCCCGATCGTTGTGGTTGGCCGAGGAAATCTGGCGCTAGCTTCTGGAGTACTGGGCGAGCCCAGAATTCCAACCACAGTCTTCAAAGAATAAGATCAATCAGGCAGCCAACTTGGATGCAACTGCTACCGTCTACCGCAGGGGGTCGTCCTCCATTGTGGCCCACAAGTGTAAGATGCTAAGTATTTTAACATATAGTATTAATTTAATTTATTTTTTAAAATTTCTAATGAGTACTTTAAAAGATTTTTGAACAGGAAGCACAACTCGGACACCCCATCAAATAGATGGAGGTGTTTGAAAAGTTCTACAAAAAAGAGGACGATGGCCAATGGAGCAGCCCAAGAACAGCGGAGGTCGTGGTAGGTATAAAAATGATTTAATTTTGGAATTTAATTTTTTTTTAAAATCTAATCATTTAAGCTGTTTGTAGGAGCTGTTCTTGAAGAAGATGGAGGGACGTTAGAGCCAGCACAACAATAATCAAAACCCTCCATTGTCCTATAAAGCTCGGTGGCCCCAAACGAGCAACAGGTGTGGTTGTCAGCAGAAAGACGCCGGAATAGGGGTCGAGTCTTCGGTCTCGACTCTGAGGCCCACGACACTGTTACTGGACCATCTGGCGCCAGCAGGTCTATTGCACCATCACCGTTGCCGCCACACTACCGGGCCCCGACCTTGATGATTGGGTAGCGAGGCTCAAGGAGTGGATGCGACGGATGGATCCCACCTGACCCAATCCTCCAGCATCCCAGTCTCCAGCTAATCCCCCGATACCCAACAGCGACGACAAAGAACCCACAGTTGAAGGGGGTGCTGATTTAGATTAGGTATTTTTTTTTGTATAAATACAATTTTTAAACAATTCTTTTGTTTTTAAAATTAAATTATTTTTATTTTCTTGTTATATTATATATTTTTTATATAATATTTCACATTGTAACAAAAATACAATAATTTATTTTTACAAACATAATATTATAATAGATTAAATACAATTAACTATTATAAAAAAAATATTTGTTATTACTTTTGTAACGACTTTTGGAATAAGTATAACTATCATATAATCATGTGGTTGTTACAACGACTGTGTAAAAGATAGTTATCAATTTCAAAAATAATCGTCCAAAACGCTTTTACAAAAGTAATGTAAAAAGCAGTAACAAAGACAGTGGCAAAAAAAAAACAACAGATACACATACAGAGTTGCAAAGGCCATTACAACAATAGTTGAAAAAAGAAATACAAAGATTGATACAACAACCATTACAATGTAACTAACGGCCGTTACAAACAGTATTCCACATACCACTCCTATATTGAAGCACAACCATACTTATACGTGTTACAAATGCCGCTACAATAATAATTAAATCAAATTTGATGACACCATTCCAAAAACAGGCCTAAATCCATTTTATGCACTTGGACTACCTCTGTAATGGTCTCCGTAGGCCGTTATATGGCCGTTACAAATAGTAATGGCTTCTAAGCAAGCTGTTATAAATATTTTGTAACACCCAAAAAAGTTGCGGTAGGGTGTTCCTTACAACGACTATACAAATTATAAAAGCTGTTACAAATTAATAACTTGATCATTACAAATGTCGTTACTATAAAATGATTCTTTGTAGTGTTTCTTTAAAAAAAATGGACTTAATAGAAAAAAAAAAAAGAATTAATTCACTCATCTCAAGCTAAAAGTATTGAGATAAAATGACTAAAAATTTGATAGATGTTCATAATGATTTAATTAATTTGAATTATTAGAAATTTTCATTGAGTACTTTTTAAAATAAACTGATTATATATATATTTTTCAAGCCATATTTGGTTAAAAATATGGATGGCAATGGGGCGGGTCTGGTACGGGTCCGCCCAGACCCGAGACCCGCCCCATTAAATTTCAGCAAGATTCATAACCCGCCCCGCCCCGCCCCGCCACGTAGAAAACCCGGCCCGGCCCCGTCAACCCGCCCCAACCAGACCCGAACCCGACCCGCCACGGCAATTATAGATTTTTTTGCACTCTTTTTTCGATTTCTTAAACACAAGAAATTAAAATTTTTCATGATTCCATGCAAATAAAGATATAAATTCCATTATAATAAAACATAACCTATCAATAAAATTCTCAATGACAAATATGAAATTTCAAGGGATACAAACATACAAACAACAAGCAAAATTCATGTAGATGACATAAAAAATAACAAGTTTGAAATTGTAAACAGTTAAATACATGTCCGTGATACACTGATTATATTTCTTTACTTGCTATCACGATCGTCTTGGTCATCTTCTTCATCGAGTATTGAAGGACAAGTTTGTATACCATCACTTGTCGAACAAGTATCTAACAAAATTATTACTTGTATTATTATTTTAGGTAATAAAAATTATATTATACAAAGAATATAATAAAATTAATATTTTTATATTACAAAATAATATAATTAATTTTAATATCTATTTCTAGGTTTTATATTTATATCAAGATACATATACGTATTATGCAATTTATTTTTATTTTTAGTGATTCTTATGAATTAATATGGAGATAATGATAGTAATAATAATAATGATGATAGTTGAAAATTTTTAAGTATTTTAATTATAATAAGATAACAATAAGTTTAATCAATAATTACGATATTTTAAAATTCCGGCACCCGATTCATACCAAATTCAAATATATATAAGATTATGTCAATTGGATCATATTGGACAGTGTGATTTAAAATCACATGGCCTGATTGAACGATACACCGTCTTGAATTTTAACGGCCAGATCAACTTATGTTGTTCAACAATATAAGATGATAGTTACATCAATGTAATAATAACATTTATGAATATATAAATTTATTAGTTATTATAGATTGTGAATATATATAAATGTCAACTGTAAAATATTTTATATTTCAATTACATTACTTCATATAATAGATACTTTTCTTAGTTTTCTACAATTTGAATTATTCAGTATGAATTTTATTTATTTTTTGGTATATATTACTACTAAACTAATTAGTAGTTTATATTTATAACAACTAGCCATTGTGGCACGCCGTCCCTGCGTGCATATATAATAAATTTTTCATACTTTAAAATACATTATATAAGAGTAAAATATGTAAATCAATATATTAAATTTAAAAAAGAAAGAAACAAAAGAAAAGAAACTGATTTATCAGTTAAAATAAAATTTAATAATTTAAATAAGTTAGTTATATTATTAGTTCAATTGCATCTTTTTCTATATAGTTTAGACATAAATATAAAAGATATAAATACAGATAGATAGAATAGATAATAAAAAGGCTAATTTTGGATTTCAAAAAAATGATGCGGCGGTGTCACGATAACTTTCATTTGTGAGTGTATAAGGAATTTCTTTTTTATATTAGTATAGATATAGATAAAAAAGAAGAAACTAATTTATTAATTAAATAATTTGAAGAGTTGAATAAGTTAGTTATCTTATTAGTTGAAGGGTATTTTTGACTTTACAAAAAATTGGTGCGACGGTGTCATTAACTGCCATTTGTGAGTGTGGAACCTCTTTCTTTTTATATTAGTATAGATAAATTAAAATATTTTTTATTATTTTTTTTATAATGAAATCAACAACTTTTAAAAAATAACTTATATTTATTTTTTAATTAATATTAATAACTATTAAATATTTTAATACCTTAATATAGTTACAAACTTTAAAATGAATTGGATAAACAAAGAATACAATACATTAATATTTTTTAATAAATAATATCAGTTTAGATTTAAATACTTTAATATAGTTTTCAATCTAAAATGAATTGGATAAGACAAAAATACGTTCATGTTACATGTAAATTATTAAATTTCTTATCAACTATTTTTTTCTATTTTTGGTATTTTTGTATAGTTGGGTACATACAAAAATTATTAGGATTCACATATATATATATATATATATATATAATAAATACTATAAATTTTTTATTTATAATATATTATATATTAATAATATTTAATAAAAAGGGTGGTCCGGCGGGTCCGGGCGGGTCGGGGCGGGTCGGGGGTTGGGGCCAATGGGCGGTCGGCGGGTGGGGGCCAATGGGGCGGGCCCCCGGATTTTTCGGGTCCGGGTTGAAATTGCCATCCATAGTTAAAAATATAGATGTAAGATATAATGTATATTTTCTTTATATTTTTCATATTACATATTTTAATTTTATGAGAAATTGAGAATATATAATAAAAATATATATTATTTATAACCGTGTCAATTCCATTTTGTGTTTTAATTTATTTATTTTTATATTTTTGTATTGTTGTGTCCTTGTCTATGGATCATAGGGTACCACACTAACACACTAAATTCGTATATTAACATTATATTGAAAGAATTGCATTTTTTACACCATAATTTAGGTCAATTTGTAATTGTAGTATCATGCTTTTTCACTTCATCATTTTTATACTATATTAACAAAACATTTTGCAATTTACATACTACGTGACTTTTGACGAAATGGTATGTAAGTTGTACATGGGCCGTTAATTGGTAAGTAATAAATGTGTGGTAAAAAAAGATGCTCGTGCATTTTTTAGAAAAAATATAGCTTTATAAGCTATTTTATGCTATTTTCCACTCATCTCACGCTTGAAGGCCTTTTCTTTTTTTTTTTTTGGGGACATTTGTGGAATTTTTTGTTTGGAGTTCAAATAACGTTTTTATCAACAACATCAGAGGGTCACATGTTTTTGTAGAAAATTTGCTTGATTAAAAATGTCATGGACTATAGCAAATCCCAATAGGATGTTTCATTATGAAAATTCCATGAGTAGTGATGGATGTGGGTCTTTTGAGTGGGGATATAGACCAACGTATGCAAGATCAAAAGCCATTATAGTTGGTTTATTTCGACGAATGAACAAAACATAAAATGAAATTATTGAGTTGTGAAAAGTTGAAGCCAATTTCAACAAATTGGAGGAGGAGATAACAATATAAAAAAAAAAGAAAACCCATTTTGATGAGTTTATTGATATTATCATGGCTTCCTGTGATGAAGCTAATCTTTTGAAATTCTTAATAGGAGCAACAATGTTGTTTTTTATTGTTATGTCTAGCCTTTGAGCTCTTCTTTTTCCCTTTTTTTTTTTTTGTTGTTGTTTCTAGATAAATGGTATGCTATGATCTAATTACTTTTGATGCCAATTTGTGGTATATAATGTGAAGTTTGAAAGAAGTTGAGATTGATGGAAAGCCAAACAAATATTTTATTGACAAAGGTTTGCTTGTAAATACATCAAAAAATAAAAGGTAAGAATATATCTCGACTATACATTCAACAAACCATTCAACTGCAATCACCAAAAAGGTCTTGTACTTTAATATTAATATTAACCTGGTTCAACTAGTTGTCTTCTCTCCTTTAGAAGATGATGAGATAGCTCTAGCTAAGTCTGATACATTTACCCAAAAAAAAAAAAAAGGGAGGTAAGGTTGCAAGCGCAGACGGCACATAATAAGGAATATATAAGGGAAAAGGTTGCAGTTCTTGGTCTTTTACAAGTTGACAATGGAAGAATTACTTACAATTTCTTGAGAAGACTCATTTACTTGAACTTCTTGTAACACTTCTTTCTTATTTCAAATTCAACACATTTTTAGATTCTTAATGACAATTCAGATTAAGATTCAGAATACTTATAGTAGTAACAAAATGATTAGTGATAGTTGTACATGACTGATTTGCATTGGTTTTTTTCTTTGCTATAAGTACATAAGACTATGAGATCAATTGTTGCATATGTAGACACATAATACATATTACACAACAAAAATGCAATTAAAGGTTTATAGTCATCTTAGGCTGAGATAGTGAGACTGAGATAGGTTGAGAATTAGACTGGGGCAGTGGGGGCACATCTGGCTATTGTGTCAAATCTTCTGCATGAGTTGTTGTTGTGGTAGAAGAATGTCTTGATCTTCAGGTGGAAACTCCTTAGCAAATTTTCTCCAGTTGCATCCCTTTTTGATATGGTTCGCTGCTCCACAAAACTTGAAGACAACAATATGATGTTGCCTCTTCATTTTCAAAACCCATCTATTTCATTTCTTTTTCTTTTATTTTTTTCGTCACCTTTCTTTATCTTTCCGGCCTTCCTCTCTCTTTCTAAAATTAGGGGAATAGAGAATAACTTGTCTTATCCCACACAGAACTATAATTCATAGTAATCAGATATGGCTCATATCCTTTTGTATATGTTTGCACCTGATAGCAAGAATACGCAAAATTCTCTGATCCAACACTTAGGCACATATGAAACTCATCCCATGTTTCATGGAATGCCATATAACTCCCATTTTTACAAGATCATCTATGTGCCTTCAAGTAAAATGTGTACGTACCTAGCTCCATCACGCATGATACCTCATAATTCCAATCATTTGTCTTGATTAGAATACAATTTGATGCTCTGTCTATATTCTTATCCATAATCTTTAAATCTTACAACAAATTTTTTTGCATACCATCTCTTTGTTGCTGTATTGTTATTTTGTTTCATTTTTGTCACCAAATATTCTCTAATCCACTTTAGCAAAGTCAAGATTGGCATCTCCCTTACTCCTAATATGTTGTTAAAGCTTTCACATAGATTATTTAACACAATATCACACTTTGACCAATTTTTAAAGTGTGATCTTGACCATTGAGAAGGTAGTTTGTCACTTAACTAGTCTACACACTTCACATCCAACTCTCTAATATTTTGCATTGCTTTGTCAAACTCGGCATTTGTAGTAGCTCTAGCTGCAACACATAATGCTCTCTTTAAGGCTAATCCATTAAATCAAATTGTCTTAATATTTTCATGTAAGTGTTTAATATAAAATCTATTATCAACACCTGGGAACACATTCTCAGAGGCGGGAATAAGTCTTTCTACTTGTCTGATATAAAAGTGTACAAATCACCTCTTTCGATGCATAGATCCTCTTTCAAATTCATTAAAAAAAAATCACTTTCATGATTGCTAAAATTATGTACCCACTATTGCATAAGATAATGGAAATAACTAATTATTTAGGTCTACTAGAACTATTGTCTGCAAGATCCCACCATGGAATCTTTAAAATGGCATTCATCAACTCCTATTATAGGTTTACACCAATTCAAAAATTCCTATTTTTATGCCTTTAAGCATGTATAAATCCTATCAAACCTTTTGTTTCCACTTGCATCAGTTTCATCACTCAAATCCATTAATATATTTGATCCAAAATTCTTCATTCTCAAAGCATGTGCATAGCCCTAGAGGCCAACATACTGATCATCAAAATTCCTCTTAATTTCTCTTAGATTTTACTCTTTGCCTTGTAAGCCTATGAAGAAAAAAACATGACACATAATCTCCCTTATAGCCTCATTCATGAACCCTTTCACATTATTTTTAGATTCAATCATAAAAGCATCAATATACTTCTTTGAAAGCAACAGTGAGTTGACATTTTTAACATGATAAAACAACCACATAGATGATTATGCCATCCACTATCCTTTTTCCACACTTAGCATAAATTCTTCTCTATCATTGCTTGTTATTTTCAATTTTCTTTTTGATCTAATTACATGAGAGTTAATTACTCCCTAAACTCATTCTTAGTACTAAAAATTTTACCAATATCAAAAGTAGGATCAAATGTTTCATTAGAGTTAAAAACAGAATAAGATGGTTTTCTATTATTATCATCTGACCCTAACTCTAAATCAAAGTTATCACTACTATATTCTATTTTATTTTTTCCTAAAGAGTCTGATGATGTTGTGTTCAAGTCTTTCACTTCATAATCTATGATCATCAAAATTGTTGCCACCACTATCATCATCAGCATTAGAATACACATCGTAATTATTATCAGAACAGTCACTATCTTTTCCATTTATCTTGATCAATGAACATTTATTTTGCAAATTTATGAATGAATGTTTAGGGGTGGAGAATTCATATTTTGCAATTTTTTTATGAACGAATGTTTATGGGTAGAGGATTCATATCATTGGAGAACCTGATCTTCTTTGCCAAGATGTATTCGGTTTGTGGTGTTCTGTCTCTCTCTCTCTGTCTCTCTCTCTCTCTCTCTCTCTCTCTTCCCGCACTTACATGGTCTTTTACTAGGAAAATGTTTCATTTTATTGCTCCTCCAAACTGCTGCAAGAATTTAAGAATATATGTTTTTCATGAGAGCCGTGTTTATTTCGCCATCATGTTAATTATTTCAACTTCTCTAAATTACAATATTTTGTTGTCCTTTAACTAATGTGTGGAATTTGCTGAACTTTGGAAGAACAAAAGGACGAGCATCGCTTATTAAATTCTTTCAACTTTTGCCAGTTCATCACCATTTATCTAGAAGGTCAACAATCTCTCTTCTCTTTTTATACATTAGTTGCTAATATGCTTCATTCTCTTAATTTGGATTTCGATATTTATTTAGATGTCTTAACCGTAGAAATATTATTGAGTTTGATGATTTTATGTGTATATTTCGTGTTTTCCTTCAAATTTTCTCTTGTATTTTGTTAATTATTTGACAAAAACTTGAAAACTGAGTCCAACTAAATGTGATTTTATGGACATTTAACTTATACACTTATACTTGCATGTGTCGGTGGTATATTATCTTTCCACTCTCTTGTATGTCACATTGTCATGATTTTGGCGAATTATTTCCTGTATTAGTTGTACTCATCACTACAAAAAGAATATTTTATTGGGACGGAAATTTCTGACGGTTCATATTGGTTGCAAAATCTCTCCCAACTTCCGACTGTTTTGTAACGTATTTTATTTTTTTCCGACGGAATTCTTTCATAGACGAAAATATTGCACAATCTGTCGGACAATATAACATGTCCTTGCAAATTCCATCAGAAATTAGGAAGTGAAAGTACTTCCGGCACTAATCGCAAATTTACTAGGAAAAATATTCTTTTGAGTTTTGCGACCATTTTTTTCCGACGACACATAAATCGTCGGAGAGTTCCGACGGAGTTTGTCACAGTTTAATTGTTTTTGCGATGGTAAGACTCCAAAAGGAATTTTCGACGACTTGTCGTTGCAACTTTCGTCCCTAAATGTTATATTTGGAATGCTTATTCCGACGGATTATGATGGTCGGAAATTCTATAATTATTTTAATTTTTTTAATTTTTTGAAATAAATTAAAAAAGTATTTTCTGACTGTGTGTAATGAAATTGGAACGGAGTCACAAGTTGTGTCAGAAATCAGTCAGAAACTCAGTCGAAAATGTCCTCCGTATTCATCCTAGGAAAGTAATATAATTTTTCAAATACGATATATCTACATCGGTAAGCCGAATCGATGTGAAACTTAAAAATAGCAATGGGATCTAGATGATTGTATCTAACAGTTGGATTTCAAATCGGATGGTTCGATTGAATTATGTAGTGTAACGATGGTTGATTATGATAACATACTTGTAAGTTGAAACATTTAATTTTCATATTCTTGTTTGTAAACATAAAAAAAAATTATTATTTTTATATTCTATTCAATTGTGTTGTAATAACAATATATTATTTAATGATGAATTATTAGGGGTCCTAAACATAATTATTTTAATTTTATTGGTTTTTTAAAATAAATTAAAAAAAATATTTTCCGACTGTTTTGGAACGAAATTGGAACTGATTCACAGTTGCGTCGGAAATCAGTTAGAAACTCAGTCGAAAAATATCCTCTGTATTCATCCTAAAAAAGTAATATAATTTTCAGATACGATATAGCTACATCGGCAAGCCGAATTTATGTGAAACTTAAAGACAAGCAATATGGGATGTAGATGATTGTATCTAACGGTTGGATTTCAAATCGGATGGTTCGATTGAATTATGTAGTGTAACGATGGTTGATTATGACAACATACTTGTAAGTTGTAACATTAATTTTCATATTCTTGTTTTGTAAACATGAAAAAAAAATTATTATTTTTTATATTCTATTCAATTGTGTTGTAATAACAATTAGGAGTCCTAATCATAATTATTTTGATTTTTATTGGTTTTTTGAAATAAATTAAAAAAATATTTTCCGACTGTTTTGGAACGAAATTGGAACTGATTCACAAGTTGCGTTGGAAATCCGTCAAAATTTCAGTCGGAAAATGTTCTCCATAATTTTTCATTTTTCCTCTCTCTTTTCCCTCTCATCATTTTTTCTCTCTGGTCCCTCCCTTTTCCCAATTTGACCGGTCCATTCTCTTCCCATTTTTTCTCCAATTTTCTTCACCTCTTCTTTTCTTCTCTCTACATTCTCCCTCCTCCATTTCCTTCTCCCCTCTTCTCTTCCGCACCCGTTGCCACACGAGCCACCGTCGCCAGCCGCCGTCCGTGTTCGCCGGCCGCCGCTGTTTATGGTATGTTTTTCTATTTCTTTTTTTCTCTTCTCTTTTTCTTTTTGTTTCTCTCCTCTTCGTCTCAGTCGCCATCGACCCACCGCCGCCGTCTTAGTGCCGCCACTGTTGATCGCGAATAGATTTATGTTATAGTTTTTTTACGATTTTTGTTTATTTTTACAGATTTTAAAATGTTATTACGGACTTTAGGTTTTAGGGTTCATTACAGATTTTTATTATGAATTTTTGTTTATTTTTACAGATTTTTATTTCCACGCCGTCATCCTCCAGGTATTTATTTTATTTTTACCAATTTTTGTATACTATGAGTTGTTTGGTATTGATTATTTGTGTATAATTTGTTGGTATATTAAGTTATTATTGTATTGATTTGTTGGTGTATGATATGTTGTACATTGATTTGTTGTATATTAAGTTATTTGGTGTATTGATTTGTTGGTACATCGATTGTTAATATTAATTATTCAGTGTATTGATTTCTTGTAGTTTTGCATTTTAGTATATATATGTTTGATATATTGAGGTGGATGGGCATAATGATATTATTGGTGAGGTTGGATGAGTGTTGTTGTTTATGATTGTAGATTAGGATTCATATTAACTTTTAGCTTAAAACATTCAAGCAACTTAACTTGGTTAGCTCTTAACTTAAAACCTTCAACTAAACTAATATCACTTAGTTAAGTCTCAATTTGAATCTTTCAAATAAACTAATTTAACTTAGTAGACACTTAATTTAAAACCTTCAAGTAAACTAATTTAACTTAGTTAAGTCTCAATTTAAAACCTTCAAATAAATTAATTTAACTTGGTTAACTCTTAATTTAAAACATTCAAGTAATTAATTTAGCTCGGTTAACTTTTTACTTAAAATATTCAAGTAAATTAATTTAACAAGTAAAAGATATATAGATGTTGAGTAGTGCTTTTTGCTTTTGGTGTAATTAATATATATGCATTAATTCTTTTTTCTTGAGATCTATCTCTATTCTCTACCAAACAACTCCACAATCTTCTTGTTAGCAAAAGTAGTATCTATCTATGTCATATAATTAGATTGTTGTAGGTTGTTGGGTGTATATAAGTTGGAAGAATTAACATCAGAATATATGTGTCTCTGTAAAGAGATGTATATATACTTGATGTTTGGGTGTTGGGCATTATATATGATATGTAAATGGTTCAATATATGTGTAGGCTCCTTCTCAATTTTGGGACTTGTCTATAGTCTAAAGTTTGTGGATTGCTTTCAAATGTGTATTCCTTTGTCTATAAATTTTAGTTGACAAATGATTAATGAAACTCGGACTATGTGTAAATTTGGGATATTTTATGCTTATTGTAGTCAAAACCGATATATGCTTTAGTTTTCTTTTAGGCTGCAAGCTTTGACAGCACTAATGTTGACCCCTCTGCTTGGGAGGACAAGAAAAACCCGGGCGAATCACGATTTCCTGCTCAGGTGTGTTGCTTTGATAAAAAATCCCATATGTTTACAGTACTTTGAATGGCCTCATTTTTACAAACCTATTTTAGTTATTTACTAATATGTTTTATTATTTGTTGATTAATAAATTTTATTTAATTATTTTCAGAAAACTTATCGAAAGCTACTCAAGGAGCGTGTCTCTTATCGAGAGCAGCGCAGCCGGCAGACGAGGATGTCTTTGACCCTAAGAGCTAGAAGCATTAGATTAGGATTTTAATTAATTTTTAATTATGCGCTTTGTAAAACAATACTATTTACTTTTTAATTAAGTATATTTTATTGGAAAAAATACGATTCTCAAACTTTTATTTTTCATAAAATATTAAAAAAAATTATATAAAACATAATATATATTTGGGACGAATTTTGTAACGACAGGTATTGCAAATTACGTCAGAACAATTTTGGAACAGAAATTATGATATATTCGGTCCCGAATTCCATTTCAAATTCATTGCAGTTTTCAAAATCATTTGGGACGATTTTCAAAAATATTTCCGACGATAAAATATAAGTAACAATTTTTCTGACTAATTTACCAACAAACTTTCCAACCACAATATAAAAAATTTCTAGAAAGAAATTTGTTGAAATTTTTTTATTTGTTGTCCCAAAATCCTTCCCAAATAAAATACTAATTTTCGTGCCGTGGACGAATTTTCCGACGACAATAATGAAACGTCGCAAAACCGTCACAAATATTCTGACGGATATTCA
This sequence comes from Sesamum angolense, assembly GCA_034509725.1. NCBI lineage: Eukaryota > Viridiplantae > Streptophyta > Magnoliopsida > Lamiales > Pedaliaceae > Sesamum > Sesamum angolense. Next base: position 22,470,245 of record JACGWL010000001.1, read on the forward strand.
TTTTGTCGGAAATGTTGTCGGAATCATTTTCCGAAGTGCCTTTTTCAGACGGTCTTGTGTTGGTCCGAAAACCATCAGAAATTTCGTCGGAACCCTTATCAGCGATAAAATTTTGTCGGAAACTCCGTCAAAAATTCCGTCCCTATAAAGCCTTTTTTTGTAGTGCATTAGGGAATATGATGAGTCGATTTACTATTGATCCCTTTACGTTTAGAGTAAGCAAGGGCTTGAATTAAAAAGTAGGGTAGGGAGGACAATTAATTTATTTTACATAAATCATTAAATATACCTGAAAAATAATTTCTCTACGTACATTTCTATGGAAGTCAAACAATTAGTAATTATTTATTACATATATTATTACAAGAATACTTATTTTAAATCAACGTACATTGTAACTAGTTAAATGAATTTAGCATGCAGCCATAGTTATATTCAATATACATTGTGTAATATATTATCTCTCCATGTTGGACAATCCCTGACAATATGTCCTGGTTGATGGCAACAATAACATATAATTGGCTTCGCTTCCCAACATTCACCAATGTGTCTCCTACCGCAAATGGCACAAGTGGGAATAGATCTTCCACTAAACGATCTGGTTGGACCCTATCTTCCCTAAATCCGACCGAAGTAGGCCCGCCTCTACTAGAAGATATTGAAGGAGACCTGGTAGTCTCACCTATTCCCCGGCCTTTATACCAACCTCTCTGTGAACTAAAATCCCTAAAGAAAATTGCACCACTTTGTCCAGGTGTAGGATTCAGATTACCTATCAATTTCTTCTGTTTAGCTTCAGTAGAACTCCTTTCAAGGGATGTCTCTTCTGCTCTCAATATCGCTTCCAGTAACGCACCATATCATGGAGGTTTAATTGCTATTTTTCTCCTGCATCTCGAGTTTCAACCCTCCTTCAAATCTGTCTCTCAATTCATCAGTACTCACCTCTTCTGGTGCATATTTTGACAACCTCACAAATTGCAACTCATACCCAGCAACAAATAGCTCATCTGCTTCAGTTCAAGGAATTCAACTTACGATTTCTGTAGACCGGCGGAGTATATTTGTCAGCAAATTCCTTCAAAAAATCATTCCAAGTCAAGGTACTTGGTCGATTCTTGCTCCCCGAAATTGTTCCCCACCAATCCGATGCATCTTTCTCCAATAAGGACACAACATACCTCAACTTTTGCTCAGAAACGCATTCATTTCTTTTTAACACTCTACGTATTTCTCAACCATTCTTCTACTTCTGCAGGGTCAGTTGTACCTGTAAATACCTTCGCTCCATGTCTCCTCACTATCTCATAATTTTTATCAATAACTGTATCCTGTGGTTTGGGTTGCGGTGGTGGAGCCATCCTCTACATAATTTCTAGGAAGTGTTACATATAAAGTTTTACTTCTGGTTGTGGGGCATTTCTATTTTGGACTTCTAACCCCTAATGTTCTGATGCATGATCATGACCTTGAACTGACTCTAATGACTCAATTGGGCCAACATCATTTTCACCCGACGCTTCCATCCTATATGAAATGCACACATGTAAGTAGGTTCCTAATATACCTTACATATAAATATCACATTTCATCTACTATCCCTAGGAAATCTAATCCTTGCTCCGATACCACCAAATGTAGCACCCTCTCGATACTACGGTTATATCTCCCTAAACATCATACTTTAAGTAAACCATATTTATATGTATAAATATGCACAGGTAATCCCAACATCATGACAGGCACAATCAACCCACAATATTATATGTATGTGCACATGTCAAACACCACAAAGTAAAACCAGTTTTAGTAGTTCATCGTCTACATTTTTAGTTCTTCTCTATACATCCCAAAATGTGATTTATATATCAACTGACGAGTTAGGAGAAAATCGCATACTGGCCCGATCTGACTAAACGAGGTGTTTGGACTTAACCCACAATAGGCAGACACCTCAAGATCTACTGCTAAACAATGTTAGCAGATGAATGAGCCTGCAACTCAGCAAATAAATAACCTGCACTATCTATACATGCACATCAAATATAATTTAAATAAAATCAGATGAGCAACGTGTGTATAGTATAATCAATTTAGTTTCAACATAAATAAACTTTATCTAATACGCAGTCAACTCATGGCAAAAAACCAATTAAACTCATCATTTCCTAGTCTGCTTACCAGAAGATATAGTGTCTTTGCCCACCAACTCAATCTCACCATTATCTTATACTATTATAAAAGAAAACCTATTTGACGTACCAGCTTTAGAATGCCCAAAATTACCCTTGATTCACTTTTTTTCTTTAATAAAAACAGATGATTAAAATAGTAACTTTAACATTTTTTCTTTCTTAACCACTACTTCATCATCTCTCTCCATGTTCCCTCTATCACAAACTTCTTCTTCCACTAAAACTCCAAAACGAGAATGCAACAAACAAGAAATTTGCAAGAAGACGAACAACATCCAAAACTAGAAGAGGAACAACAATTTTCAACTAGATCTACTTTTGCCTTGCTAAAAGATTGGTGGAGAATCGAAGCCAAGTTCGTGGTCAATTGATTAAAAGGTATGCTCGGATTGCTTACTATTTCCAATTTTAATGTCAAATTTTACAAGCTGTTATTTTAATTTTGTTGGTTATCATTTATACTCATTATGTACGTTTATACACTTTTTTTCCTGAAATTTGTTAATTGGTTAAATTGATAATTGTGCTGCCTCACTGGTGTTAGCCATTGTAAACAATCTTGCAAGATTATCAATTTCGCGACGGATACACATAAACCGTGTATAAATAGGGAGAGTTTTTGCAATAGTTTGACTCAGTTGAATAATATTTTTTGAATGCTGTGAAACTGAAGTGGGAATTGGGGTTGTACTTTTTCTGCAAAACCACATTTACTTTTATGATTTTGGATTTGATCTATATTTGTGTCAAATATATGTACGTGATGGACTTTGAGTGCAATCTGGTAACGCTCCCCTTGTTTACGAATTGATAAATTTATGCATGTGGATGGAGTTTAGAATGCTATAGGATTTCTTAGTGAATATGGTCCATCTCCAGTTCACCCTCCCCACTCTCTCTCTCTAATGCTTTCGTTTCTCTCTAGAATCTGTTGTTCTTGGGCAATATTGTGGTTTTCTAATTCGATCTATTTGGTGGTGATTTATTCGTTTAGGTTCTGTTGGAGATGTTTCATGTCAGCCATTTTTGTGTTTTTATTTACGTTGAGTTTGATGTTGCTTAGAGTAAGGGTTTTAACTGTGCATGAGCATCTAATATTGCATGGTAATGAGAAGATTTTTATTTTGAGAATAGTATGGAGATATTTGAAGATTCAAATTATTAGTGGTCCACTTATTGTAAATTTACATACCAAGATGGTTTGACACAAATTTACTTTTATGATTTTATTGTGATCTATATTTGGATTCATTTTGATTGGCCTTTTGTTTTGTGTATTATTTTTGTTGGACTATTGTGAGCTGGTGTAGTTGGTAGAAGGATTTTTCGAGAATGAATTGTTTTGTTTTTTATGGGCTTCAATATTTTAGCTATGATGAAATAAGAGATGAGATTATGACTTTGATTGGCTGATTCTTCGTCCATGGATTTGCTCATAGATTTTGATTTTATGGAATTTTTGATTAGTTAGGGATTTTTTAATTTTTGGGGTTCTACTTTTTCTGCAAGCAATTCATTCATGTTCTTTGGATGCAGGATCGGAAGTGGAGCAGTTGCATTGGTGAGCCTACCAATCCTGCGGTGACACTTTGAAATTCAAACAGTGACCGTGTCTCAAACAAAGTCAATTCTACTATTTTTTTTTCCCTCACTATTGTTCCTTTTCTTTATCGTTTATTATATACGTTATGCATTATTCATTGATGCAAATGATTCTATATGAATACTGCCAAAGTTCGTTCTTTTTCATATCTATTTATTTGGCAACTTTTTTAGTGGGATGCGAGTTGACTAGCAAAAGTACGTGTTGAATCTTTCTTCGAGCTTTTTTGAAGTTTTATTGAGTTCCAGGTTGAAAGAATTATTATTTTTTTCAATTTTATGCTTTACATGCCTTTTAACGGGATACATTTTTTTTTCTTTTCTTTTGGGTACAATTTAGGGGTCTCTAATACATTATATTATCCATTATTTAGTTGGTGTCAAGTTATATAGATTTACATATTCGATACATAATTTGCTTAATATGCTATGCAAGTATATGGATATATATTTGAGTATTATTGTCGAAATCCCTAAATGCTTTAGACCTACTTCACAAGTAGAAAATAGAAAAATCAAAACCATCAATGCACAACTTACAAGCTGCATCTGTTGAAGCTGGGCTTACAAGAGAAAGATGCCGAACCCATGCGAGAAACAGAAGACAATCAATGAGTACTGACGAGCGAGAAAATTATCTTACAACAAAACACTAATAGGCCATTGATACTTTATTAATAGTATATATTTATATTTTCTCTAATTTTGTATATTATTGGTCGAAATTAATATAAATTATAGTAATTATTTAACATGTTCTTTATTTTATAATTTTATAATTTTGGACTAGATATTTCGCTTCATAGGTAAAAATCCTACTTCAATTAGGCAATGAAAGTATAAGTGAATTTTACATTAAAAAAATAATGTGATTTGAATAGTTGCATCATTAATTTTACAGTTGTATCTAACTATTTCATTTCAATGTGATTTAGCGTGGCTATTTGAAAAACTAGCAACATCTACACATTCAATATGTTATGATACTACTACGGAGAGAACTTACACAACAAACAATGTTTCTGTGATACAACTATTGAAAAACTAACAGTACACACACACGCGATGCTTGAATAAATAAAAAAATTGTAATTGTGAAATTACTAAAAAAAAATCTAATTGTGAAATTATTAAAAAAATACTATTCTAACCAATTATTTTTTAAAGAAAAAAGTGAATTCAAGCTTAAATTTTTGGGTATTCAAGAGATTTGGTACGACAAAAGGATTTTCTATTATAACAGTAAAGATAGATAAATAGATAGATAGATAGATATAGATAACTATCAAATTTATTATGAAATAATTTTGTTAGTTTCCTAAATAAAATAATTATAATTAATTAAAAGTAAAATAATTGATCGATGGAAAAAGAATTATTTTAAATAAAAAAATTGAGATGATAGATAAGGGAGGAAAAATAAATTAATAGTGAAAAAATGAAATATATATATATATATATATATATATATATAGAGAGAGAGAGAGAGAGAGAGAGAGAGAGAGAGAGAGGCTGATTTCGTGTTATCTTTTTAAATAAAAGCAATTTTGTTAATATATTTAAAAACACACTTATAGATTATTGATGCTTTAGTAGTCCATGCACACGCGATTCCTGAATAAATAAAACAAATTATAATTGTGAAATTATTAAAAAATATCTAATTGTGAAATTATTAAAAAAATTACTATTAACCAATTATTTTTTTTTAAAAAAAAAAGTGAATTCAAGCTTAAATTTTGGTATTCAAGATTTGGGACGACAAAAGAATTTTCTTTATAATAGTAAAAAATCGATAGATAGATAGATAGATAGATAGATAATATATAACTATCAAATTTATTATGAAATAATTTTGTTAGTTTCCTAAATAAAAATAAAATAATTATAATGACTTAAAAGTAAAATAAATGATAGATGGAAAAAACCTTTTAAAAAAAATTGAGATGAAAGATAAGGGAGGAAAAGTAAATAAATAGTGAAAAAATGAAAAGATAAAGAGAGAGAGAGAGAGGCTGATTTCGTATTATCTTTTTAAATAAAAATAATTTTGTTAATATATTTAAAAACACACCTATAGATTATTGATGCTTTATTAATAGTATAGATTTGATAAAGAGATCATTTTAGTTAATTAGTTACTTTTATATGCCCGTTCTTCTAAATTCACATGACCTGGTGCATCAAACTCAAATATTATAGGAGGAAACATAACTAATGGAAGCAGAACCACCAATGCAAGATTTATCAGTTGCATCTGTTGAAGCTGAACGTAGAAGAGAAACACGTCGAGTTCGTGACAGAGAGAGAAGGCAATCAATGAGTACTGAACAACGAGAAAATTATCTTGCAAGAAGGCGTCAATCTTATCAGCTGCAAAGAGAAAGATATGCAAGTACTAGAACACATGGAGGTGAAGAAATTTCGAATATGGTCTCTTAAATCATTAGTTTGTGTAAAAAAAATATATATATGAACATAAGATTAGAACTCTTTTTTATTTTGAATGAATGAGTATTGGAACTCATTCAAAATGAACATAATAAATACAAATTATAATATTTACAACTTATTTCATGGATATATTCAATGATTTTTTAATTCAAGCATGTGCAAAGTTACAATAACAATAATGCACATGTCAACTATGATTATCAATTGTGGACAAAAAGGCTATTTCACTATCTCAAATATACTTTCCTTTAAGATCATTCAAGTTTAAAAATCTCTTTATAAGTTTCAATTTTTTCCCGATAAATTGCAAGTGGTACGTGTCTAGCTAATATTACCATAGTTAAAAGTAACATTAAATGTATTATTAATCTTTATATTATTCTATCTTTACAAGTTAGGACATATTTAATAGCCAACAAAACATTGTGCATTAGTTGATTCTTACTTTCAAGTATTCGTTCATCTTACAGCTAGAGGGAGAAGTCGTCTGACTCCTTTGAACTATACAACATTTCTTTCCAATATGAATCCAGCTAACCAATGTACAGGGTCTACTTCAGGCGCTTCTACTTCACGTAGACAAGGTACATATAATTATTAGTTAAACAAATACTGAAATTATTAATTGAGATTATCACATTTTTATATCTTTAAACTATTATTTTAATACCTTAAACTCCTTTGACATTGAAAACTGATGGAACTTCCCTAACACATGTCTTCACAGAACTATTGGAACTAATCCTAATATAGACACAAACGTTGGTCGTATTAAAGTACGTGCCAACATGAGCCATGATTTGTGCAAGAGATTTTCATGAAAGACAGTAAAATTCTCGATTATTGCGTCCGACTCCAATAATTTGCCATCATTGTCAGGCAAAGTTATTTCATAGAGAGACACAAAATTTTTATTGTAATGGAGGAAAAAATAGCTTTGTCAGATATACCGGTGCCTTTGGAACTTTACAATCTCTTTACTGATCAATCTGCTGAGGGTCGAATATTTAGACAAAATATCCGGGCATTTAATCATGTCTTTTCATTTACCTCATTGGGTGCTAAGTTGGATGAAAGTGTAGCTGGTCGTCAGGGTGTTTATGCCTTCAGAGCCCATGGTACTATATATCACAAGATTGGTACATTATTGCCCATTTTTGGGACGAGACCAAGATATAGTCAAATGTTTATCTATGACACGGAGCATGAGACTGAAAGATTGTTGGAACTGTAGTTTGGATAGAGAATTAGTTGATAAGATTAAGTGCATACTTGATGCGCATAATCCTTTTGCCCAAATATTACGTCAGCTTGCTTAACGTGATGATATACTTGACTGTAAGTTATTGATCAAGGAGCGGCCTTTTGCACATAGTCAATACACACTTCCAACTGCATCACAGGTTGCAGCTATTATAGTTGGTAGTGATGAAGTAGTAGATGTAACTAACAGGGATATAATTGTTCAAACAATTGGGGGTCAACTAATGAATATCAAGGAATTTTCAGGCTATTATGATCCTTTGCAATAACCCCTACTACTTCCTTATGGAACATATAGATGGGACAGTAACTTTCGTACATCTGATGGTAGTAGAGTCATTTGCTGCGACTATTATGCATATATGTTGCAGGTATTATTTAATTGTTAATTATTTTTAATAATTATCAGTAACAACGGTCAGTTCTCAAATTTTGTTATGAATTACATCAGATTCGGATGCATCATCCTTCAATTCTATTGTATGAAGGTCGTCTGCTACAACAATATGCCGTTGATAATTGTGTGAAGATTGAAACTCAAAAGCTTAAATTTATAGAACACATCAACAAGAAATCAGAGCTGGATTATATCAAGGTCTTCAAGATTGCTTAAATGCTGGAGAAGATGATGCTGGTAAATTAGATGAGTTTTTTCATATAGTATATTTACTTTATTATAGGATGAATTTTCATTTTTAAATAAAATTGATTTAGGGAATGTGGGACGCCATACAATTTTGCCATCATCATTTATTGGAAGTCCTCGAGATATGTATCAACGATATCAAGATGCAATGTCATTGGTTCAAAATTTTGGCAAACCAGATCTGTTCATTACGATGACATGCAATCCATCATGGGAAGAAATACAGAATGAGCTTAAGCCTGGACAAACACCTCAAGATCGGCCAGATTTGTTGACTAGGATTTTTCGAGCTAAATTTGAAGAACTAAAGAAAGATATATATACTAGAGGTGTTTTGGGCAAAGTCGTAGCTCATGTTCATGTAATTGAGTTTCAAAAGAGAGGCTTACCTCATGCTCATATATTGGTCATCCTAGATGAAATTGACAAGTTGAGTACACCAGATGATTACGATTGCATAGTTCGAGCAGAGATACCTGACAAGGATGATGAACCTATGTTGTATGAAGTTGTTATGCGTCACATGATACATGGACCATGCGGAGAAATGAATGTCAATGCTCCTTGCATGAAAAATGGGACTTGCAAGAAAAATTATCCTAAATCATTTGCGCCTTGCACCATACAAAGAAGTTATTGTATCGACGTCGTAATTCTGATGTTGTTGATAATGGGTGAGTGGTCACATATAATCCATGGCTATTGTTGAAGTACGATTTTCATATTAATGTTGAGATTTGTAGCAGCATAAAAAGTATAAAGTACTTATATAAGTATGTCTATAAGGGACCTGACTGTGTTGCATTTGAGGTTCGTCCAGGGCCAAATTATGATGAGATTAGTCAATATATTGATGGAAGATGGATTTGTGCACCAGAGGCACTATGGAAGATAATAAGTTTCCAATGAGCAAATATATCCATCAGTTGTACGGTTACAAATTCATCTCCCAAGCATGCAACAAGTTCAATTTTGTAGTTTTCAAAGGGTTTCTGATGTGTTATCAGATGAACGAAATTCTCGAACTATGTTGACTGAATTTTTTAGAGTTTACAATGAAGGCCAAGAACGTAACCAATATTTGTACGGTGAATTTCCCAAATACTATAGATGGATGTCAGTGGAAAAGGTTTGGCAGAAAAGAAGATCCCAACAGAAAGTTATTGGTCGGATATATGCTGTATCACCAAATGAAGGATAAAGGTTTTATTTACGTCTTCTACTCAATCATGTTAGACGACCTAAATCATTTGATGATTTGTTGATAGCAAATAATGTGCATTATCCGACATTTAAGCAAGCTGCTGAAAAGCGTGGTCTTCTTGAAGAGGATGATAGTATCGTCGGTGCTTAATTGAAGCAAGAGCTACTAGAATGCCTTCAGCTCTTAGGAGGTTGTTTGCCACAATCTTGTTTTATTGTCAACCAATCGGGGTAAGAATTTGTGGGAAGAAAATATCCCTACATGATTGAGGATTATCCTTCTTCAAGCTCTACAAACAATGTCTTAATTTTGAATAAGCTTTTACATGACATTAACAGTATATTTCTGCAACATAAAAGGAGTTTAAAAGAGTTGACTTACCTCATATTGCTGAAGTTTATCAAGATTTGAACAGGATGTCTGGTCTAATAGAAGATGAACTAATCATATCCATCTTGCTTGATGATCTTAATGCTGTCATCAAACTTAATCCAGATCAATTGCACACATTTAATATCATTAAGCATGTCATCATGAGAAAACAGAGTGCGACATTTTTCATTGATGGTCCTGGTGGTACTGGAAAAACATTCCTATATTGAGTGTAACTTGCAAATTTCTATAATTGGGTTCATATTGGTAGCCATTGCAACTTCAGGTATTGCAACAATCCAACTGCCAGGTGGTAGAACAGCACATTCAAAACTTAAGATACCCATTAAGTTGGATTCAAGCTCTAAATGCAATTTTAGTGAAAAATCTGAAGTATGCCAATTACTAGATCGAGCAACAGCAATTCTTTGGGATGAGGCACCAATGGCAGATAAAAAACCAATTGAAACGGTGGACCGAACTTTAAGAGAAATGTTTGGGGTTGATTTCCCGTTTGGTGGTAAGATTATGATATTAGGAGGTGGTTTTCGTCAAGTTGTCCCTATTGTTATTGGAGGGACAAGGTCACAAGCTGTGAAAGCAAGCATTGTGGAGTCTTATTTATGGTCTAATGTTAAGGTTCTTCACTTGACAGACAACATTAGAGCAAATAATGATCAGAGCTTTTTCGAACTTTTGTTGCGCATTGGTAATGGAGAAGAACCTACAGCGGAAAATAACATGATACGGATTCCAGACTCAATGGATATACCATTGAAGGTGACCATTCAATTGATCGCTTGATTGAATATACCTTTTCCAAATATCGGTTTACATACTTATGATCCTGAATATATGATGGACAGAGCATTAATAACTCCACTGAATGATGATGTTAATAATTCAAATGAAAGGGTGCTTCAAGCTTTCACTGGTGAGGAAGAAGTTACATATTATTCATTCGATTTTGTATCCGAGGACATGAATAATTTGTACTTACCAGAATTCCTAAAGTCCCTGTCGCTTTGTAATCTCCCTCCACACAAGTGGACTCTAAAGAAGGGGCCCCCCATTGTGCTTCTCAGAAATATTGATCTAAAAATTGGACTTTGTAATGGCACTAGACTAATCTGTCGTAGATTTAGAAATGTAGTTGATGCAGAAATTTTGACTGGACTGGACAATTTAAGGGAACAAGAGTCTTCCTACCACACATTCCTCTGAAGACATCAGAAGATGCAAAGATGCCTTTTGAGATGATACGAAGATAATTTCCTGTTAGATTGAGCTTTGCGCTGATAATTAATAAATCCCAAGGGCAAACAATACCAAATGTTGGAATTTATTTACTGGACCACATTTTCAGTCATGGTCAGTTGTATGTTGCTCTTTCACGAGGAGTTTCTGAAAGAACCACTAAAGTGCTGGTTACAAAGGGAAAAATAAATGGGATTGAAGGGACCTATACAGGAAATGTGGTTTTTCAAGAAATTTTCGCAAGGTTACGAAATCATCGAAATTGAGAGGTACAATGGAATTTTCAAACTATATATATTTTATACATTATATAGTCTTACTTAAGATTTTTTTATGTAAGTATATTTGAATATCAAGTGATGTAATTATTGGTAAAGTTTCGCATATGTATCCACATTTGCACAGGTTTTAATATAGTTTATTCTTCTCTTGCTACTCATTTTTATGACCATTAATCCATGAGTAAAAGTACTAAATTTCTATTTTTGAAATGCAGATTATAGAGTTTTTCATAATTAGAATGATCAAGCACCAAGACCAACAGAAGCGATGCGGATATGTCTTTATCTTTTTTTATTATTATTTATTTGATATTTTAGAGTTTTTACTATTGAATAATGTTTATATGTGGTTTTCATTGCTTTATATTATAAGTTATTAACTAATTTAAATTCCAATGATTGTGCGATATTAAAAATCATGATATATTAATTCAAAATTTGAGTTACAATTAAGAATTTACGAATCTGCAAATTCTGTGCACTTACATTAAAATTGTTCAATTTTATTTTTTTACAAATAAAAAAATATACTTATTTTTATATTTATATTTCAAAATATTATGCTCGAGGGGGACCACGTGCCATGGATACTAGTATAATATTTAAATGAACCCCCTTGACAGACTTATCAATCTCGTATCATAACTCTTTTATATCACATCATAACTCTTTTCACATCGCATTATAGCTCTTTTTCATAATGCATCATAGCACTTCTCATTTCATTTCCCTTTCATATCGCCATACAAACTTGTCAACAACGTCAAGGGGTGTTCATATCACAATTATATTCTATTTCCACCACTCCCTCATTTTCACATATCACAATTTTTGTAAACAACTAGTAACGTCAAACCACATATCGACCTATGCTCATTTTCAGGCATCAACAACATATTATACAATGAATGGAAGATTTCAATGCATTTCATCATTTCACATTCACAGAATAATCAATCAAATTAAATCGTTCATACTCATATTTCCAGATAAATGATCAGTTCAGCACGAATCACAAACTTATAAAAGTGATAACACAAAGAAATGAACATATATAGGTAATACTAATTATTTGATTACCTTGATCTTACAATGCTATAATTGGCAAATAAAGAGTCGTTCAATCCTCTACTTTATCCTGAATCATATAGTAAGTTATATTGCATACAATCAATATATTGAGAATAATGTAATTTCTACATAGGATATTAAATATTATTCATATAATTTCCAACAATCTTTCAATATTTTATTCTTAACGAAATACAAATTTTTGTTCCGTTATTTTCTAACTAACTATACTTCCCAAACATCCCAGGTATATATATATATTTATTAACCAACTCATAAGAATTCATTTAATCAAACTCCTGATTTCTTTATAACTATCGTTTTTAATAATATTTGAAATTGAGTTATTACGAGAATTTGGTATTTCCTTTCAATAAATACAAAATTTTTCAAATAATATTTTCTAATACTTTTTAAATATAGTTTCTGAATATTTTTATAATTTTTCTATCAATTTCCCGCTACTATAGAATTAATTAAATGCTGGTACATATAATTAAGCATTTGTTCATATAAGTCCTATAAAATTGAGTAAATTAATTATAGTAATTATTAAATCTAAAAAATCTAGTAATTTAATTAACCAACTATAATATTTTTATATCAAATATGATATTTAATTTGACACTAATTTAAATAGCCAAACTCATAAAATATTTTGATTAAACAGTACATTGATCAATATAAATTATATTTATAAATAGATTAATTAAAATCAAAATTATCATACCTATTTCGTCGCAGAACAGTGTGTGTGGGTTCAATTAGATTTACAACAACCAAAACTAATATACTGATATTATAAATATGTGTTGAGGGGTGGGCCGGTGTGTGCGCCCACCTTTCTTATATTTTTACTAGTCGTCGATGCACGCACTTTTTGTGAACATATAAAAAAATTATAATATGAGATAAAGAAAAAAATAATAATTCATAAGAATAAAGAAACGTGGGTTGAGATGACAAAGAAATAATATTTTATAATTAAAAATTTATTAAAAATATAGAAATTTATAAGAAAAAAGAAAAAGAACAAACATGGAGAAGTTTAGAAAGAAACATGGAGCAGTTGGTGAGAGAATTTTTTTTTTTTTATAAAATTGTGAGATTATTTAAAATTTTGAAATTACTATTTTGACCAAATTTGTTTTGGAAAAAAAATTATTTAAGGGTAAAATAAGGCAATCTAAAGTTGGTACGCTCAAAGGGTTTTCTTTTATAATAGTATAGATATATTATTATTATTTTTTATTTAAACTTTTTAATAATTACCATTATATCCTATCTAATTTTTCAATTAATTTAATTTGCTCTCAAATATTATAATAAGCTCCAATTACTCCGTTTAAGTTTTATTATTTCCAATTCAATTTATAATTTATTTGTTAATTAACCAAATTTCGTAACATTTATCAATTAATCCCACACTTATGTATTATAATTTTTGGGGCGTTGCTCTCGTTGAACCAAACAAACCCTTAATTAGTTGTGTAGATATGTGATTGAGCGTATTAATTAAATAATGCCGGTTAGTGCCTAGTGGTTAGTCAGAAATTCTTACCTACCTATTTGAAAGAAAAAACAATTAGAAAAAAAATTAATTTAAATTTGTTATTTAATTAAAAGCGATGAACTATTATTTTTTTTATTTTGGGATATTGATTACAATCATCAATATTAAATATTTATATGAAAAACTAACAACAACTATAACAATCATATTTTAATCACTAATATCATATAACTACATGTAATCAACGCCTACTATTAAGATAGAATAACTCCTACCATTATAGTAAAATAACATTCCATACATTAGTGGGGTTTGAACCTATGACTTTAGAGTTATGGGGCCTCAACTTCACTAACTGGGTTATGCTCCGTTGATTATTTATTTTTATTTATAATTATATTATGATATTTATGCCCTTGTTTATATAAATCGCTGGATGTTCTAATTTTATATAAATTTGTGGTCCATTCTTATCTCACTAAAATCTACTATTTATATAAACTTTATATAAATATATTTCTTTCTAAATAATAGTTCAAATCCATTTTCATTCGAGAAACATATACAAAGAGACAAATAAACACAACTACCTATGCTTTTCCAAAAAAAAATTAATAGAAATTATCTAAAGTCTTATTTTATATATTTTTATTAATTTATCATTTTTATTATATTTTTCAAATTTCTTTTGCTTTAATTATTTGTTAATTCATTAATTATGACATTACGAAAAAAAAATTGAGTTTTTGCTACTCTATAAATGACTGTAGGTTTAAAAATCGTGGTAAATCAATACTATTAACTACGGGTAAATAAAACCAAAGTAAAAACTTAAACTTTTACCAAGATTAATTAATATTCGCCATGACTTTTAGCCATAGTCAACACATTTTCCATAATTTTGACCATGACTAATGTTTTGGCCACACTTGAATAAACAAAAACTAATAAATGTTGTGAATTCATAATTGACTTGTATTTACCACGATTTTTTTTTTATTATAATTTTTAATCATAGCAAAAAATCATACTTTTTTTTTTTAGTGTGAGATCGATTGTCGGACTTATTTCAAAACTTTATAACTGAGGTGTATAACTTCTAGATAATTCAATCATTATACTATCTTATCTGAGTTTTTAAATATGATTTTTAGCTGTATATCATGAGCTCTTATATATGTAGTTGCATTGCATCTTTCTCATTTCCTACTCATTAAACGTCACTAAATGTTACTGGAATTCAAATATATGGAGCAATTCAATTATTATATAAGCTATGGTACATCTTTATCAAGAGTTGACCAACATTTGGAAAACGATGTCCTAATTTTCATTTCTTTATTAATTTTGGCTAATATATGTAAGAAATAATAAATAATCTAAATAATTGGAAGAAATTACAAGCCCGCGACGTAAAAAGAAAACTTCGTAAGCATGCGAACATTAACCTAATTTTCTGTTTAGTATCGGATACAAATTAAATAAGTGTTGGATCGATATACCTGTTTTCAATATGTTCAAAAGTGAAATAAAACAAACCCATGATGTTTTAGTTTACTGGTTAAAACTGAGGTTTTGTGATCAAATTCGAGGTCATGAATTAAAGTCCCGTCGGACATGTGAGTATTTGTTTCACTTTATATGAGTTGTAATTTATAAATTATTTTTTTAATTTATTAATGCATTGATTTAATTGATATGTTTACTCAATTTATTTAAATATTGATGTAATCATATAATCACCACTTCAAAATAAAAAAAATAAAAAACAAGGTCGTCTATTTTGAAGTGATAGCTTCGATCATATGCACTTCGACTTGCATGTTTATCAAAAAAAAGAAAAAGAAAAAAAAGGTAAATAAAACAATTTAAAATTTAAAATAATTTATTGGCAGAAATTTTTTGTTCATATATTTTTTATAAAATTTAAAATAATTATTTCAAAAAATAATATTAACCATTCAAAGTTATTTTCTCTCATTTTCTTTTTTTAAAGGTCGTACATGTTCTTTTTTATTCAATAAATCATTTACCATTTACACATATTTATATATTATATACATATGTCGTATATTTAATTTTTTTATATATATTTATAAGATAATCGTATTAGAATTACACGGTGCTTATCGTATCATATTCATATATCAATTATTGATATTATATCTATGAATCATAGACAATTATTTATTGAACCAATCATTATATACTGATATATTCACTAATTTCATTCACAAAAAACAATTGATCCACTTATAATTGGTGACATGAAACACACTAGCACACAAGCTCGAACATTTTTCTAATAATTAATGCATAATCATGTGATTATCCACTAACCTAATTTAATTAATATTAATAATTCTAGTGGCGATCAAAACATATTATTTCATATTAATTAGAAAGGCAGTAAAGGGACCAATCACCACTTTGATTATCTAATTAATGGAGCTGATGTTATCAGATGGATTGGAAAAAGGTCATTAAGTGAAATTCAGCCCACTCGTTTTTATTTATTTATTTAAATTTCGAGCTTTTTAACAAGTTTATTTCAGTCCATAATTTTATTTATTTATTTTTATTGTTTTGTGGGATTGAAATATTTTAATCACTCCAACTAACACATTAGTTGTCAAATTTAGGTATCACATAAAAGAAAAATATGTTGGGCTATATGGTTTAAATTTTTAATATTGTGGATTTCTGTCCAACTTAAAAATAGTTAATTATTGATATAGGTCATTATTAGATGTTGATAATTAATATGTTAATTATATAGCTACTAATGATTAAAATTTACGATGTAATTATAATTAATACGTTTTATAAAAAAATTAGCATGCAAGAGGATAAAAATAGGTTAGGTTGATATTATGAGAATCAGCCATAATTGAAGAAGAAAATTTTGAAGGTTAATTTGGAGAAAGTTGTAATTTTAGTCCTGAAGTATAGATGATTTGCAATATTAGTCTCACACGATTTTCTGAAATAATCAATATTAGTCCCACACTTTAGAAAAATATTGCAAACTTAGTCCCAGGTAAAAAATTTGCAACATTTAGGACTAACTCTGCAACGTATCGAACTAACTTGGAACTAACTTTGCAATATTTTTCTAAAGTGTGGGACTAATATTGCAACGATGTGACTAATTTTACATTATTATTTTTAAAGTATAAGACTAATGTTGGCTATTTCATAAAGTATGAGACTAATATTGCAAAGCACCTTACATTTTGGGACTAAAATTATAATTTTCTCTTAGTTTTGTTAATAAAAAGAAAATACTATAAAGTTCTTAAAATATTACTATGCTCACTTTAATTCAATTCAATGTATGAGATACAAGAAAGATAACTTTTCGTAATAATTAATTATTATGGTTTAAAATAATAAATTATGAGTTATATCAATAATTAATTACGATTAATTACTTTTTTGTAAGAGCCCAAATATTAACCATAGTTAAAACCGTAGCAGAAATATTAATTAACCATGATTATAACTTAAGTTGTCACACATTATTTTTGTTGTCATGATCTTTAATTTTTGTCATCGATAGTTTAGGGAATAATACAATCTTTTGTAATGTAATAAAAACCAATTAAATGAAAAATCTGAAAAACATAGGGGGAATTAATAATTGCAATAAATATGTTCTCACTCTCTTGGGTTTTTAATAATATATATATATATATATATATATATATATATATATATTAGATGCCTAATGCACCACAAACATTATTTATTAAATTGCCTGATTAAAATATACAACTTAGATTAAGTGAAGAAAATAAATTAATTTATCCTTTGAAGTGAGGTACAACATTTTAAATTAATTAGAGTCAACCCACAACATCTATTGTCAGTCACCACGTAAACTTTTTCATTTTTTTTTCAATTTTATAAAAATATAGTTTCTAAAGGGACACTGCCCCCCTAAATTGTTCTTGCACTAACAACGTTGGATTAATAATTGAGTTACGTAAAATATTTTAGGAAAATCGAGAGAATGTGTGTTAGGTCACACGATTTTTAAATTGGAAATATACACTGCCCAGAAAATAAATTACTTTCTACATTACAACGACCAGAGTTGCACTACAAAAAAAAGTATGTTATAATTACGATTTTTGTAACGCTCAGATTAATAATTTGGAATAATTTTTAATTAATTGTAATAGCTACTGTAACGAATGGCCTATCGCGGATATTTTGGACATTACAAAATATTTTGTAATGGTTTACCTGCAGGCCGTTACAACTGGCAATGATTTTTTTACCGGCCATGTTTGGCCGTTTCAATGTTTGACAAAATGCAGAAAATGAGTTTGAACCTATTTTTGGAATGGTCAAAATGAAATTTGATACATTTGTTATTGAAGCGGCTATTGTGACACATATAGTTATGGTTTTACTTCAAGGTTGTAATGGTTTTTCAAATATATTTTGTAACGGCCGTGCATTATGTTGTAACGGTTGTTGTATCGATCTTTGTAGTATTTGTTTCAACAGTTTCTGTAGCGGCCTTTGTAACTCCTTAAATGAACATTGGTTTTAGTTTTGCATTTGCCTTTGTTACTGTTTTTATACTGGTTCAGTAACAATTTTTTGGTGACCTTTTCAAAAAATGATAACTCTCTTTGCACGGTCTTTGAACGGTTTCATAGTTATATGATATTAGATCATATTTTAAAAATCATTACAAAAGCAATTACAAGATTAAAAAAAAAATTTTGTATTTAATTTATTTTAATATTCATTTTTGTAAAAATAAATTATTTAATTTTTTGTTATATATGTGTAGTTTAATTTCTTAAATGTGAAATATTATATAAAAATATATAATATTGCAAGAAAATAAAAATAATTTAACTAAAAAAATAAAAATATTGTTTAAACATTGTATTTTTATAAATAAAAAAAATCCTAATCTAAATCAGCCTCCCCGTCTGCAGCGTCTTCGTCGTTGTCGCCGTCGGGTACCAGGGGCTCTACTGGAGGCTAGGATGATTGGGGCGGTGGAGAATTGGGCCAAGTGGTCTCCGTCCGCTACATCCACTCCTTGAACCTCGTTACCTGATCATTAAGGCCGGGACGCGGCGGTTGTGGCGGGCGAGGGCAATGTAACAGTGGACATGATAGGTTTTGATGGTCCAGCAATCGTGTATTGGGCCTTAGAGTCGAGACGGAATACTCAGCCCTCTTATGGCCACCTGCTGCTGACAACCACAATTATTGCTCGGTCGGGGCCACCGAGCCTTGAGGGGATAATGGAGGATCTTGATCACTGTTTGGCTGGTTCTAGCGTTCCTCCATCATCCTCAAAAACAGCACCTACAAACAGATTAATTGATTAAATTTAAAAAAAAATAGTTTTAAATTCAAAAATTAAATTATAATATATACTTATCGCGACCTCCGCTGCCCTCGGGCAGCTCCATTGGCCATCCTCCTTTTTATATCACTTCCTGACACCTCCATCTATTTGATGGGGCGTCCGAGTTGTGCCTCCTATTCAAAAATCATTTAAAGAAATAATTAAAAAATTAAATTAAATTAGTACTATAGTTTAAATATTTACCATCTTACGCTTGTGGGCCCCAAAGGAGGATGACCCCCATAGTATCCCATAGCAGCTGCATCTGGGTTGGTTGTCTGGCTGGCCTTGTCCTTCCCTAACTGTGACTGAAAATCTAAGCTCGCCCAGTATTCCAATAGATGGCGCCATATTTCCTCGGCCAGACCCAGCAGTCGAGCCAACTGATTTTGAGCGTCCGCGAACTACTTCCGCAGAAACTTACCTACCTGTGACTTGACGACCTTGAACATTGACTCGTCATCGCAGTCCCACCAGTAAGACAGATGCAAATTTCACATATTAAAAAAAATGTAAATATTAGATAAAAATGTAAGTATTACTTAAAATTAAATATTATTCTTACATTTAAATTATTAAACCAGAATAACTGTACTCCTATGGGATCTGCGATATGGATCCCTAGGAATGCGGATAATGTCTGCGGACCGTAGCATGGAAATCTCGATTTGACCTAGAGAGCGAAAATCTCAATCCGACCTGAAAAATAATTAAACATTAAAAATAATTAAAAAAATGTAGAATTTTTATTAAATAATTTAATAAATTATTGTTACGTTATCTCGCATCCCCGAGGCTGATATAACATCGTTCAGATGCTGGTGGCAGTGGTGGCGCTGGCAGCTTGGCCGGGGCCTGTGAACTGCTCGGTCCTGCCGCTGGTGACCCTTTTGTTTAAAAATCAATTGGTAAATTATATTTTGCAATTCGAATTTTGCTCATTTTTATATTTTATTATTTAATTTTTTTCTTATGTATCAACTTGTTGTATCAATTATGTAAATTTTGCATTTTGTCATATGACCATTTTTTGATTGAACTTTTTTGTTGCAAAAAACATTACATGCAATACACATGTGATATTTTAATTATTTATTGCCCTTAAATATCACATATGTAATGTATATGATCTTTTTTCAACAGAACTATTGATGGAAAAACGTTCATATAGGCAAAGTATAAACTCCATAAAGTTGAGATGGTAAATTGACAAAAAAAAATAATTAAAAAGCAAAGTATAAAGACGAGCATAATTCGAGTGACAAATTGTAATTTACCCAAAATTAATCAATCTATTTCATGTACATCAAAGTTTAGTATATTTTTTTAGTTTAATCAATTATTTATTTATTTATTTTTCTTTTATCCAATTAAATAAATATAATTTAAATTATGCACATATATTATTTTGCTTCGTGTACTACATATTATCAATTTGTATTAATGTCAGATTATGTATTAAAATTAAGTTTGGGATTTCAAGCAACTTTGAAGTTATGGGTTTGAGGTCTATTGAACGTGTGGCTGAATCCCGTGAAACCATTTCATAGAAGTTCATTGTGGGTATTTGTCTCATTTTAAAAAAAATATTTTAATTTATTTATTGTTGCTAGTCATATTGATGTATTAATCGAATTAAATTATTATTCAATATATCAAGATTAGGTATTAAAAATTATTTATCATTGATAATCATATTAATATACTAATTAAATTAGAAAAATTTTTAACATATCAAGATATTATAATTTATATATCGTTATTAATGAAGGGCAAGATCTTGTATCATTTCCAAAAAAGTTTTCAGTTTCTAACGGAGTAAAGATACTTCTGAATTCTGATGTAGTCAGTGAACACGGTTTTCCTTTCCAATTCTTTTTAACAATTTTTTTTAATATATATTTCTCTCTCTATGTATATATATATATGGATTTAATGCAATTTACTCCTATGATATTGCAATTGAGCAAATTATCTTTCTATAAAAAAAAAATTAATAATTTACCCCTCTGTATTTTCTAAAATGAAGCAATCTAAGGGGTAAATTGCTTCATTTTAGAAAACAAGGGGGTAATTGCTGCATTTTTAAAAATACATACGGAGTAAATTGTTAATTTTTTTTTTCATAAGGGGGTAATATTCATATTTACAGTATCACAGGAGGTAAATTGTATTTTTCTCTTATATTTGGGGCTTTATATTTTTTCCTACTGCTCATGTTGTGTAATATTTTTATCCCGACTAATTATTTGAACCACGTAAATATTTTATTTTGCAATCATTTTATCTTATTTTATATTTTCCCATGTTCACAAATTTGACTAAAATCGATTCCTGCCCAAATATTACTTCTACTTTTGGTTTAGAAAACAAACATAGCTCAGCGTTCACCACACAGAAAAAATTGATTTTTTGCTATAGCGAAAAATGCAAGCAATGCTCTTATAATTTGTAAATGAACAATTTATTTTATATAAAAAAATAATAGTAATTTATTTTTCTTTATTTTTAAAAATATCGCAATTTACTCTCTGTGTGTTTTTCAAAACGAAACGATTTACCTCCCTCTCTAGGAAGGTAAATTGCTTCAATTTAAAAAACACATAGAGGTAAATTACTATTATTTTTCATGTGGGGTAATTTGCTCATTTATAATATCATAGAGAGGTAAATTGTATAAAATTCTTTTACTATATCATAATTGACCATGACTTAAAAATTACGACAAATCAATACAATTAACTACAATAAAATAAATCAATGCGAAAACTTATTTTTTTTTCATGGTCAATCAATATATATCATAATTTTTATCTACGATCAAAACCTTTGCCAAAGTTTAGCCATAGCTATAATGTATTAACACCGCTTGCAGAAACAAGGACCAATATCATTGAAAAACCTTAAGTAGTTTATATTCGTCATAATTATTTTACATAGTAATTAACTATAAAGAAAAATTATACTTTTTCTAGTGAGTTTTTAATTTGCACGTGGTTTTTCCCAACAAGTGCATCAAAAATTGAAAAATACCATCCAGTCGCTTATATTAATTTCTTTCTCAAAAACCATTAGCTAGTAACATCAATTTCTTCTTGAAAAAATTATATATATATTTTTAGGTATATTTTTTATACTTATAAAGGGATAAATGTAATATATATATATATATATATATATATATATATATGGAGTATGGTTAACGTTATTATATTTTTCTCTTTACAAGTACAAAATTATTACATGAAAACGTTAAATGATGGGTAAAATTAAAATTTTATATAATTTTTTTTGTTAAAACGAGCATTTTACGTCTAAACCCTAACGAAAGGGGGTCAGGTATAAATAGTGAATTTTCGAATAGAGTGTAAGTGTAAATTTGAAACTCTGTAGGGGAAAGTGTAAATTTATATTTTTAGATGGGGTCTAAGTATAATTAACCAATTTTCTTTTTTTGGAAAATGATATGTCTTAGTTAATAATTAAATTTTTTTGGATAAATTGCATAAAATCTCCATGTTGTTTTTATTTTTTTAGCTAAACACCCTTGTGTTAATTTTATAGGCAAAAATCCCCTGTGTTTTTCAAAATTATGCACACTCTCCCTTCTATTAGTCAGAGTTAACGGTGTTAAAATTTTTAAGAAGTTGACCGTTATATACCCTTGTTATGATACCATTGATCATTAATAGTTTAAAATGAATGGTTCAAATTTAAAATTATTTTAAATTTTATTTATATTAAATGTACATTTATATATACATATGTATTTATACATTTATATGTAAGTATAGTTATAGATATATAGCTAGGGGCGGCGACGACGATCGCCACCAAGCCACTGGGCGACAGCTAGGTCGTCCAAAAGTTTGGGTGACGTCGTCGTCGTCCTGCGCAAGTAAAAGGTGCAACTCCGCAATATATCTATATATACATATATATATTAGCCGTTGTGGTACGTCTTCCTTGCGTGCATATAATAATAAATATTTTGCATTTTAAAATATATTATGAATAAGAAAAACTATATATAAACCATTACAAAATATTTTTTAAAAAAAAGAAAGAAAGCAACAAACAAAAAACAATCAACTTAAAGGTATTATTGGTATAATGATAAAATTGGTGTTGTGGTGTCATAACCGCCATTTATAGAAAAATGACTTTTCTTTTTATATAGTATAGATCCATTAAAGGCAGTGACCAAGACACTGGCCGACTGCGAGATCGCCTAAAAGTCTGGACAATCTCATTGTCGCCCTGCGCAGGCAAAAGGGGAGATGATGTCGTTGACATGAAGGGATGACACACCCTTTTGGAAGGGGAGGTGCCCAGATCTGGGCGCCACCAGACAACATCGCCTCTATCGTTGGGCTCCATTGTCGCCGGTTGCCCAATTTTTTTCTCCATCGGCGACGAGGTGGCTGATGAAGAGGAAGACGTCAAACTTTTTAAGAAAAATAAATAAATAATAAAATTTAAGTAAAAATAATAAAATATATTTAAATTAAATAATAATTTAATTTATTAGTAATATCTCATTATTATAAATAATTTTTTTATAATTATGTAAATTTTTAATTTGAAAAGTGAATTTTAGTATATTAGTTTTTGTATCGTGATTTGTTGATTTAATCTTTAACTTTTAAAAAATTTACATACATTTTATGTATTTTTATGTTTAGTTAATATATTTCATAAATCATTATAATTAATTAAAGTAATATTTAAACTAAATAATAAAGTCATTAATCAATAATGTATAATTTACTAAAATATATTCAAATTAAAATAGTGATTTTCTCTTATAGATCAAATAATGGGATAAAATAGACATTTGCAAATATAAAATAATGTCAAAAGGTGTTAAAAAAAGAAATCCACTCTCATTTTAGGCGTGCAAAATTTACTCTCCGTTAATTTCTAACGCAGTGATGGTATTTTACTATCTTTTAAATAATACATGGAGTTTTTTGCCTATAAATATAATATAAGGGATTTTGCACTATTTTTCTAAAATATATGGGGTATTATGCAATTTACCGGAATCTTTTAGTCGAAAATCTTTAGTTAACAAACACGCACCCATAAAAAGCTGTCCTCTAATAAATGATAAAAATATATGGGCCGTGCAGGTAGTTTTCTTAGTCTCAAACCACATAAACTTCAATCTGACTTCGAACTTTTATATGTTTTCTGATAATTTGCAACAACGTTTTTTTTAAAACGGTAATTACATAAATGTTTGCATCAACATTTTAATATATTAATTTAATAAATATATCAAGATGATTAAAAATAATAAATAAATTATAATAAAGGGATAATACCCTATCATTCCTTAAAGTTTGGTGTAATTATATATAAATTCCATGTAGATTGAAAAATTATATTTAGTACCTTCGAAACTTGTCTCCGTCTAGTAAATAGATTTCTCGTTAGTCAAAATTCATTGAATTTATTGATATTAACAAAAAAAATATGAATAAAAATGGACATTACTTCGGTGCTTCTTAATCCTTTCAAAATGTTTTCACCCAAAATTAACTTATTATCAATTTATTATAGGTCAAATAAATTTATTTTTAATTTAATTAAAATACCATTATATTATATTTTTTTGAACACATGTAATTGATATCTATTAAATATGTACTTGGATATAGCAAAAATTTAATATCAAAATAATATAAGGAAGCAATGCGCACATCCTTAAAAAACTTCAACATGATTACATAAATTATCCATATTTTTAAGGGATAATTACACTTTCCTTTCCTGAGATTTAGTGTAATTACATGTAGACTCTCTATGGTTTAAAAAATTATATTTGGTACCCTTGAAGTTTGTTTCTGTCCAAAAATAAGTCCCCCCATTGATTAAAACACACTAAATTTGCTGATATTAACAAAAAAATATTGAATGAAAATTGATATTTATTCTCGATTAACTTATTACTAACTTATTGTAGATCAAATATTTTTTTTTTAAACTAAACCCTTAAAAACAGTGGAGATATACCTCCTCACATGCATTAACGCGTGAAGAAGTGTGAGAAAATTTAGTCATAAAAATATTTATTTGACTTGCAATAAGTCAGTAATAAGTCAATCGGGCACAAATACAGATTTTTTTCCCCGATCTTTTTGTTAATATCAGCAAATTCAGTGAATTTTGACAAATGGATGAACTTTTTTGTTAGACAGAACAAAACTCAGAGGTGCGAGATGTAATTTTTCAAACTACAGAGGGTTTACATATAATTATTTCAAAATTCAAGGGAGGGTAATTACCTCTACTTTTTAACATTATGAGTGGTTTATCTAATTATGCAAAAAGTATGAATGGTTGTGTAAATAGATAATAAATTGAATGTGTAAATATAAATTACCCTTAAAAATTAAAGGATCCAACTGAAAATTCTCAAATAAAAAGGACTAATCTACAAAAAGAATACGTTAGATCTCCTATTCTTAAATCAGCGTCGTTTTCAGCTCGGAATTCCACAAAACGGAGTCAAAGTACATAAAAATTAGCAGTCGTGTGAAGAATATGTAGAATTTGTGGAAAGAGTGCAGGAGTGCTCCAAGAGACCTTCCTTTTTTTACCCGATCCTTTCCTTATTTAGGGTTTGTCCGGCTTATATCTATACTATATAAAAAAAATAATTTTTTTTTACAAACGATAATTATGATACCACAACACTAATTTTATCGTTATATCAATAATACCTCTAAGTTGATTTTTTTTCTTTGTTGCTTTCTTTCTTTTTTCTTTTTATTGGTTTAGATATATTTTTTAATTCATAATATATTTTAAAACATAAATATTATTTATTATATGCACGCAAGGACGGCGGACTATGGTGGCTAGTATATCTATATCTATACTAATAAAAAGAAAATTTATTTATACTCACAAAGAGTGGTTACTTACACTGTGATACTAATTTTTCAAATTATCAAAAATATTCTATATATATCTATACCATTTGTCTGTAATAATTATAAAAAAGAAAAAAAAAATTACTCACAAATAACAGCTTGTGATACCGTGAAACCAAATTTTTGTGTCGATAATATCCCTAGGTTAATTTTTTTTTTTTTTTTACTTCTTTTAAAAAAAATATGATATGCCAATGTGTATATTTTATTGTTATGTATAATATATTTTAAAATATAAATAAAATATTTATTATATACACGTAGGAAAAACGTGCCAAAACAGCTAGTTAAAGGATAACATGTAGTAATAGCCTTTGTGTTTTTGTGAAATTATAAAAAAATCTTATGTATACTATATAAAAAAAAAGGCATTCCATACTCACAAATGGCGGTTACTTACACCGCGACATCAACTTTTTATAAAGTAAAAAATGCCCTTCAACCAATAGAATAACTAACTTATTTAACTTTCAAATTTTATATTAATTATGTTCTTTCTTATATTTCTAATGTAATGTATTGATTTATGTATATATGTATATATGTATTTATTTATAATACTATTTCTAATATATTTTAAAATATAAAAAAAAGTATTCATTTTATCCACACAAAAACGGCATGCCGCAACAACTACTATTAATAAAATAGAATAAAACTTCTTGTGATATATGTAATTCAACGCAAAAACACATGTGCAACTGCAAGTGAAATCTTTTTTAGTCTTTTCCAACCACTTATGACATGAGAAAATAACTAATTTACCCCTTGTTTCTAATATAAATATCACGAATGCCATTTAACATCAACATCGCAATTTGACTATAAAATAATTTATAATATTTAAACTTTTATTATAATTTCTTAAAAATAAAATATATTTTTATTATTATTTATTTATAAAAATCATGTATTATTAGAAAATAAATTTATTTTTAAATAAAAGTTACAAAAAATATATTTGAATTTCAAAAAAAACTTTGAATAATATTTAGGGATAATTATATTTATACCCCTTCATCTATTGTTCTTTTCCACAAACCATCTCTGTCTTTTCAAAAATCACATAAATCACCCCTGACAGACATTAAAATCCAAAAAATCCCTTGTGATCAGGTCGAATTTTAATTTAATTTTTCAATAACAAAAAATACTCTCAGGGGTGTTTTATAACTAATAGAAGATAGAGGGGTATTAAAGTAATGTTCTATGGGGATAAATAACATAACCGCTTATATTTTTTATTATTTATCTTAATTTTTTTTATTTTAAAAATTATTTTATTAACTTTTTATAAAATCTCCATATAGAATTACACCTTTTAATAATTAAAATATTGAATTATTAAATGAATGTATCGATAAAATAAATTACTACCTTATAAATTTAAATTAAAAAATTATCACACTTATCTAAATTTTGAAAATTATTAAAATTTAAAAATTATTTATCATCTATTTTTATTTATAATTAAATTTTATTAAAATAAATAAATTATAATTCAAAATTATTTATGTTGTTTATATAAACTATATTATAATTAGTAAAATAAATAATTTATTTATTAAAAAATATTTAAATTATTAAATTTTTTTTTTTTAAATTATTCTCGCCATGCCCACCCTCAACTCCTTCATGTACCCTCATTCTCATCGCCCCATTGCAGCCTATATCCTTGCCTCACTTGCGCCCAATCTTTCACCCTTCTTTGTCATTGTTGCCATAAAAATATGTATGTATAAATATGTACATATAAATATGTCCAATTATATACATATTTATATATTTATATTGTATAAACATATATATATATATGATTTATTAATTTTTAATAATTTTAGTTATAAATAAAAATAAAAAACAAATATATTAATTTTAAGAATTTAAAATAATTTATACAAGTGTGATAATTTTTTAATTTGAATTTATATGCTAGTAACTAATTTTTATTAATATATTAATAAAATAATTTAATATTTCAATTATTAAGAGGTGTAAATTTATATACAAATTCAATAAAAAGTTAATAAAATAATTTAAATTTAAATTAAAAATTAGTATAAATAATAATAAAAATATGGGATCATATTATTCATCTCTATAAATATTACTTTGACACCCCCTCTAGCTTTTGGTGATTACAAAAGAGCCCTGGGGGCATTTCTATCATAGAACAATTAAATTAAAGTTTGACCGTCAATAGGGGCATTTTAGAGTTTTAAAAACTGTCAGGGGGTGGTTTCTGTAATTTTTGAAAAGTCAGGGATCAATTGTGTAAAAGGATAATACATAATGGGGTATAAATATAATTATCCCTAATATTTATTAATTTTAAAATTATTAAAAAAATATTACCATTATTTTTTTGTAAATATTCTTACTAGAACCACCAGTCAACCAAATTAGGGAGCGACGGGCCACCATCACATTTGTGATACAACATTGCATATATATATATATATATATATATATATATATATATATATATATATATATTTATATAATATAGGATATATTATATATTTACTATTTTATATTCTATATATTAAATATACTCCTTATTTTTAATAAATTTATATAGTATAAAATATAAATTTAAAATTCCAATATGTACCTTGGACCTTAAGAAATTTATGTTCCAATGATTGTTATTATTCATCATTATTTATTCTATATATAACTAAAAAGCTTAAAATTTGGATCATCATTAAGTCTTAAAATTTAAAATTCAATAACTGCAAATAATTGATCACATCCAACGATTATTATTTGTCTAATACAAATAAAATAATTATGAGAAGAAAGGACATAATGGTAAATTACTCAAAAAATTAACAGTGTTAAGATCATTTAATGGATAGGGATGAATACGCAACATTTAAGAACACACAATGGACTATTAAGCCTATTTCTATATCATAGAAAAAATTTACTTTTCTTGTGAAAACATAATTTTTTTTGGCACCTTATATTAAATAAAATAAAAAAAAAAGTAAAATTTGAAGTTGAAATTCATTCCATGTCTTTGGCATAACTTAGGGATAATTATGATTTTGGTCCCTATTCTTGACCACTTATTCACTTTTGATCCTCATACTATTACTATTGATGGTTTTAGTCCTTAAACTTATTATTTTTTAGGATAAATTACAACCACCTCCCTGAGGTTTGGTGTAATTACGAATACCCCCTCGTTGTTTGAAAAATTACAAATACCCCCTGATGTTTGATGAAATTATGTAATCCTTGGATGAAGGTATAAAAATATCAACTTTGCCCTTATTGTATTTTTTATTATTTTTAAAAAAATGAAAATCTTATAAAAATATGAGACTGGATGAATGAAATGTTTTTAAAAATTTAAAAAAAAATTATCCACTTAGTCCATAAAAAAAATATTTTTTAAAAAAATAAATAAAATTATAATTTTTAATTTGCAAGGGTATTTTTGGTCAGTTCATCATAAAAAATGAATGGATTGGGCTAATTGTTAGGTGGCTATTAAAATCAAGGGGTATTTGTAATTTTTCAAACAACGAGGGGTATTCGTAATTACGCCAAACCTCAGGGAGGTGTTTTTTAATTTACCCTATTTTTTAACACTTTTAGTTATTGCCATTAGTTTAGGTGTTAAAATAGACTGAAGTTATAGTTGGAGGGGGGAAAAACCCCCTTTTTCCCATCTTTGGTTGGTTGTTTTATTATAGAGTTTCAATAATTAACTTCCCACTTTTTTTTTTTTTTAACTTTGACATTTTTCTTATCGATTTTTTGTTCATATTTTGCAAAAATTGTATATAAAATGTCAAAATTTTCTCAACTAAAGCTTCTATTTGAAAAAAATAGTGAAAAATTAATTATTGAAGCTCTATTACATAACAACCAATCAAAGGTGGGAAAATGAGTTTTTTTTTCCCCTCCAACTCTAACTTCATTTTAACACTTAAACTGACGGTAAGAACGAAAAATGTTAAAAAGTAATAAGTTTAAGGACTAAAAATACAAAAAATAATAGTATAAAGACCAAAAATAAATAAATAAATGATCAAGTATGGGGACCAAAATTCATAATTATCCCGCATAACTTACCGTGAAAAATAATCATAAATAATGGCAACCAAGATAAACATATCCACGCAAACACCAAACCCCACTTGTTCAAACCCATATTGGTTAACGTGTTGTCATTACAAAACGCGCACACACGATTACATTATATATATATATATATATATATATATATATATATATATATATATTATTTAGGACACTCTTAATTCATAATCTATTTACATAAATAATTCTTATATTTTGCATAATTATAAAAATCACTTTTAACAGCAAAAAAAAAAAAAAAAGAATAATTTATGTAATAATGTTGACATTTATAAGATGTGTATATGTATTTTTTTTAAAAAAAAATATGATTGATTTGTGTAAATAATATTGATATTTCTGATGAATGTATATATAATTTTTCAATATATAAAGATGTTCGCGTAAATAAACCACAAAAAAAAAAAATGAAAAAATGCAACTTACCCCCCGTGTTATAAGAAATGAACAATTTACCCCTGTGAAAAATAAAATAGCAATTTATCCCCCTATGTTATAAAAAATAGAGCAAAATTCCCCCCTAAGCCTGAGAGTGTATTACACTCTCCCCTCTTGCAACTGGTTATTAAATAAAGATATAAATATTATTTTAAATTTTAAATTAATAAAATAAAGAATCGCACGTGTGATACACGAAACGCGTTAGGGGGATATTTGCTCTATTTTTAATAACACAGGGAGGTAAATTGCTACTTTATTTTTTACAGGGGGATAAATTGCTCATTTCCCTTAAACTGTGCTTACAGCACACATGCACACAGTAGCCGTAATAAATTTGTAGAGTTGGCAGTGATTTAAAAAGAAAGTATTAATAATTATTAATTCGGATGAAGAAACTGTGAGCTCGAATTCCATTACAATCCTTTAATATAATTATTATTATGCATAATGCTGCTCCATTTCAAGAAATATTATATATATATATAATATAATATATATATATATATATAGCTGTAGCATGGATCGATCTACCATATTTTGTACTAAATAGGGTACAATCTTTTATAGTAAATTCTATTGTATGTTTTTTTTATCTTATTTAATATATAAAAATCACGTGTACAAAATATTTTTTCAGCCAACTTTACCTAGACAAATTCTCTATATTCAAGAAAAAAAAATGAAAAAAATACGAAGATCGTAATCCCAAAACTATATAAATATTAAATTCTAATTTTAATTCGAACCTAATACATAAATATTTATTATCTGAATCAATAGCTAGACTCGAAGGAGAAAAATATTAAAAAAAATTACTATTAATTATAATATTAGTGGCTATGGCTAAAAATAATAGTAAATGACTACTATTAACTATGATTATATCAAAATCGATGCAAAAAACTAGTTTTTTCACCATTAAATTTTTTTGTCATTGTCAAAACATTTGTCATGGTTTTTAGCCGTGGTAAATGTTTTAGCCACCATTGCAAAAATTATGGCCAACAACCGTTGCGTAGCTGCGGTCAATAACTATTTGCAATGACTATTTGTTATTAACCATCAAAATTAACCATAGTTAAATATTATAATTCTTATAGAGAAAATACATACGAGCAATCAAACATGTCATCATTAATTAAATAGTAAATTACAGATATATTTATAACTTAAGGTAAACTACAATGAGCTCCCTTAAGATTTGAGATAATTATGAATACCCTCTTGATGTATCATGAAATCGATACTTTGATCAGTTCACTATAAAAAATAAAGAAAAAAACTAACAAAAACTAAAGATTTAGCTAATTATCAGACGACTCTTAAAATTAGTGAGGAATTGATAATTTTCAAAATAATAAAAAAATTTATAATTATATCAATCTCACATAATCTTATTGTAATTTACTCTATCATTTAACAAATAGTACAAAATATTTGTATTAATATAAGAAAAAAACCCAAGGGTTTCCCCTATGGTATTGAAAATGTTCAAAAAATCCTCTAAAAAAAGATAAAATATCAATTATGCCCCAAATGATATGAAGAAAAATTCAAAAAATCCTCTGGAACCAGATTGATCTAGAGACTACGTGAGTCATTATTCATAACATAAGAGTGATTTTTAATATTTAAATTTTTATAAAAAGTATTTTGATATCTTTTCATATTACATGAGTCAAAATAAATTTAACTTATTTATATTAATTAAAAGCTACGAGGACACATATGCATCCAATATCCTACCCTTAATTTCTTAAAAAAAAAAATAATTGAAAATAATAGCACGACTTTCTGTGTGACCCTTATCACCTGTATACAATACGCAGACAGAGACGCACGCACACACACACACAGATTTCAGCGTGGGAAAAACCTTTTCAGCTGTCTATAAATACCCTCATTTTGCTCACTCTCCGTCTCAGCCATATATTTCAACGACGACAGCCATTTCCAACTGCGCCTTCCTTCCTTCACCCTTTCTCGTGAATCCCAATAACACGACTTCTTCTCATTCAATTTCAATCCCGCTTTTTCCTCACATTTTCTCCGCTCTTCTTCCTCTCATTACAAATCTCATCCCTATATTCTCTCCCCCCACAAAACTCCAAATTTCCGCCACCAAAAATAGCAACTTCACGCACAAAAACACACACAAACACATATACATATATATAGATACATATTTCAAAATTTCAAAAAAAAAAGGGAAATTAAAGGAAAAATGGGATCGTTCAAGAAATCGTCGTTCAGGAATACGGATGAGAGCAGTAGGAATGGGGAAGAGAGCAGTGTGAATGGCGTCAACGGCGGCGACGAGTACACGGTGGAGGATCTGAGGGAGAGAATACAGTCGTCCCGAGGGAGCCGGTTCACGCTTATAGAGAACGAGTTGGGGCTAATCGACTCGGCTCGCCGGCGGTTCAGCAGACAGACTGTCATCGAAGGCCTGAAAGACCTCTCGCAAGGCTTGTTCATTCACCCTGAGGAAAACAGGTAACAAACCTATACTTACATGTGCTTATTGTCTCTCTCTACATATAGATACACCTATATATACAGATTCGTGTATGTATACATATATATTATATATATGTATATGGGAGGAAGAGTGCATTTTGGGTTTTATCAGTGTTGATGGGTTGAAAATGTAATATTTATTCAGCTATTCTAAGTATAAATATGGGATTTTCACCAAGAAAAATTCTTGCTCGAATCTCATAAAAAAACTGTAATATTCTTGTCAGCTTATTTTCAACAGTAAATTCATAAATACATTTTAAATTATTTGCGAACACTTTTTAATACAATAATATAAATAAAACGACTGATCGCATAATAATTACAATAATAAGTTTTAAACAATTAGGCGAAATGCGAATTTGTAAATAAAAATTAACTACTACAACTTATAAAAATTTGAAATTATGCAGTAAAAAAATTAGGTATATTTAAAAATAAAAATAAAAAAACTTACTATTTATACATTTACAAAGAGTTTTGTTTATAACTTTTAGCTTTAGTCGTTAAAAAACAGAAATAAAAAAACTATAACATTTTTGTCAGCTTATTTTTTCAATAGTAAATTGATAAATGCATATTTTAAATTATTTGCGAATACTTCTTAGTACAGTAATATAAATAGAATGACTGATCGCGTAATGATTATAATAATAATTTTTAAATAATTAGGTGAAACGTGAATTAGTAAATAAAAATTAACTACTATACCAGATAGTACAATTTAGGGTTTTTTTTAAAAAAATAATATAAGTTTTTGATGGAAACACGCAAGAGTTTTTGTTGAGGATGAGGATGGTGAGGGACGGAGGGTTGTTCCCGCCAAATATGGTGGCGGACACGTGGCGAGAATGTATTTGTGGGCTGCGTTGGTGTACATAAGCCAAGCCTTTGTTTGACTTTGACCCTTTTTATTGGTGGCTGAAAATTGACCATTCTTGCAACGTCATTTTTAGTGAGAAAAATGTAATAACATATATATATATATATATATATGATATATGATATATGATAGACAGTACAGAACAGCCAAGAACTAATGATAAGTGTCCAGACGCGTGGAACTTACGAGTAGACTTTTGATAAATCTCAGGTGTTGATTCGGATGCATTAGTTGAGACTAAGGTAAATGATTACTTTTTAATTGGAGAAAATGAAATTTATCTCGTGTGATATAATAAATAAACAAATAAATTATTTATTTTTTATTTTAAAAAAGAAAGTAAATTATCTTGTATTTAAATTTTTACAGAAAAGTAATTTGCTGTATTTTTAAAACACAATGGTAATTTATTAGTTTTTTTTATTACAAGTTTTTTGCTCATTTCGCATATTGTAGGGGGCAAATTGCATTTAACCCCTTTTCAATTTATAAAAGGTTTATGGATTTGATTTTTTATCTATGTGTGGATAAATTTTATTTATAATAAATTTTAATTTTGTATTCTTTGATTATTTGATATATTACTATAGTTTAATACATTATTATTTCTGTATTTGAATTATTATTAAATAATGTAACGGATTATTTTTATAGAAAAACTAAAAAAAATATTTAATCTTGGATTGAACGTTCTGTTATAGTTCTCGCTCTTTTATTTTTTAATTGACTTTCATCGTGCGTTAATGGGAAATTTTTTTTAATTTTTAAAAACATATTCAAGTAATTTAAGTTTTTACATTAATTTTTATTTGATTTAATAATAATTATTTATATTATTAATAAAAATCGTAGTTGATAGTAATTTTTATTTTTGTTGGTTGCACATGGAAGGAAGAACATGAACGATAATAATTGTGAATGATAACGTTGTAACAACTACTTCATAGTCATTGTCTCTCTTACGATGAACATAGAAACCAGAAACTAGAGTTATGTCAAAGTGTCAGTGTCATAAGGCTGCAACAATTTGCTTATCAAATATAAGGGTAAATTACGAAAACTACACCCGTTGAAATTATATCTGATTAAAAATTTATAACGATTCCTGTAAATTTATAAATATATCTATGAGATAATTATTGTAAATATAAATTTTTTTTTACTTAATTTAAATTTAGTCGA
Source organism: Sesamum angolense (assembly GCA_034509725.1). Lineage (NCBI taxonomy): Eukaryota > Viridiplantae > Streptophyta > Magnoliopsida > Lamiales > Pedaliaceae > Sesamum > Sesamum angolense. Next base: position 22,505,575 of record JACGWL010000001.1, read on the forward strand.
ACCAAACTAATATACACTTGCTATGTGATTGATCATTTTTTTTTTGAAATTATATACCAATCATACTGTAAGGGCATTGCACGTGTTATATAATTGGTTCAAGTTCGATGAAATCAAATTTGGTTAGGATTTCTTTTATCATTCCCAGTATATCCCTTATTTATGAGCAAAAATTTACTAATACGGCAAAAATTTACAAGTATACCCCTTTGAAATTACATGACACCCCCTCGGAGGTGTGTTTGAGTTTTGTAAAAGAGAGAAAGTGTTTCGGTAATTTAATCTAATTTTAAGGGGTGTATATGTAATTTAGTGTTTTTCAAATGTTGTGGTGTTGATATGTCTTTGGGTTTATTTTTTGTTTGTTGGGAAAATGGTGATGATGGCTTGTTTTGGACTATTACTACCTTTTAAGTGGCTGTTGTCTAGTCTTCTTGATATCCTACAAAAAAGTGTTTGTGTAATAAAAAACACCCCACAGTACAACTGTTTACTTACTATATATAGTGTTACTACGCTCATGATTAGTTTCAACACTTTGGATCTTTTATTACAAATTAATAATTGCACATATATTTTTAAGTATATATATATATATAATCCGTATATATAAAAATCGATGTGAGATGCCGCTGACTTAAAAGAAAAAGCTGGTGATCTGTACTATATATTAAGGGAGAGTATCTTTTCGATGTCGTTTTTATTTTTGGTTCTTTTTTTTTTTCTAATTTCCTCACACTAACTTCCATATTTCCATCACTATATCTGCAGGTGGGAAAAATTATTTTTTAAAAGAGTTATTTATTTTTAGTTGATATTAGAATTTTCTTTTTTCTCCTATTTTGAATATTCTCTTTCAATATTATTTATTTTTTATTACAATTATTTTCATATACTATTTTTCCTACAATAACTTGTTTTTATTAAATAATAATTAATTATTATAAATTTTTTGTACATATGCATCGAATGTGCCACATTTACCTAGTTTATAGTAGAAAAGTCGGACTGCTTTTTGTTTATCCTTCTTTTTGCTTAAAAACGAGGAAAATTAAAACAAAAATAAAAACGTGGCTAGACGTAACAGAAAATGGAGCATCTGGGAGGAAATTATATCTCAGATCAGATTTTATTAGACCACTTATTACATAATTGATATATAATTTTAAAAAAATTAATTATATTTAATTAATTTGATTCTATCAAATTTGATTTAAGTAAAAATCGAAGATAGTTATGGTCTGTCCATAAATATTGGACTATTAGTTTGGACCTTCATCTTTAATTTTTTTGAAACATAAATTGGGCATCAAAATTAGTACATCACATGGGATGTTATTGCAATGTTTGGACTGTCGAAAAGTCGGTGACTGAAGAACAAAGGTGTAAAATTGACTGTTTCCCAAGTAGCTAATTAATTAATATTCCCACCTAATAAAAAAAAAGAAAAGAAAATTGATATTCTCGTTATCATTTTGTAAGAAAATTATTAATTATTCAGTTGAGGTTAGGGGCTTTTTGCCTTTTTATTTATTTGTCTTCTGGTTGTGTGGATAAAAAGTTGAATAACTTTTTGCTATGAAAGTCCGTTACTTTCTGCAATTTTTCTTTTTCTTTTTAAATATTTTTCTATGTTTTCACATGCATTTTCACTGTAGTCAAGATTCTTCAATGCTTGATATTAAGTTTTTTCCTTTTTAATATTTAATTATGAGTAGGGTTCGTTTGTTTTCATTTTTTCCGTTATTATTAAAAACACTAAAAACGGGTAAGCTTATAAGTTCAAAATATCTAATAAGATTGAAAAGTGGCTTGTAAACTTTTTATTGGACGAACTTATAAGATAAAGGGTAAATTACAACAACCTCCCCTAAGGTTTGACATAATTACGAATACCCCATCGTTGTTTGAAAATTTACCAATACCCTTTGATTTTAGTGGCCGTCTAATAGTTAGCCTAATCCGTTGGTTTCCGTTAGGTTTTCATCCATTTTTTTATGGTGAACTGATTAAAATGTCCTTGTGGACTAAAAATTATAATTTTATTTTTGTTTTCAAAGAAATATGACTTTTTTATGGAATAAGTAGATAATTTTTTTTTATAATTTTTCAAAATTTTTCATTCACCCCGTCTATTTTCTTTTCATAATGTTTTAATTTTTTTAAAAAATAAAAAATACAGTAAGGGCAAAGTTGACAATTTCATACCTCCATCCAAGGATTACATAATTTCATCAAACATCAGGGGTATTTATGCCAAACCTCAGGGAAAATTGTTGTAATTTACCCTAAGATAAAAGGTAAGATGTTATGAGCTTATAAGCTCATTTAGAAAAAGAGTTAAGAGGTATGAACTTATTAATAAAATCTTAAATAAATTACTTCAACTTTGATGATACTGATTACGAAATTGTCATCATTAACATCTTATAAGCTCCAAAAACATCATAGTATTTTTAGCAGCCATTGTTTTTACAACGGAAAATCTTGATTCTTGAATGAAAAATGCAGTTGGTACAGGGCATGGGAGAAGTTCATACTAATATGGGCAATTTATTCATCATTCTTTACTCCAATGGAGTTTGGATTCTTCAGGGGACTGCCCAAGAACCTGTTCTTTTTAGACATTGCTGGTCAAGTGGCTTTCCTCCTCGACATTATCTTGCAATTCTTTGTTACTTACAGAGATAGCCATTCCTACAAAATGGTCTACAACCGGAACCTCATCGCCCTCCGGTCAGTCATTTCGTTTACACGCCAAGTGAAATTGCAGCAATATGTTTTTGCATGTTAACCGTTCATTTGTTTCGTCTCTGCAGGTATCTTAAGTCTCATTTTTTCCCTGACCTTCTAGGTTGCATGCCATGGGATATTATCTTTAAGGTCTGGCTGTCTGATCCCCTCAATGTTTTCGACATATCATATTCGCCATGGATATTTTCTTTTAAATTTAAGGAAATGAAGTAAATTTACTAAGCGGGATTGCTCGTATTACATCATTGAATGAAAAATTTAGAACGGACACCAGAAAAGTGTCTGAACTCACTCGTGATGTTATAAATTAGTATTTTAAAGTATCCTTCCTGTGTCATTAGGCTGACTTAGGTATTGTGAATATTAACATGCTAATTAGGCAGTTGGAGGAAAAGAAGAGGTGAGGTATCTGCTGTGGATCAGGTTGACTCGGGTTCGTAAAGTTACCGCCTTCTTCCAGAGGATGGAAAAGGATATCAGGATCAATTATCTCTTTACAAGGATAGTAAAACTCATTACTGTTGAGCTCTACTGCACGCATACAGCGGCTTGCATTTTCTACTATTTAGCTACTACTCTACCCGAAGAGAAAGAAGGGTATACGTGGATCGGGAGTTTGCAACTGGGCGACTATAGTTATGCACACTTCAGAGAGATTGACATTTGGAAACGATACACGACTTCTTTGTACTTCGCTATCGTCACCATGGCTACTGTCGGTGAGTTCTACTTTTACAAACATCAAGCTTAGTTTGTTTGAATTATCAGCGCGTACTTTTGGTTCGTCCATGAAGTTAGTTCAGTTTTACGCAATAATCCTCAAGTTCATCTAAGATGGAAAAACTATTCAAGAAAACCGTACTATATTAAAGTCTTCTACAATGTTTGGACTTATATCATCCTGTATGTCATGTTCTTGACCAGGTTACGGAGATATACATGCAGTGAATCTGAGAGAAATGATATTCATTATGATTTACGTCTCTTTTGACATGATTCTTGGTGCATATCTGATCGGTAACATGACGGCACTGATTGTGAAAGGGTCGAAAACAGAAAGATACCGGGACAAAATGACTGATCTTATAAAGTATATGAACAGAAACAGGCTGGGAAAGAATCTTCGTAATCAAATAAAAGGGCATTTGCGTCTGCAATATGAAAGCAGCTACACTGATGCTTCCGTTCTCCAAGATATTCCAATATCCATTCGTGCCAAGGTAAGGAGCTAAAAACCACACATGTGTTGCAAACTGAAGTTAATTTTTTCAAATGTATACCATAAAGTGTGTATATATGTGGATTTTGGCTAACTTGTTTCATTTGCGTGTAACTAAATTGAACTTTTTCAGTGATAAAGTCATTCACTTCTTGCAGATATCTCAGACTTTGTATAAGTCATATGTCGAGAACGTTCCTCTTTTCAAGGGTTGCTCCTCAGAATTTATCAATCAAATCGTAAGTTTCAATCTTTTTGATGTGTTGCTGAATGATCTTTGCGAGAACAGATGTTGTTTCTCTTGAGCTGATGAGCATTTTGCTAACATATTGTTTCCATGCAGGTGACTCGGGTGCACGAGGAATTCTTTCTCCCTGGAGAAGTAATAATGGAACAAGGAAACGTCGTTGATCAACTCTACTTCGTTTGTCACGGTGTTCTGGTACGAGACTTAAATGTCCTACGACGGCTGGCTATTTTTGTTAGCCATGATTTTTGCTTAAGATTAGACGACCGAAACTACTGTTATTTTTCCTTTTAAATACAAGATTAATTGATATCTGCTGTGTCTTGGCAGGAGGAGGTTGGCATTGGGGCAGACGGATCAGAAGACACAGTGTCGCCTCTAGAGCCCAACAGCTTATTTGGAGAGATTTCAATTCTTTGCAACATTCCTCAGCCATACACAGTTCGTGTCTGTGAACTTTGCAGACTCCTGCGGATCGATAAACAATCTTTCTCCAACATTCTGGAGATATATTTTCACGATGGCCGCAAAGTCTTGACTAACTTGTTGGAGGTAATCAAAGACTCTACTATTCTATAAGTCTGTGCAAAGAGCAGTGCATGTAATAGAATTATTGCGACAGGGGAAAGAGTCTAATCTTCGTGTGAAGCAACTGGAGTCAGATATTACATTCCATATCGGGAAACAAGAGGCTGAGCTTGCTTTGAGAGTGAACAGTGCAGCTTATTATGGGGACTTATATCAGTTGAAAAGCCTGATCCGATCTGGAGCTGATCCAACAAGAAGGATTACGATGGAAGATCAGCCTTGGTATGGATTCAACAGCTTAAAATCCATCCTCCGTCATTTAAATGTCTGATATGGAAACTAAAAACACTTAGTTTAAATAGCCAACCGGTGATAATTCATCAACTAGCGCCATTTTCCCTACAGATGTCACTTCAATCTTGTCTGAGTTATCTTTGAAGTAAATAGTGATATTCATTTTCCTGAACCAAAAATAAGACAGAGATAACCATAATGCACTACGCTCTTTTTTCCACAGCATCTTGCTGCATCAAGAGGATACGAAGATGTTACTCTTTTCCTTATACAAGAAGGTTTAGACATCAATGCCGAAGGTAACATGCTTTGCTTGAAATCATATTCAACTTGTAGAATTCATAAACATAGAAGGAGCTTATGGCCGGTGCTCTTTTGAACAGATAATTTTGGCAACACGCCGTTACTTGAGGCCATCAAGAACGGACACGATAGAGTTGCTTCATTGCTTTCGAGAGAAGGGGCCTTACTGAAGATTGATAACCCTGGTGCTTACTTGTGCACAATGGTCTCCAAAGGTGATACGGATTTGCTCAGACGGGTGTTAGCCAACGGAATTGATCCAAACTCGAAAGACTATGATCATCGAACCCCTCTTCATTTAGCGGCATCTCAAGGATTATATTTGATGGCGAAGTTGCTTTTAGAATCTGGAGCCAGTGTTTTCTCAAAGGATAGGTATTTGTGCTTGAAATGGCATCTCAAAAGAAGTGTCCGATTGATACTTATATACAATACCCCTCTCTATCTCTCTCTCTCTCTTTCAAGTTATGCTGCAGCTAAGATGTTATCTATGTATAATTTTGTCAGATGGGGAAACACTCCACTCGATGAAAGTAGATTGTCAGGAAACAAAAATATGATTACACTTTTGGAAGAGGCAAAAAAGACTCAATTGTCCGAATATCATGAATGCTCTCAAGAGGTCACAGGTACTTTACACTCCAAAATTCTGAGAATTTTTGACTAAATTTATGTAGAAGGCTTATATAAGTTCGCACATTTTATCAAATGCTTTTGGAGCTTATAAGATGTTAAGTATTATTTTAAAAATAAACTTTCAAAGTGTTGTTGATTATGTTTCCTGAACGTTTATTCTAACAATCAATCTCGTTGCAAGAACATGAATATAGTAATTCACAACAATCTTTGTGGTTGATTTGCTCTTTTGTTGTCAATACGCTTGTCATCCTCGAAACTCATGTTTCTGAAACAGATAAAAAACACACAAAGAAGTGCACCGTGTTTCCGTTCCATCCATGGGATCCGAAGGAGGGTAGAAAACACGGCATCGTAATGTGGGTTCCTAACACCATTGACGAGCTAATAAAAGCTGCATCAGAGCAACTAGAACTGCCAAACGGATCGTGCATTTTGTCAGAAGACGGGGGTAAAATTTTTGATATCGATATGATTTCGGATGGGCAGAGGCTGTATATGATCAATGAAACAGATTGAGGTTTCGAGCTAGCTACGGGGAACTCTTCTTGTAGCTTCGGCTTTGTATAGTCTTGGACCGAGCTGTAGATCAATATAGTTCCACTTTCTTGTATCTGTGTGTCTTCAGCTGCACAATTGGGAGGAACCCGATTTTGTTAATGTCACTTGTGCTATGATAGCATATATCTACGATTAAAAGCAAGAAATAGAATGTTTGCTAACGACTTATCTTGGTCGTCTAATCATATCATGCTCGTAGGGCAGGAAATAAGTCGAATCGAGTTAAGTGTATTATTGTTCGAGCTTGTTGGATTACTATAAATTAGAGAAATTGCATGAACCTGGTTTAATTAATAATGAAATTGAGCTCGAACAAACTTTAGTTGAATTGAACATGAGTCACGTTTGAGTAATTTTGATTTTTTATATATATTTAATAATTATTTTGGTAGTTGAATCGAGTTCGAGCCAAACTTGCAAATTCTATTAGATGAAAAATCAAATAGTATAGTTGGTCCTTTAAGCTTGCATTTATAATTACTTTAGTTCCTTAAGTTTATTTCTTGACTTTAATGCCTTTAAGCTTTAATGTTTGTGTTTATTCGGTGCTTCTAAACATTTTTCGGTCATATTGGAGTCGTATTTTGACTTTTTGGAGTGGAAAGTGGTTAATTTAAGTTTGATTGTCTTGCTTTAGTCCATTAAATTTGTAAAATTGTTAAATTAATTATTTTTAGGTAGAAAAGTAACTTTTTAGTATTTTTATATATTGAGTATGATGTAATTATCTTATTTATATATATACTATTATAAAGAAAAGGAGAGTTATAGACTCAAAGTAGTAGTTCTCATACCACTACACCAAAATTTTAAATACCAAAAATGTCCTTCTATATAAAACTTAATTAACTTTCAACTCATATTCAATTAACTACTCAATCACTTTTTTTTAAAAAAATAATTTCATGCAATTACTGCATTCACAAATTAAATTTACTCACTTTTATTTAATTTTATTGTTAACTAAAATAAAGATAACATATTAGTATTTATTGATGTAATGTATGTGGTACAAAGTTTTAATTTTTAATTTAATTCAAGTAAAATATGTATTGATAATTAATGCATTAGAATAAATTTACCAACGATTTTTGTATATGAAGTTGTAAAACAATAACAAAATTTAATATATAAGAATAAATTATGAGTTTTCAATAAAATAAAAATATTAGTAAATTCCTGCACGCAGGTACTACGTGCCACAGAATCTAGTACTATTATAAAGAAAAGAGCTCTTATAGATACAAAGTGGTAGTTATCATACCACTATACCAAATTTTTAATACCAAAAATGTCCTTTCATTTATAAAGCCTATTTAACTTCCCAACTTATATTGAATTAACTATTCAATCACGTCCTTTAAGAAAATTAATTCCATGCAATTGTTACACTCACAAATTAAAGTTACTCCCTTTTATTTAATTTTATTATTAATTAAATAAAAAAATAGCATATTAGTTTTAAATTAGAGTTTCCATTTTTGATTTAATTCAAGTAAGATATGTATTGACAATTGATGCATTAAAAAGTTATCAACAGTTTTTATAGGAACAAATTAATTATGAGTTTCAATAAAATAAAAATATTAATAAAATTATGTGCGCAGGTACCGCGTGCTACGATGTCTAGTATGAATAATGAAACGTGTGAAGATTTGTTAACATAGTAATAAATAACTTAACTTAAAATGAGTAGTTCTTCCTATTTTCATTTTAAGAAGTTATAGAATCTAGAAATATAATTTAAAAATCTAATTCCGTAATTTTTAATGTTAGGAGTTAAAGTAAGTTTTAAAAAGTTAAGCATTATGTTATTCATAACTTTTGTTTTTTTTTCTTTGTAAATTATGTCCAAGACAGTAAATAAATATGTATTTTTTTTTGTTTTTTATTATAAATATAAGAAAATTACGCAATATGTTAAGCAAAATCACTGATTTCAATTTTTTTTTTGTTATTTTTTCAGATTAGATGAGTTTTATAAATTTTGTTCATAACTTTTATTCTTTTTTTGGTAACTTCTAAAGATAAAAAAAGAAAAGAGACTATTTATTGTAAGTTAAGGAAGACATCATTATTATATTCATAGAACTCAAAGTTTTCATAATTCACATCAGATAATTACATCATATTCAGTAAACATAAATATAAGACACAAAAATATAAGAAAGTTATTTTCCATCCTAAAACAAGAACTAATTTGATAATTTTATAAAGTTAAGAGAATAAAGTGAGAAAATCAAACTTAAATTGATTATTTTATCCCCCAAGAAGTCAAAATTTGGCCACCTTTCCCTAAAAAATGGTCAGACAGATCAAACTGAGATAAAAATTAAAGTTTAGAAATACTAAAGTCAAGAAATGAACTTAAGGGATTACAGTGATTCCAAAATATAAATTAAATTGCATTCACATACCTAGCACATTGAGGTCTAGTATTATTTTAATCTCCCAAGTTCATTATTGACTTTAGTACCCCTAAACTTTAGTTTTTGTCTAAATTTGACCCCTCTAAATAATTTCCAATGAATATGTAGCCGGATTTTGGATTTTTGGGAGTAAAATGATTAATTTAAGTTTGATTTTCTCACCTTAATCCCTTAAATTTATAAGACTATCAAACTAGTCCTTTTTTTATGCATAATATATATATAATATATTATATATATATATATTATATTTTCGTATGATGAATATAATGTAATTATCTTATTTGAATAATGAAAACTTGAAACTCTTGTGAACATAATAATAACATATTGCTTAACTTAAAATAAAATAGTATCATTTTTTTCCATTTTCAGAAGTTACAAAAAATATAAAAATTATGAATAAATTTTATAAAACTTATCTAATATTAAAATATAATAAAAGAATCTATATTAGTAATTTTTAATCTTAGGTGTTAAAGATAAGCCTAAAAAAAATAAATCTTAACAATATTGTTAAATATTAACAACTAGGATTTTGAACAAAAAAGTTGGTATACTTTAACCCAGTTTATTTGGTGGATTTCATATATATAATTCATTTTAAGATATTTTTATAGAACTTTTTCTATAAAATAGAACTGCATATTTAGGAAAAACTTTTAAAATGAATTATATATAATATATATTATATATATATATATATATATATGAAATTAATCTAAAAAATCTAGTTAAAATATATATATTCCACCAATTTTATGTTCCAAACCCCATATATTTAATATAAATATTGTTAAAGTTTAACTTTTTAGACTTATATTTAACTCTTAAGATAAAAATTACTGACTTAATTTTTTTTTACTATGTTTTTAAATTATATAGTTTTATAAAATTTATTGATAATTTTAATTTTATATTTTAATATTTTATTCTATTTGGTGAAAATACTTTGGGTACTAGCGTAGAAGCTAGATATTTTATCATTGAGAGGATAGGCTAAGCCTGTAAAAGAGTCACCTCCGGGAGTAACCCAATCTTTGTGATTGGAGATCTCATGAGAAATGTTCAATGGTAAGAAACAGCCTGCAACGCGTGACATATATATAACACATTATTTTGAGGAGAGAGTACATAAAATACTTCATTCACATTCCTAAGGTGAAGTGCTATGAGTATATAATATTAGTTTGGGTTTTAACCCTTAATGAGACCAAATGTGGAATTTTCGACAAGGTGTGGATCATATATATTTTGGAGGGTTCACTTAAGTGAGAGTTGTCATGGGCCCATGGCTCTTGGACTAACCCTAGAAACATCTAAGCCTGGTAAAGAAAGATCAGAATCTCTCAACTTTTCAATATCTAGAACACCTTTATTCTCTATTGATGGTTTAGAATTTTTGTGAGTTGAGATTTAAAAAATGCATTGGATTGGTTTGTTAAGGGAGTAGAAATATTCCGAAAATTGCCTTCTTTATTCTCTTCTCTTCTCGAAGGTAATTTTTTTCAAAATAGGGTTAACTTTCAAAAATGAGACATCCATGCGAACATAAGTTTTCCTAGTCTAAGGATTATAACACTTGTATCTTTTTTTATTAGGAGCATAACCTATGCGAACACATTTTTTAGCCTTAGGGTCAAGTTTAGACCTCAATGTGCTAGGTATGTGAACAAACACAATGCACCAAAAACTTTTAAAGGAAAACCTAAATGTATTTTGGATGTAGGTAAAATTTTCTTCAAATATTACAAAATGTGATGTACTTGACGACTCGTGTTGGCATCCTATTAATCAAATAAAATATTGTTAAAACAGCTTCTCCCCATAAATACTTAGGAACCTGTATATAGAACATCATTGTACAAGCTACTTCAGGAAGATTGATAGGATGCATTTGATCACTCAATTACATGCTAAATTTGAATATTTTAGGGCTAGTTCATAGAATTAGCAATCAATTTATGCATCAATTGAGTAATTGATTAATATTGGCTCATTTGAAGGAAAAAGAGCTAAAATGGCCCAAATGGAGTTGGAAAAATCAAGGAAGAGAAAACAAAACAGATTTCAATGTTCAATAGGGCGTGATCACGCCCTATTCAAATTTCAAAGTTGTCCACTGATGGGAACACAAACTGACTTCAACATCAGTTAGGGAGTGATCACGCCCTATTTCGTATGCAAGGCTGTTTTGTGAAAGGAGCTTTGGAAAGTTGTTGAAGGAGATTTCTTTCATTGTTTATGAAAAATCCAAAAATCGCTGAGGAAAATAAAAGAGAAACGAAGGGAGAAAGATAGCATTCATCATCTGGAGCTTGGGAGCAAAGGAAGAATGAAAGTCGGCCTCGTCGATTAGTTTTTCTATCTCTTTAGCTTATGTTTTCTTTCTGTAATGTTTGATTTTGCTACGAACATGTTGTGTACCTAAATCCATTTTCTGATTCAAGGGAAATGTTAAACCCAATTGTTATGTTTTGAGACCTTGATTTTTATCTGATTCACTTAGTATTTCTTGTTTTGATTTATATTTTATGAAATAATTATTATTGATAGAACTGTCATTCGATTCAATGTTAATTGTTTTACTGCCATCCTTGAGTTCAGTGATCTGTAATTGTCATGAATAAATGGTACAAGTAGCAAGCAAATTTTTTGTGTGCTTTGCATGATTTATTTGTAGGGACAATAAAACTAGATTAGATGATTGCAGCTATCTCAATTGTTTGATTTAGGTTTAACTATTTTTATTGATGCAAATGCTATTATTGAATTAGTATGGAACGCTATTGTGCCCAGTTGTGAGATAGTAAGTTTTGATTTAGATGCTTGAGTCAAATCAATTATAATAGGAAAACAGAAATTTATTATGGCTATCCTAATAGATTTCAAGGTTGAATGCTTGACTGTAAAATTATTCTTATGCGATCAATGATTAACATAGCGATTGGGTGACACATTTCCTTAGGTCGAAATTCTTACTTCTTGATTTCTTTCAATAATTATCTTTGCTTTCTATAGTTTATATTAATTTGTAGTTAATCTGAATCGAAATCCCCCCCAATTTGGTTATTGCAACTGAAATGAGAAATTAAATTGTAGTTCCCTAGGGATTCGACTTGGTTCTACTACTACTACTACAGTTGTAGGATTAGTAATTAATTTTGTCGGCTTCGACAATCGATCAAAGTTTTGGCACCGTGCCGGGGAACTACTTTAGTTTCTTTATTTCATTGTTATCTTTTCTTTGTTGCTAATCTCTTTTACTTGTATGCCATGTTCTTCTCGCACATGTGAATTGCAGTTCAACTCTGAAATTGAGAAAACCACGTGTCATTTGAGGAAGGAGACCAAGTAACAAAGGATTCGGACGAAACTTGACTGTAGGAGGAGAATCCTTCTTTGAGGAGATTGAGACTGAGATGGAAACCAATAACCGAAGAACCATTAAGGAATTGAATGCACCAAATTTTGATCAACAACCTTTGTGCATTACACATTCTGATGCTAACGATTATTTTGAATTAAAATCTGGACTAATGCATTTAATCCCCTCTTTTCATGGCCTTGCAAGGAAGGACCCGCACAAGCATATGAAGAGTTCCATGTAGTATGTGCAGGAATGCCCCCGGAATAACCGATAGCCCCATTCTCGTTAAAAAGATAAGGCGAAAGATTGGCTTTACTATCTTCCTTTAGGTTCTATTGAGACATGGGCAGATATGAAACTACAATTTTTGTAGGGATTTTTCCCAGCTTCTAGAGCCAGCCATTTTCGGAAGGAAGTTTACGGGATTAGGCAGTTGAACGGAGAATCATTATACGAGTATTGGAGAGGTTCAAGGAGCTCGTTGCTAGCTACCTGCATCATCAATTCACTAAATCACTTTTGATTCAATACTTTTATAAGGGGCTCTCAAGGATGGATAGGCATATGGTAGATGCAGCTAGTGGAGGAGCTTTAATTGACAAAACTCCAAATGAAACACAATATTTGGTCTCCACCATGGTTGAAAAAATATAGGCAGTATGGATATCACATAGACAGAGGTGCCCTGAGGGTGAACGAGGTAAGCACTAATGATTTGGCAGAAAAGCTTTCAGAATTAACTGTTTTGTGCATCAATTGGCTGTAAAAGATAGTTTGTGGGATATGCTCAAACACTAGACATCCAACAGACGCATGCCCCGCACTAAAAGAAGGGGTAATGCCGAACGTGAATGCCGTAGGAGGATTTCCCGGGCAATCAGTATATGACTCCCACTCTAATTCTGCAATTCGGGATGGAGAGACCATCCAAACTTCAGTTATAGAAATCAAGCGAGCAATCAAAGCCACACTCGTAGCCTTCAACCGGTCTGCCCCGTCACCTGCACAAACTCTATCTAAGCCGCCAAACTCAGGTTTTGAGTCCAAAATCCCTTGCTCTTACGACTCAACAAATTTAACAGGACACCACGGAGGGCTTACAAGAGACAAGGGCAAGCTTGCAACACTTAGGCAACCAAAACTCTCAGCTCGCCACATCCATTAGCAAGTTGGAAGCTCAAGCATTTGGAAAGCTACCCTCTCAAACAGAAACAAATCCAAGGGAGAATGTGAGTGCGATAACATTTCAAAGTGGAAAGGAGATTTAACCAGCTGGACCAACACCAAAGAAAGCTAGAATAGAGAAAAAATGCTCCTGATGACACCCATGCATTGCATATAAAGTAGACTCTAATCTCGTTCCACCTTCTCCATCTAACACTTGTGCTCTTCCATTTTCCTGTAGGATGTCCAAATCTAAAGAAGAAGAGCATAAAAGGGAAATTTTGGATACTTTCAAGAAGGTGAAAATCAACATTTCGTTGTTGGATGCAATATAAAGCAAATTTCAAAATATGCCAAATTTTTGAAGGAGTTGTGCACCAATAAGAGGAAGTTGAAAGACAAAGAAAGAATCATCTTTGGTAAGAATGTTTTAGTTGTTATCAATCGTAAGTTACCTGAAAAGTGCAAGGACCTGGGTATGTTCACACTCCTTTGCATAATTGGTAATAAATGAATTGAACGTGCCATGCTTTATTTGGTGTGTATCTATTAATGTCATGCCATATTCTGTTTATCAAGCATTGAACTTGAGTACCCTACAAGATACGAATGTGATAATTCAGTTAGCTGATCGTTCTTATGTGCATCCCATGGGTTTAGTTGAAGATGTGTTAGTGAAAGTAAATGATTTATTGTTTCCTGTGGATTTTGTACATTCTAAAGATTGGAGTAGAAGGTGTAAACAATCTCGCATCAATCTTGTTAGGTAGGCCATTCATGAAAACTGCAAAAACTAAGAGTGATGTACATGAGGGTACTTTATCTGTTGAATTTGGTGGGGAAATTATGAAGTTTAATTTCTGAAGCTATGAGATACCTTAATGAATTGCAAGCACTCTACCCAAATTGATGTGATTGATTCAGTTGTGCATGATGTTGTAGAAGAACTTGTTGGGACTGAATTTGATTTAATTATGGAATTGGATGAAAATGACGTAGAGGATGATTTTGTGGAATCACTAAGTGAAGTATCGAGACCTCCATTACTTGACGAGTCAAATTACTCCACTACGCATACTAAATTGCTACCATCTGTTTTGTAGGCACCCAAGTTAGAACTCAAGCCTCTACTGGAGCATTTGAATCACATCTATTTGAGAAACAAAAAAACATTGCCAGTCATCATATCCAGTAAGTTGTCAAAGAAACATGAAGAGAGGTTGGCACACTCCTAAGAGAACATCGCACCGCAATAGGATGAACTTTAGCTGACATCAAGGGAATTAGTCCGACAATGTGTATGCATCGGATCTACTTGGAGACAACACGAAGCCATCCCGTGAACCGCAAAGAAGGCTTAACCCGATGCTATCAAGAGAAACAACTTTCACATGCCCTTTCGGCACCTTTGCATTCAGACGCATGCCTTTTGGGTTAGGTAATGCCCTAGGTACGTTCCAATGATGCATGATGAATATCTTTTCTGAGTACATTGATAAATGCATCGAGGTATTTATGGATGACTTTACTGTATATGGGGTTCATTTGATGAATGCTTGAGTGATCTTGCAAAAGTTCTTAGAAGATGCATTGAAACAAACTTCGTACCAAATTTTGAAAAATATCATTTTATGGTAGACTAAGGCATTATTTTAGGACATGTAATTTCATCACAAGGCATTGAGGTAGATAAGGCAAAAGTTGATTTGATTGTGAACTTACCTTACCCCAAGTGTTAGGAAAATACACTCATTCTTCGGACATGCAGGTTTTTATCGAAGATTCATCAAGAATTTGCAAAAATTGCTCAACCACTATCTCGATTCTTGCAAAAGGATGCAAATTTTGTGTTTGGTGGAATTGTCAAGAGGCATTTGATGAGTTGAAACGAGCCCTGATTAGTGCACCCATTATCCAATCACCAAAATTGGAGTATTCCGTTTGAAATCATGTGCAATGCTAGCAATTATGCGGTAGGCACTGTTCTTGGATAGAGCATCGAGAAAACACATCACGTGATCTATTATGCCTCAAAGACTTTGGATGCAGCAAGGTGCAATTACTCGACTACTGAAAATGAGCTTTTTGCTATTATTTTCGCATTGGATAAATTCAGACCATACTTGCTTGGTTCTAAAAGTGGTGTTTTCTGATCATGCAACACTTAAACACTTGTTTTGTCCAAGAAGGAGTCCAAACCTCGATTGATCCGATGGATCCTACTACTCCAAGAGTTCGATCTCACGATCAAAGGCCGCAAGGGGTTAAAAAACTTGGCAGCCGACCACCTAAGCTAATTGATAAGGGAGGAAGATGACACGCCCATCTACGACAGTTTCCCTGGTGAGCGTCCATTTAAGATGTAAGGTATGATTCCTTGGTACTCTGTCATTGTTAACTATTTGGTAGCTTATACCCTGCCCACTGATCTTAGTAGAGTGCAAAAAAATAAAGTTAAAAGTGAGGTGAAATACTATGTGTGGGATGACCCTTATTTGTGGCATTTTTGTTCAAATCGAGTTGTAAGGCGTTGTGTACCCAATGATGAGCATAAATCGATTCTAACTTTCTGCCATAATTTTGCATGTGGGGGTCATTTTGGTCCAAAGCACACAACAAGGAAGGTTTTAGATTGTGGACTATATTGGAATACCTTGTTTAAGGATGCTTATGAATTTTATAAAAAGTAATAAGTGCCAAAGAACAGGAACCTTATCCATAGAAACGAAATGCCACCAAACCCCAATTCTGATAGTCGAAATATTTGATGTGTGGGGTATTAATTCTATAGGTCCATTCCCATCATCTTGTGGGTTTTCATATATACTCTTAACTGTGGATTATGTTTCAAAATGGGTGGAAGCAAAAACCACCCGGACTGACGATTCTGCTGTTGTTATAGATTTTGTGAAATCTCATATTTTCAATAGGTTTGGGGTCCCACGAGCAATCATCAGTGATCAAGGGAGCCATTTCTGCAATCACGCAGTGGAAACCTTATTCAAGAAATATGACTTTCACCATTGCGTAGAAACGACCTATCATCCCCAAACGAATGGCCAAACTGAAGTGTCAAATCGAGAAGTGAAGTCCATTTTAGAGAAAACAGTAAGTCCCGAAAGAAAAGAGAAGAAAGGATTGAAGTCTACGCTCAGAGGAATTGTGGGTGTATTGAGCCTATAAAACTTCCATAGGGATGTCCCCCTACCGTTTGGTTTTTTAAAAAGGCATGCCATTTACCCGTGGAAATTGAACACAAGGCATATTGAGCAGTACAAAAATGCAATTTCAACATGGGGAAAACAGCATGGAGCGGAAGCTACAATTGCAAGAGTTAGAGGAGTTGCGCTTGCATGCATATGAAAACACGAGAATTTACAAGAAAAAGACAGACATTTCACGACAGTTTCATCTCGAGAAAACAGTTTGACGTAGGACAGAAGGTCCTTCTATACAACTCTCATTTGAAACTCATGCCAAGTAAATTGTATTCTCGCTGGATTGGTCCGTTTAAGGTGTCTAATGTTTTTCCATATGGTGCAGTAGAAATTAAATGCTTCGACACGGGAAAAACATTCAAAGTCAATGGCTATCAGTTGAAGCATTTCTCATTGATGATAATATTGAAAATCTTGTTGATATAGCTTTAGCACAAGCTCCACAATCTAACAATGGATGATGAGATCTCCCTTCGAGCATAACGACGTTAAATAATTGCGCTTGTTGGAAGGCAACCCAATTATTTTATTTGCTTTCTTTTCAATTTCTTATGGTTTTCTTTTAATTTTTAGAATTCAACTTCATTCATTCTGCAGATTTGACCTCTATATAAAGCGTGCTCACGTCTTATCCAAAGCCAATAGCTGCACCGCCAGTTTATGTGCAATAGAGTTCACAGTGAGATAAGGCATGATCACGTCCTACCTCAAATCCGAATATGTCGAATTTCATCTTCTCTACACTTACATTACTGACTTGAAGCTTTGTTAGGCGTGATCATGCCTAAAGGAAGGCTCAAATCTATCAATAGGAGGATTTTTTTTCTTTTCTTTTTTCCAGATATTATTATTATTATTATTATATTATTATTATTATTATTATTATTATTATTATTATTATAAAAGAACACAAAAACAAAAAAATAAAAAATCCAAAAAGGTTACACATGGGCACCCACTTACCCTCTTCCCCAAATCACAAATCCCTAACCTAGATCTTTTTTTTCCTTTTCATAGTTGCAGCAACGCCATCCGTTGGGGCCGTCTCCGTCGAAGCCACCACCACCATCGCATCGTCGCCGCGTCACTGCCGAAACCTCGCAGCTGTTGTTGTTTCCATCACGGCACACGCCACTGCCATTCTCTCTTAGCCACTGCTGCTTCTCTGCTGGAGTACACCCACCACTATGCCGTAGCCACTGCTGTCAGGACCACCAGCCGCCACCACTATTTCTATCACCATCGCCGCTGCCACCGCTATTTCGCTTCCCACCATGGTGTGACCCTGAACTAAAAGCGGTCAACGAGAGACGCCTTCCGTCGTCTCTCCATCCACCATAGACATCGTTTCCGTTGCTGCTACACCGCCGGTGTCGTCCACAGCCCCATCTGACCTGACTCCCACCCCATTCCACATCGAACCACTCCGGGGCATTTATTGCGAGAGAGTCCGTTTCAGTGCCTCCACCAGAATCCCTCCAACAACGGAATGAGAACTTGAAGGGTGCCTCACTTTTACAACCCGGGAACACACAAAGAGGTACTTTGTAATTAAAACTCGACCCCATAATCCCGATAACTTTTTCCACCCTCCGTCATTGATCGAATTGGGCATACATGACAAAGTATACTCATTGTTTTTTAACATGCCATGGAGTTACTTTGTTCAAATTCATCGTCCGTTATTTGTGGAATTAATTTGTGAATTTTATACTACATTTATGTTCACTAAGCTTAACCCATTTACACTCACTGCACCAAACATTGTCTGTTTTCGATTGTTGGGTAAAGAATTCAAGATGAGCATTAATGATTTAATTTAGCCATGGGTTTTGTCCACGATGAATACTTAGCAACACAAGCTTACCGAGAATCTCTAATAGATTATGGACCTTCCGAACCTATCTCTGTGTGGAAAATACTAGCATCTGGTACTTGGATTTATCATCCGAGTCGATCAAAAGGTCTGAATTTGCGTGAGTTAGAACGGGTGTATTTACAGTAGTTTCTAGCTTCTAATTTTTTTGGGCGTCGTGCTTCGGCGGGAACTTGTGCTAAAGTTGAACTATTCTTTATTTGGAGCATGATTCATAAGGTGCATGTAAACCTAGGTGCTTGGCTTGCTTCCGAATTCCATACTGTTGCTAAATCTTTCAAAAACTTATGCCTTGGACATTTAATTACACATTTAATCGTGAATTTGGGTATTTTGAATCTTAATCGTCATGACTTGCATGTGGCTTGCGAGGAGGAACTGTTGGATGTGGCATGCTTACACCGGATGCACATTTTCGACCGTCACCAAGTCCCAAGTGGGGTAGGATATGCTGATCTTGATCCCAACGAGCGGCCTAAGCACCGTGCTCGTCCACCTCAGTCCGATTCCCACGAAGATACCGGGGCTCGTTTGACCTATTTGGAACATTCTGTTGAGTGGCTACATCGCAAGCTTGATGTAGTTTTTACTAAGTTGGGGGACTTATACCCCCACCACTCGGAGTCTAATGACTTCCCTCACCACACGATTCATGGACGTTTTCTACTTATTTATCGCTTCTTATTTCATTATTATGTGTGGTCTTTTTTGCATACATTGAGGGCAATGTATGTACTTGGTGTGGCGGGAGGGGTGTATTGATATAACAGTGATATTTATTCTTGGTTTGGAATTTTTTTGATGATAATCATTGATTGGTTGGAGACATGGTTTGTGCTTAATCTTCTTGCAATGATGGTGTGGCAATCATACTGGTGTGGGAGAAAATTTTTCCTATTTTTCTGTGGTTTCATTGTGGAGAAATGATTGGTTTTGAACTAAATTTTTTAAAGACACCAAAACTTGTGCTTGAATTTAATGTGTCTTGAGATGAAATGTGGGAATTATTCCGTGGCTTGAACTAATTTTCCTGAATGTTGTCATGTAATATCTCTGAAACTAATAGAAATTTGTGGTTTAAGTTGAGATAAGTAAGAACAGATGGCACTAGTAGCATATAAAAATTTTGTGAAATGTGTCCCATTGATTGCATTAAACAAAAAATATTAAAAAATCAACACTAAAGCCTTTGGGTGAGATTTTGAGCCAAAGCACTTGCGTTTAATAATGCTCATACATTTCTTTTATTGAGGGCATCAAACTTAGTGTATGCATTCTAGAACTTGCGTGTGTAATACATCTTGAGACCACATTTCTTGTGAATTGGTGTATGAAAGTGATAAGGGCATTTAGGAATATCCAATTGACCTTGAAAAGAGCCTACCAAATAAATTCACCATTAGAAAACTCTTTTGAGCCTTGACCTTTCTTTTCTTGGTTAAACCACGTTACAGGCCGATTATCATTTTCTTGATTATTTCCTAAAAAGAATTTTTAACCCATTCAAGAGGATGGTGATGATTGGGTTTGCTTGCAAGTTTATGTGGGAACAACATGAAATGAAATGACTCAAGTAGCTTACAACAGATTCATAGTTTGCTGGAAGAAAAAAATAGAAATGAGGATATAAAAAGAAAAAGAGAAGAAAACAAAAAAAAGGGGGAAAAATTCAAAAAAAGAAAAGAAAAGGCAAAAAGTTGAATTCTTTCAAGAACTTAAGTCAGGTTGAAGAAGAAAAATGAGTCGAGCAAAGCAAGCAATTAACATCATCCTTTTAAACTCATAAGCCATAATTTGACCTCTTCTTGTCATACCTTGTCCTAAAGCCCCATTACAACCATGTTAAGACCCATTGATTTATGCACTGATTTGCATTCTGTAGTGGTGGAGATTTGATTTACAAGCAAGTCTATGACAATGACACTCTATTGTTTTGATTTGAGTGAGTCCCAATTTCCTAAACACTTTTCGAGTGACATGAGTGATGCCCTCGTGAGAGTGTTGAGACTTGTTTCATTTGAATTTAATGTAGTTAATGGGATATTTGTGTGTTGAATGTGTGCTACTAGTGTATGTTCTCATTTAAATTGCGAAGACATATTAGTTAAGAGACATGCTTGATTTATATGAAGGGAAGTTTGGGGATTGATCACTTGAATAATTCATATTTTAGCTTGAGAACAAGCACAGTTTTGGTGTGGGGGAATTTGATAGAATGCATTTGATCACTCAATTACATGCTAAATTTGAATATTCTATGGCTAGTTTATAGCATTACTAATCAATTTATGCATCTTTTGAGTAATTGGTTAACATTCATTTGAAGGAAAAAGAGCTAAAATGACCCAAATGGAGTTGGAAAAAGATCAAGAGAAAGCAAAAACAAATTTCAATGTTCAATAAGATGTGATCACGGCCTATTCAATCTTTAAAGCTGTCAACTGATGGGAACACAAACTGACTTTAACATCAGTTAGGGTGTAATCATGCCCTATTCCGCATGCAAGGTTATTTTGTGAAAGGAGTTATTTTGGAAAGTTGTTGAAGGAGATTTTGTGACACCCCTCTGTAATCCCATTTAGTTACCCTCAGAACTCATAATTATCCCAATAAGATAACCGACAAAATCAACATTTGACAATCACCTCAACGGATTACATACTTTATTAGAGTTTTTAACTATTACAAAATATAAGACACCAACTCGATCACAACGTAATGCTCTTGTATCCATATATCTAGAGCTCCCAAATTAGAATAGCACCGCTGACCCACCTATACGGCTGACACTGGCTTATGATCTATCTCCTGAAAAGAAAAATATACGACAAATTTATGAGTTGTCAACTCAGTAAGTATAGCCTTTCAGTCTATATATATACACAAGCAACAAGTCAAGTATAAAACAATGATACCAACATAATCAACACATATTACACAGTATAGCCAACTCATAATAAAACAATCCTCTTCTCCTAGTTTGCTTACCAGAAGGTGATATAGTGTTTTTTTCCACCAACTCAACCTCACCTTTCATTATATACATGAATCCCCTTGACAGCCGGCTCATCATTCTTGTTTCGCATCATAGCTCTTTCAATTCGCTTCATAGCTCTTTTCATATCGCATCACAGCTCTTTTATATCGCATTACTGCTCTTTTTCATATCGCATCATAGCTCTTTCTCATCGCATCATAGCTCTTTTCTTTTCATTTGCCACATAGGCTATTCAACAACATCAAGGGGTATTCACATCACATTATATTCAATTTCCACCACTCCCTCAATTCCACATATCACCCTCCTTGTAAGCAGTTATTAACGTAAAATCATATATAGACATATTCCTATTTACAAACACCAATAACACATCATCCAACCAATATAATACTTAAATATATTCTCATTTTGCGTGCACAATATCATCATTCCAGTTAAATCATTCACCACGGATACACTTTCAGATAAATTAGCTTCAGCATGAATCACAAATCTATATAAAAGTAATAGCACGAAGAGAGAAAACATATACAAATAATACTAATTATTCACTTGTACAATTCCATATAATAATATCTTCTCGTCAATCACTTTCTATTCGATTTCCTCCACATTCAATTACAAAACCCCACAATCATTTAACCAACATTCGTGTAGCACGATCACAATTAAGCACATAATAGCAATTCCACAGATATGCAGATAATCTTAATCACCATCAACATCCATTAACAAGTATACGTACCATTCATATTTCACCCATATGAATATATACACAAATCCAACAAGCAATACTTATATTCACACACATATATATATAAACCAATTAGCTATACTTACCTCACTTTTCCAATTATGTAAATAGTAGAATGATGTGTACAATCTCAAACGTTGTTCCCGTGTCCTAAAATGAGGTATAAGACGTATCGTCAGTGAATCGTCGATATTGAAGTTCTTTCAAAAAGCACTAGATTACATTCATACACTTCTCACTAATTTCTGAATATCTCCTTCTATAAAATTCGGATCTTTATTCCGTTTTCTTCTACATAAAGTAGACTCAATTATCTTCCATCAATATATATTCTGATTTACTAAAATCAGTTTTTATATTTTATAAATTACCCTTACAGCCCCTGAATCTACAATCTTCACAGAATGAGCCCTAATCACTAAGTATATCATAACTTTAATTACAATCGCTAAAATTAGAAACTGTTTTAGTGTAATAAACTAGACATAATAAGCTATCCAATGATGTATGATTTGTATTTTTAACCATAAAGGTCAATTTTATAAAAATCTGTCCTTTTTATGAAATTGTTTGTCCTTGACAGCATCTCTGTCTCAGATTATAAAATTCCCTCAGACAAACATACAATTGATAAAGATTCAATTTTTACACCAAGTATTCTCATGAGTCTCTAATTGCATTTACAGCAAGAATCATACAATTTAGATATGTACATAATTAGTTATTCAAGTTTTAATACAACCTGGTCCCTTTAGACAGCAACAGATTCAAACCTTGTTATTTTAAAATTCTCTGAAAAATCATATACTGTTCCAAAATTTACCAAATTTTCACAAATATAACTCCTATGTATCTAGTTTCAATTTACACAAGAATCATTCGAATTTAACTAGTAAAACTCTACTCACAAGGTTTTAATTACACCCTGTCAGATTACCGCAGAAACAGAGCAACGGAATGTTTCCTCCGTTTAACCCATCAAACGACCGATTTGGTTTCTTCTCAAAACTAGAAAGTTTTAGTACACATATAAAGTTTCTCCAGATTCAAAAATCATCAGATTTGGACCAGTATAACACTCTAAAACCCCGATTTACAGAGACTATTCAAAACAGAGTCTCTGCTGATGCCTTTCTCCCATTTAATCGGTTCATTTTCATCAATTTCACTCAAATCCAGCGCCTACCCGAATTCAAACAAGAGAATGAACAATTCTTACCAGATCAGATGTAGAAATTTCCTTATTGTTGTGGTAATAGAAGTTCTTGCTCTTCTCTTCTCTCCTCCTCCTTCTCTCTCTCTCCCTTTTCTCCTCTTTTCTTCTCCTCTTTCTTTCCTCTTCCTTTCTCTTTTTTTCTGTACCCCTCCCGTCAGGTGTGTGTGTGTGTGCTGTGTGTGTTAGTGTGTGTGAAGGATTGCATGGATGAAATGTTGGGTGGCAGTATGTATTGCTTACCACTCCCTCTCTTCCTTTTTTTTTTTTAATTCTAACATCCTACTATTTTTTTAATTAATATAAATTTCATCCCAACATTATTCCGAACTCCAATTTACTCCGTTCAAGTTTTAATATAATCAAAAGTAAATATAGAATTTATGTACTAATTAAATAAATTTCATAAATTTTTACCATTAATCCCACAATTATGTATTAAAATTTTGTGGATGTTACAGATTTCTTTCATCGTTTATGAAAAGTCGAAAAAAATTGCTGAAGAAAATAAAAGAGAAACGAAGGGAGAAAGAGACCATTCATCATCATCTGGAGCTTGGGAGCAAAGGAAAAAATGAAAGTCGGCCTCATCGATTAGTTTTTCTATCTCTTTAGCTTATGTTTTCCTTTTAAATCTTTGATTTTGCTAAAACATGTTGTGTAGCTAAATTCCTTTTCTGATTCAAAGGAGAAGTTGAATCCAATTGTTATGTTTTGAGATCTTGGTTTTTATCTAATTTCACTTAGTATTTATTGTCTTGATTTATATTTTATGGAATGATTAATATTGATAGATCTGACAATTCAATGTTAATTGTTCTACTGCTATCCTTGAGTTCAGTGATCCGTAATTGTCATGAATGAGTGGTACAAGTAGCAAGCAAGTTTATTGTGTGCTTTGCATGCTTTATTGATAGGGACAAGAAAACTAGGTTATTGGAGCTATCTCAATGTTTTATTTAGATTTAACTGTTTTCATTGATGCAAATGCTATTATTGAATTGATATGGAACGCTATCATGCTCAGTCATGAGATAATAAGTTTTGATTTAGATGCTTGAGTCAAATCAATTACAATAGAAAAACAGAAATTTATTATGACTATCCTAATAGATTTCAAGATTAAATACTTGATTGTGAAATTTTTTATGCGATCAATGATTAACATAACGATTGGGTGACACATTCCCTTGGGTTTGGAATTCTTACTTCTTGATTTCTTTTAATAATTTATCTTTGCTTTCTATTAGTTTATATTAATTCGTAGTTAATCTTTAAACGAAATCCCCCCCCCCCCCCCCCCCCCTGGGTTACTGCGACTGAACTGAGAAATAAAATTGTAGTTCCCTAGGGATTCGGCCTGGTTCCACTACTGCTACAGTTATAGGATCAGTAATTAATTTTGACGGCTCCGACAACAGGTCAAAAATGCCTGTTTTTTCTTTCAGCAATTCCATTTTGTTTAGGGATATATCTACATGTAGATTGATGGTGGACACCTTTTTTCTTTAAAAAATTTCCCAAGCACCCAATAAAATATTATGTTCCATTATTAGAGCGTAAAATGCCGATTTTGGTTTGATATTGATTTCAATCATTTGTAAAATATTTTGAACAATCTTTCCACTTTACATTTTTCATTATCAAATATACCCAATAAAACAGTGTATGGTCATTTTGTGAAAGTCACAAATCATTTTTTTCTTGTGATTGTGCTAATATTTTAAGGTCCCCAAACATCAGTATGGATTAAATATAATGATTTTGAAAGCCAATATGATTTTGTGATATAAGTAGCATGACTACTTTTAGACAGAAGACAACTTTCACAATGAAATAATGAACAATTCAAATTTTTAAACAAAATGCAGAATAGATATTTCAGATGAGGGAAACTAAGATGTCCTAATCTAAGATGCCAAAGTATAATTTGTTCATTAATAGAAATTGAACTACTTTCAAAACCTTGAGCTTTTTTTATTAATGAAGGAGTTGTCACTGAAGTAGTGAAGTCCTTCTATCATTCTAGAACTGCAAATTATCCTCCTCGAGGCCCAATCCTGAAATTCACTATTAGAAACAAAGAAAGTAACACAACAATTAAAATCTTTGGCCAATTTACTTACAGATAAAAGATTAAAAAGAAGTTTAGGCACGTAGAGAACGGATTTAAGTTCTAGGTTCTCAAATTTTAACTATGTATTTTCTAGTAATAGGTGAAAACCTACCATCAGCATTTCCAATATTTCATCAGTGGAAAGGTGAATAGGTATGAAATAAGTGTGAAAGAGAGGTCATGTGATTTGAAGCTCATGAATCTATTCCAAGGAGCAGAATTTAAACAGAAGACAAAACATTAGGCTTTCTACATGTTTGAGCAAGAAACATTAAGAATACCAAAAGAAGTATTGGATTTTAGCAAATTGAGAAGATGAGCCACCTGCACTTTAGTGAAGGAACTTGTTTCGGCTTCATTTGCAGAGGGATGAACGCGGCTAAGTCTGTCACCAGCCTTTCTAGCTTTCCAATTTGTAGATTTTCCATGAAGTTTCAACTAATTTTCCCAAGTATGTTGAGGTTTGTTGTAGTGATCACAAATAAAGGTTTTTTTATTAGTTTTTTTTATTTTTTATATTTGTCCTTCAATGGTTGGCAAAATGCTAGCATTTGTATTAGATGCAACAAATGCAGAGGTTGCCTGCATTTGTATTTTTAGTGGATATGCCAACAATACTTCCTTTAAGCATAAAACTCTACGATTCTCCTCTCTTTGAACTTCAGCAAACACTCACCAATTAAAGGAAGAGGTTGCCTGCCAATTGTTCATCCTCTTACCTCATCAAACTCAAATATTGAGTCCAATGGAAACTTGAAGATATGGTTAACCTCCACCACCTTCTTGTTGTGTAATCAATCATCCATAGATTTTTCGTTCATAGTCATTAAATAAGTCCAGGTCTTGCCATACCCTTTTTAATAACTTGAAGTACTTTATGATGTTATCTTCTCTTTTTTGAATATCTCCAAGTTTTAACGTCAATTCATAAAACTTGTGATAGATTACCAAAAATCAAAGTACATCTTTTTCACATTGTCCCAAAGTTCCATAAAATTCATAAGCCACTTCATAAACATGGAGTTTTCTGCCTCTCAGGTGGCACAAAGCATCTGATTTTTTCAGTTCGTTCATAGTGCTTGTTATATACCCAATCTTTCCTCTACCTTAGATCTACTTTCGCATGGATTGAGACCATCACAAAAAATTATCTCCATTAGGTCGAATGGTCATAATCTGATTTGAGTGTGAATCAGATGCTCGATTTTCAATAGTTCTGAATGAAATATTAGGATGGATTTGAGAGGAATCAAATGAAATGTCCGACATGTTGAAAGCTTTCAATAAACTAAGATTTTAGATTAAAATCAACAACCAAATTGGCTCTGATACCATGAAAATAGAGAGTCGGATTGGAACAAAGTCATATTGATTTGGTTCATTGATTCTATGTTATACAACAACACACTATATTGGTCCTTTTTTTCTTATTTTTTATAGAAGGAAATACAGAGATCAAGGGAAAGAAAGACTACAATTATTCTAGGCCAAATCCCATAATTTAACGAATTCTAGTTTTTTCAAAAAAGAAGAAAATATTCTCTAATCTAACCAATATGAATTTAATCTTTCCCAAAATCTTGCCACATCTCCCACTTTTGCGCATACTTGAGCATTTAATATGCTGTGGTTACACGTTGTTGGGTTTAAAGTTTGATTTTGTTCTTTCCTTCATTTGCATCACTTTCCAAGTCCAATTAAGTCATTTTTACTCTATTTTGACCATGGTGAAAGGCTTGGTAATGGTGATACCAAGGCACGCCATTTTGTGCTATTTTTTTTTGAGTATATACACGCCATACAATTCAAACACCTTGCCTAATTTTTTAGCCCAACCTTTAATTCAATTATATTTTTTTTACCAAAAAGATAATTTATAAAAATTTAGACAAAACAGGCTGAAAATTTAGGGCTTTACACATTTCCTAAAAGTACAAATGAGAGAAGATAAAATATATTATATCGGCGACACTACAACTAACAACAACGACGACAACAACAACAATGCAGGTGGTTGCGGCACAGGCGTTCTTCTTGGCTGAATTTACGTTCAGTTATATTTATTTATTTTGTAACTATTTGTAATTTCATTTTACAATTTACAACTATTTTTTGAATTTACATTCTTTAGATTATGTTAAAACTTATTTTTTCAGTTTGATACTATCGCAATATTTAGAATAAATGCTTCAAGACGAAAGGATCCTGGCTAGAATTATGGTCTTTGCTAGAATAAAAAAATTTTCCAACAATATTCAATGCAATTTTTGTGGGAGGGTATTTAAAGGATGAATTACTAGATTTAAATAATTTGTTAAAGGCTTTCGAAATGAAATCATTTGTGAAAAATATCCTGAACATCTGAAGGAACAAATAAGAGAAATCATGAAAATGAGGTACGGAATTATAGATCAAATGAATGGCATTCCCAATGTTAATATTGTTGTTGAAGAAGTATATTGGGGGCGCTAAACAACCAATATTGTTGGTTCAATATCTCTTGATCTAGTGAAGGTTCGTCTACTGCGTCAACTACGCAATTAAAGAAGTAAACACAAATTAGTCTGATCAATTTGAACTTTAGAAAAGAAGCTGATGAGGTACCACAATAGATGAGGGGGAAAAAAGTAAGTGATGAAGCAAAGAAGCAACTAAGGGAAATACGGTTCAAAAAATTAGCAGATAGATGTATGATGTTGGCCTCCCTTGCAATGCTGTCAATTATAAAAGTCTTGGGCCAACAATCAAAGCCATTGGGCATTATGACCTTGATATGAAGCTTTGTTCTTGCTATGAAGTTGGAGTCAAGTATTTAAAAAATTTTTTTTGGAGCATACCAACAATATCGAAAGTTTGGGGAGAGAACTAAACAAATATGGTTGTTCATTATGATAGATGGGTGCACAAACAGAAAACACAGGTCATTGATTAATAGACCTAAAAGGAACCAAGTTTGTTTAGTCCGTTGATGCATTATCCTATTCTTACATAGGTGAAAAATTATTTGAGTTGCTCGAAAAATTTGTGCAATGAATTGGGGAAAAGAATATGATTCAAGTTATCACAGATAGTGGAAGTGCAAATGTCTTGACGTGAGATATTTTATTTTAGAGTTATATCTTATAGTATTATATAGTACACCTAAACTTTCTACTTTTTATTTAGTTATTTTTTAATTTGATATTATTTTAATACACACGATTTTTGTTAGAAGCAAAATATTCGCACTTATATTGGACCCCTTCTACAACTTATTGCATATGATGTTTGAAGACGACTTCAAAATTTCAAATTTGAAGAAGAAATCAAGCTGTGATGATTAATGGCTATATCTACAATAGGTCGCCGCTCTTGTATATACTAAAGCATCGTTTACATTGGATATAAGGTTACTTGAGTTAAATGTATTTTAAAGCCCAGGATTAATTATATGTTGTTTACTTTGGTGTATTGGATATTTATGCAAAAATTGATTATTTGGATGTATTATCAATTATTTTAATTAAATTTACCTTATTACCCTTCCTATAATTCATCAAAAGCCCTAATTGTGTAAAAATCGCTGAAGAAGCACTCTTTCCAAACAAAATAGAAAGATGAAGTTAGTGCTGGGTTTAGTATTCATAATTTTTTGTTCTCAGGGTTTGATTAAACCAAACTAAACAAATATAAAGCATTTGTGAACAACGGTCATACATTTTTTTTGAGGTTTTTGGGCTCTTCTCAACATTAATGGTAAAAAAAATTACCTCAACTAAACTTCATCTTCTCATAATGACGAGCGTGGAAAAGCCTATGTGATGTCTGAAAAATGAGTATACCTCAGGTATACTTGTGCTGAAAAAAAAAATGAAATGAGAGGGAGCAAGTGAGGTTATTAGTGTAATTGTCAATACAAAATTAGAGGCTATTCGAATACTTTGCAAGCTTTTAAACCCCTTTGGCTGGGTTGACTTATACAGGTGGAATAGTAAAACATGGCAGGCTTGGATTCCAAACCCAGGCCCAGATACGTCCAAGTAAACATCATAGATTCTATTAGTTTACTTATACAAGCTAATACAGTCAAGTAAACATGACCTAAAGGATTTCATTGCTAAAGTAGATATGTTTAGGAATCCAAAAACTAGATTTTCCACAGCATTTGTTACTTTGAAGCCGTTTCATATTAAAAAAGCTAACTTAAAAAAGACATGCACTTCAAAAAGGTGGACAAAAACAAGTGAAAAAGAGGCACAATAAAATATTGTGGCAAGCAAAATGTTGAAGCCTTCTTTTTAGAACCACATTCAAATATTGAAAGTAGTCAGTCTATTGGTCAAGGTGGTTCAGTTGGTTAATGGAGGAAAAATTCCTCCAAGTAGCTACATTTATGAAGTGGATAGGGTTAAGGAAGTTATAATTGCCTCATCCTCAAATTTTAAAGAGAAGTTTAAAAAATATTTTGAGATCATTGATGCCAAATGGGATATCCAACTTCACCAACCTTTGCCATCTGTCGATTATTACTTAAGCCCTGAGTTTTATTATATAAATCCGAGTGTAGAACAAGATAAGGAGGTCATGAGGGGGACTATTTTGGCAATGTAATTTATCAATGTTTGAGAGTATATTAGCTTAATGTACATTATATTTAGAATTTGTAAAAAATAAAATAAAATTGAATTTTATGTAGATCCATACCAAAGGAAGAAATAAGTTGAAGCAAAAACGTTTAAATGACTTGGTTTATATCAAGCATAATAGAGCTTTGAGAAAACATTATGACGCCCATGATAACATTGATCCAATTATCTTAGATGAGATTGATGAAAGCAATGAATGATTGTTAGGAAGATTGAATCTTAATGATGATGATGATGAAGAGAATGCTCATGTGTTTGAAGATTGATGGTACAAAAAATATACCAGGATCTACACAAAAAATATTTTTAGATCTAATATAGAACAATTACACTAAAATATAATATTTGAGTTCCCCCCCCCCATCTCAATGATACTGGGGTATGTATAATACAACCTTACACTAATTTGGTAAGTCAACCTTTCTGTTTTTTCTTTAGCTTCTTTCCTTCTTCAATATCTTCCTTCCCTGTAATGTCAACCTTTGCTCCTTGAATCTGGACTCCTTTTTTGGTTTTTGTTCATTTAAGTTGTTCTTCTGGTAATCAATGCATTTGAACCTGGACAACTATCTACATTTCATATATAGTCCCCTGGAACTTGGACATATTTGTAGATTTAATTCATTAGAGAAAATCATGCTACTTACCATATCACACTTAATCAAATAACGAAAAATACGATTTAATAATTATTCATTATTTAAGTTGTCATTTTCATAAAAGTCAACCATTCCTATTCTAGGTTGATGTTTTCCTCTATCAATAACTACCCAATTCCTAAATATCCTTGGGATATTAAGGAATTAAAGTGGATCACAGGTTTTCCTATAGACCTTTTATTGGTTAAGGTGCAGATAGCAAAAAATTAGCATAAAAAATAATTTCAAAAGTAGTTAGCCCCATTGTCGTAATTAGATGGTTCCACAATAGTAAAAACATATTGCTTCTTCAGAAGCTAGTTCATTTTTTGACGAGAATATAAATTGCAAGGCTGAGACTCACATGTTAGAGTGCAAGATGATGTCGGTGGTCATGACTAGAAATTTTGTTGCTTCTTAAACCTTATTTTGTGGTTTAACGGAAAATTTATTCCGTTCTTTTTGTTCTCTCCGTATGCACTATTTATTTTTTTTATTTTTTTATTTTGAGAAATTTTAGAATTTTTCATACACACTCCTTGATTTGGAGTGTCTTGTTACATGCCTCAAGTAAATTTTGTTTGTTCTTTGGCTTTAGGCCGTTCTATTGTTTCGTTATTAGCTTTGGGGTGCTTTTTATACGCCTCAAGGAAGCCTGATTGTTTATTAGCTTTGAGGCATTCTATTATGCGTCTCAAAGAAACTTGTTTGTCATGGGCCTCGGAGCAATTTATTATGTACCTCAAGGAAACTTTTTGTCATAGGCTTCGGGGCGATTTATTATGCACCTCAAAGAATATTTTATTAATTTTAGCAAAAAGTTAATTTTATGAATATTGGGGGCAAGTGGTTGCTATGGACATTCTACACGATATGTGTATTTTTCTTTTTTGCTTTTTTAATTATTGTTGCATCAACAAATTCATATTTTAGCTCAGATGTTTTAGAGTGTGATCAAGTTAAAAGCGCCAAATGCCGCAGTTTCACCTTAAAAATCTAATCGCGAAAATAAAAGAAGAAAGTTAAAGACCGGTCAATGCAAACAAGGGGAGAGTCGGAGCATTCGTACCATCTCCCCCTCCAAACAAAAGATAATATTTTTTATTATGTGTTGTCTTGCTATGTGGGTGCACCCATCATAACAGATGTCATATATACAATAATATAAATCTCCTAATCAAAGTAACAACTAAATTACAAGACACTGTGATATCTTCAATATCGATGACCAAACTCAAATGGCACTTAGAAGCAAGCTTTACCCTCCATGAGAGGATACACCTGCTTTCTTGTGTAATTTTGTTATTACTTTCAAGTATATTACAATAGATGAGGGTTTCACAATTAATAGATATCAACATATATATAGATGATAATACAATTTTTAACTAACAATAAATCGAGTCCTTTATTTAATTAAGGATAAATAGCAAAAAATAATTGCAGAATGTAACACACAATTGAAATGATTATTTGGCAACCCAAAAACTTATCTCAAGTCAAGAAAAAATCTTTATGGTAAAACTGAGTAGAGATATAAAAAAATTAGATATTTGCAAGTTGATTATTTAGTTCACACAAAACTCAGTTTATGCACTCATTACCTCAAGAGCAAAAGTTCACAATAGTTGTACCCATTAACTGTGATATTAAGGTTTTTCTGATGTCACACTCCAAACTAAGTAAATATATGTAGAAGATCATAAAATGATTGATATAAAAAAAAAAAAAAAACATTTTCTGTTGCATCTGAAGCTCGAGATATATACTAGAACATAAGATGTTTGATATTAATATTTCTTGGTATCACATCCCATTCTAAAAATATATAATATATTTTTCATTTTAGGTTCCAAATTTTTTTATCCCAAATTTCTAAAGAGAGAAAATTTTGGGTTTCCTAATAGCTTTAATTCAAAGTACTAATAAGAAAATTTAACATATAACTTATTACTCATAAAATAACTTACCATCTATGAAAAATTGAACATTAGCTGCGCACAACCTAAAATGTATTATTGGCAGTGCATTTCAGAGAGTGAAAAGATCAACTTGAGTTAGAGAAAGCAAGGTTAGAAATTGAGACGTTAAAGTACCTGACTAAATTACCAACTAAATTATGTAAATTACTTGTACCTCTTGATGCTTTAGAAGATGATAACCTTATAGTTTTGTTGGGATTTTCCACCATATTTCTTAAACTCGAAAAAAAATCTAGTGATTTCCCACAGAGGGCGCCAATTTGATGGTACAAAAAATATATCGGGATCTATACAAAAAATATTTTTAGATATAATACAGAAGAATTACACTAGAATATAATATCTGAGTTTTTTTCCCCTATCTGAATGATGAATGGGGTATTTATAATACAACCTTACACTTATTTGGTAAGTCAACATTTCCGTTTTTTCTCTAGATTTTTTTCTTCTTCAATATCTTCCTTTCCTGAAATGTCAACATTTGCCTCCTTGAATCTGGACTCCTTTTTAGTACATTTGAACCTAGACAACTATCTACATGTCATAAATAGTCCCCTTGTACTTGGACCTATTTCTAGGTTTCATTCATTAGAGAAAGTCATGCTACTTACTATATCACACTTAATCAAATAACAGAAAGTATTATTTAATAATAATTTATTATTTAAATTACCATTTTCATGAAAGTCAATCTTTCCTATTCTAGGTTGATTTTTCCTTTATCAAAGATGATGATTTAACTTGGGAGATATTGCACGAGCTTCAGGAGTTGATGAAGATGTCTATGTTTTTTGCCTTTGGCATTCAAAAGATTTAAAAAACACTGCCAAAGGCATCTTTATCATAGTTAATAAATAAAGGTTCTACTTCCTCTAAATCCACCATAATTCGTCTTCATCTTATTGATAAAGAGGAAGAAGAAGAAGAAGAAGTTGATCTCATTGACACGGATAAAGAAGATCTTCGTTACTACAAATCAAACAGTGATAGAGAGGATAAAAAGAATGGTGACGACGGAAGAATTGGAGTTTGATTGATGGATATTTTATATTTCTTTTTATTTTATAACGATTATGTAGTATTTGTTTAATGATCTTGCATATTTGAACTCTTTTTTTCTCTCTCTCTCTCTCAAGACTTGTTATTTTGAATATTTCTTTTATACAATGATGATTAAAATAATTCTTGTGTTTATATTTCATTATTGGTGCGTTATTGATGTGAATATATATATTGACATATGGAATATATAACTTATTTATGTACATATGCGTCGTGCTTTAAAATGGCGCCGCCCGCACCTTGCACCATGGCTCTAGGGGACCCTTGCTCCATGACGGGTTGTGTGCTTTAACAACTTTTGTCAAAACAACTCCTGCATTGAAAAGATGTATAATTAAAAATTCTACATAATAAAATCAGTTCAAATTGCTCTCATTAAACATTCATAGGAAAGTTAAATTATTTACGATATACATCCAATAAAACTTAAACCCATAACTGGTTTTGTAAAACATAAATAAGGTAATATTATTAAACTTTGATGGGCATGATTGGATATTCTGAAATCAACCATTCATGATCAAAGAAGAAATATTGAAGAAAAAATATATCAACAAGAAAAAAGAATTATCGTATTATCTTAAGAGATGTTACCATAATCACCTATAATGGATTAAATGTTTACAATAAAACGGTAAAACTACTATACATACTGATGCCCCTCAAATATTTTTTCTCATACCCAAAAGTTAAAGAAGTGAGTCCTATCACCTAATGGCCCATGAGCAAGGTAATTAGGCCCCAAAATGTGTTAATTCTCACTAACTTGACAGGTCCAACAAATGAGCCTAATCTAACAAAGCGACTTAACATACAATAGAGACGGCAGGCTACACATATTTTCTGACAACATAAGCAACATCATACCAAAAGAACTCTAACTAAAACCATATAAACAACCTGCAATGAATTTATCAAGCAACAGGAAAACAACTCCCCAAATTCTCGAAGTTGACTGTGCTAGACCTCCTCAAATAGTCATAACTTTTTTTTACATAAGTCCAAATCTCAATCCAAGTGTTCTTTTATCTGTTAACTAACATGTGCAGCTTTCCAACAGTATATTATGTGCTCAAACTACTTGGTTCCACGATTGCTTATAAATAAAGGGTTTTTGCAGTCATTTGGTAGCTAAATCTCTCATGCTCTCAACCTTATTTTCTCTCGATTTTTAGCTCACTTCTACACTCCATACAAATTTCATCACTTTGGATTCATATTCAATCATTTTTCTTATAATTTATTTATTCAGTAAAACTATTATTGACTTAAGTATCAAAATATTAATCTCTATTTTACAGGTTAATTCTCCATTAATCTTAGTATTTTTGTAAAAATTCTTTGACCCTTGTACTACGACTAGACCATGGTATGCATCATTTACCTTAATTGAGAAGACTATATATTTTCTCCACAATTAATCATTATTCTTTCTATCATCTTAAACTTTTAAATAATTTGATCGTTTAAGATTCACCAGCCTTATTAAGAAGTTCTCAAATTCTGATTAATTTATTATTAATCTCGAATTTTTTTGAGACTTAAACTAAATTGAGCATTGAAAAATTATGGTAGGAACCAGTTTACCTTCTCCATCTTTTTGTTCATATTGGAGGCTAACTTTAAGGAAAAAGACGTACGTGTGATAGGGAATTCCTTAAAAGTGATTTTGTGTAACTTCAAAATTAGTCTTAGTATGTATGATATCTAGAAGTCTTATGTCAACTAACTACAAATTAAATAATAAAGTAAACATCGTAATTACACATGTTTAGGAACTCTATTTCTTGTGTAATGCATAAAGAAAGTAAAATATAAATGCAACAGAGAATTTTTGGAGTATCACACTCTCTTAGGTTTTAGCAAATATATATGAAAATATTTTAGACACCTAAATATACCTGACTCATATATATATATATATATATATAGGGTTATGTGAATAAATTATTATTATTATTATTTTTCTTTTTTTGTGAAATGAGAGTAATATCATGATGAATTGCTACGATCAATAATATCTTAATCTAATGATTATAAATAAATTTTTTTGAATAAGTTCAAAATTATAGGTTTGAATTTCATCGAACGTGTGTATATTTGTATCATTTTATATGAATTTAGGTCATGTTACTAACTTATTTCATAGTTTAAATAATAAAATTATTTTTTTCCGATTTACTATTTGTTGTGTATCTATCACAACAATTCATTACCTTAATTTTAATTAATTTGAATTGTTAAGTTATTTCATATCTTAATTCAAAAAATTATTGGTTCTAGTTAATTAAGAAACAGTATTGCAATATTAATTTAAATTAAAGAATACTCAAAAGATATTACAAATCATACATACAGTCAGTTCATACAATCTATACAGTCCAATCGAACAATTGTTTTATTTAATTTTGCTTAATTACACACATCTATGTGTAAAGTTTTTTTTTGTTTAAACATCGATGCATGTAGTAAATTACAGATAAATTATAACTACATTCATTAAATTTAATATAACTATAAATATTTTTTATTATTCAAAAAATTATAAATACTCTTTAAAGTATGTCTTAGTTTCACAATTAAACTAAACCTGCCAATTCTTTAAAGTATGTCTTAGTTTCACAATTAAACTAAACCTGATTGGCATTAATGTACGAGATTGTGTAACTTGGATTAGTAAAGTATTTTTCCACCAAAACATAGATGCAATAAGAGGAAAAATTAGAATTTTAGTCCTATAATTTATAAGGTGTGATATTTTTTTTATTGTGTACGAGTTGATTTTGTAATTTAATCCTCTAATTTTATAATTTTGGCAATTTTAGTCCTTTCCTGACCTGAAAAAGTGCATGTGACTTGCACATGACTCTTTTAAATTACAATCTTAATCCTATAAATCAAATTGTGCAGAACTAAAAATGTTAATTTCCCTAGTTACAAGATTAGAAATGCTAACGCTTCCTAATTTACTAGACTAAAATCACAATTTAATTAGGTCATGTGCAAGTCACATGCAATTTTCCTACGAAAATTAGCCAAGAAAAAAAGGATGAAAATTAGCGAAATTTGAATATTACATAATTAAGTTATGAAAACTAATTCACACAGGACTAAAAATACCACCCTTATAAGTTACAACACGAAACTATCATTTTTCCCCAGTAAAATACTTTGATGCACACTACAAGAAACATGACATTTATCGATGGCTAGTTACCATGGTTAAATATTAATAATTCTAGTAAAAAGTTATTGGCCACGCAACAGTTACTGGTCATGATTTTTATGATTGTAGCTAATATATTTGTTGTAGCTAAAAGTTATGGATAAAACATTTGCCATGGTAAAAATAGTTTTCATGGTGAATATGTTAAATTTTTGTATCACTTTTTATTTGATCGTAGTTAATAATAGTTATTTACCACGACTTTAATCCATAATAAATAAAATTATAGGCAAAGTAACTTTTTTTCTAGTGGGGTTGGTTGAGTCTGGCACAGTTCTCACATCTTCCCTTCCTTTTTCAACATACTAGTTGTTGTGGCATGTTGTTCCTGCGTGCATATAATAAAAAATTTTCATACTTTAAAATATATTATAAATAAGAGAAAAATATACAAATCAATACATGACATTAAAAAAAAAATTAATTTATTAATTAATGTATAATTTGAAAAGTGAAATGAGTTAATTATCTTATTACTTAAAGGGCAATGTTGACCTTACAAAAAATTGTGCGGCAGTATCACTAACCACCGTTTGTGAGTATGAAACTCATTTTCTTTTTATATTAGTATACCTTCACCCGATATCTACTGAAAACGCCTTTTTTTACAATTTTTCTCGTTTACACAAGAAAGAAAAAAAGGAAAAAAGAAAGACAAGTTGATCTCTAATTTTTAATATTTTCTTCAAATGTCCTTTTTCTTTCTTTCGTTTTTATTTTTAATCTCATATTTTACCATATTACTGCTCGTAAATTGGAGTAACTCTTGGGCCAAATCTTTTAATTCACTGAGTTATTTTAAATATTTGTTTTCTAAGTCATATTTGAGTTCACATAAAAGAAAATTAAATATTTATTTTTTTCAAATTCTTCAAAACACAAAACAAAAAATTAAAGTATATAAATACTTTGTTGCAATACCCTCCCGGGCCGGTTATCAAACCTGTTAGATTAAACCTTATTTTGACATGTAGGCTAAAAATATTTAAATTTTATTTTATTTATTTTTTAATGGAATTAAATTCATTTTGACCCCTGTGATAGAAAATTTAAATATCAAAATCACCCTTATGTTATGAATAATCACTCATACAACTCCTTGATCAACCTGACCTCAGAGACTTTTTTTTTTTTAATTTATTTCCATATCACAGGGGATGTAATTGATCATTCTCAATATCATAAGAGATGTTATTGAAGTTTTTCCTTTTTTAATGTAATTGGCAATTCTCTCCCAAATGTTGGATTAAAAATATTTTTTTTGGATGATTTGTAATATAAATAAATTGTCCAAATGTACTTATACCCTACCACAATTCAAAACTACGTAAACATACCTCATGAAAACTTTAAAACCAATTTTTAAATGCACCTTTGCATAGGCAGGAATGAGACGAAAATCACTTTAAAAAATAATATCATTAGCAACAGCACAAATTTCTTGCAGAACAAACAAATATCAAAATTTATTGTTAATTTACATTAGCAATGAATTCAACAAGAGAAATAGTTACTTGATATTAATTTAGCATCGATTTTTTTTTGTTTATTGACTTTACCAGAAATTTTACTAATGAAAATATTTATTTGTAAAATTTTAGTGCAAACTTTTCAAATATTTTGTCAAAGCTAGGTACGAAGTTTTGCAACATTAAAATTCCTTTCTAATTAAAGCGAAAAAATATTTCGTTTATAATGCTAATTTCAAAATTATAGTAACTTAAAATTCTTATCTTGCTAAATTTATTGCTAATTACCATCCAATTTACTTTCCTTTATTTTTTTTTGAAAAATATTAACATAATTTCTTGTAGTGAATTCAATTTAAATTCTAAATCTAAGGTTCTTGATTCGATCAATGTAGCCCTGTGATAGAAACGAGATATTAGGGAATCCGAATCACTCGATCATTGTGAATAGAGAGGTAGGTTTTAGTCTCACAATTGTATTTTTAACGACAATTGGACAAAATTGCAATCTTAGTCCCATTTAATAAGGGCTTTTTCATACATAATATTTAATTCCAAAATTTAAAAATTTATTTATTTTTGGTCCTCTTTCAAATATTCCTTCTGAAAATAATCAAAGACACATGGATGTGCATGGTAATTATCCGTTGCAATTTTTAATTAACTATTTATAAATGCATATATATATATATATTTTTAAAAAACATGTATTAGTTAATATACGAATAAAGTTATAATATTAATGGAGTTTTTCAAATGAATTATTAATAAGTTCATGACTATATATATACAATGTGTTAATTGATTAATTATATAAATTAATAAGTAGAAGTTAATTGAATAAAATAAAAAACATTTAAAAAATTTTGACAAAAAAGATTAAGTTGAATTACTTAATTTTCAATTATAACTAATAATTCTTTAGAGGTATTTCATTCTGTTTTGTTTTGCAAAGCTTTTAGCCCTAATTTTGGTGAGAAAAAGTACTTCCATGTTTATACATGTTAGACACGTGTATGTTTTCGCTTAACAGTAATGCATTGACAGACATGTCATATGCACATCTCGATTTCATAAAAATTGTAATTCAAATTGAGTTTAGTCGAACCAAATCAATCACATAATAAGTGTGATATACTTGTCATTTGATTGGTCACTTTTCAAAACTATACACCAATCACATAATATTTCACAAGCTGAAATCATCGCCGTCGTGAAGTAGCAGGGTTTAGTTCGTCAACTGCCACCCATACAAGACAACTCTGAGAGGATGAAGCCTGATCGGTATTGTCAATTTCAGAAAATAGGGGACATAGCACTTAAGATTGTTTTATTTGAAAGATGAGGTAGAAAGGTTGATTCAGAAAGGAAATTTCAAGGAATTTTTGAATCACAATGGAAGAATGAATAAAGTTAAAGAACCAAGACGGGATAGTGATGACCTCCCAACAACTGGAGATATTGGTACCATATCCTGAATTCAACGACAACAATGATCGAGTGTTAGCTATTTAGTGTAATTGAGCGTGTTGAATCCTAAATGGGTTAGGAGGTGTAAAGTGCACACTTGTTTAGGACTTTGACTCATTAGGTCCAAATCAAGCGGGAGTAAAAGTGGTTGCGCCCCCTTGTGGGGTCCTGGGGGCAATGTTCCTGGCTGCAAAAACGTAATCACGAGCGGATAAAATACGTTTTAGTTTGACCTGCCCATTTGGACATAACCGTTCAGAGCAGTTTTAACTACTTATAACTTCTCTTGTCTAGACCTATTAATATAAACCATATCAGATACTTTTGGACATACTTGAAAAGTTTCGGTTTTCTCTTCTACAACCAAGAAGGAAAAAACATTCTCTGCATCTTATCCCTGAACAAATTTTGTGTAACCCGATGACTTGTGATAATGGTCAAAATATTATTTAAAAAAAGTGATTTCCAACATAATTTGCAGATTATATCCAGTCATTCGATCACCTTTTTGTCTAACATCGAGTACAGGAGGTTGCACACCAAGGAAACAAATAATTAAGGAAGAAGGGTAGAAAACCAAGAGGTTTAGTACTTAGAGGCTTCAAGATGTATTAATTTTCTTATGATCTCTTTCCAAGGATTAAAATGTCAATCTTTCTTATCTCAATATCAAATAAATGGTCTTTATTACTATTTTGCTAAAAATAAAAAACGACATCCTTGAGTTGTCATACGCAACACCCCTAAGTTTAAGAAAATAAAAGAAAAATTGCTTCCTTAAGGAGTTATACGCAACCCCCAAAGTCAAAAGGAAAATGACTTCTTAGAGGTATCATACGCAACAACCTGAATTCAAAAGAATAATGACTTCCTTGAGGTGACAAATGCGACAACCCGAAGTTAAAAGCAAATAAAAGTAAAGCATCCTCTCTAAGGTGTCATAAGAGACACCCAAAGTCAAAGTGACACTCAAACCATTCTCTAGGGGATTCTACGACTTCACTTTAAAAATCATCTACTGAATTAATAAAAACTGAAAACCCCACAAAGAGATAAGATCAAGAAAGTATGAAATAAGGGGGACAGAGAAGAAACCTCTGCCGTGTGACCAAAATTCAGATCGAAGCGAGAATCTTCAACCAGACATAGGTCAAGGTGAGAAGCAATTTGGGAGTCAAGTGGAATGGTTTAGAGCCACTATATTTCTACTAAACTTGATAATAAATTTATATATGTAATAGTGGGATGTTGGACCGATGAAATTAGGAATTGACATGCTCGCACGTAGACACCCAACAAAGTGCAATGCGACGCAACTCGATGCAGTGTAACACAACATAGTGCAACGCAACGCAACACAATGAGACACTACAAAGCACGATGAGACGCAACGCAACAAAGTGCAATGCGACACAATTTCGATCCTCGACATAGTGCAACGTGACGTGACATAGCACGACGGCGAAGAAATGCAATGGGGCACGAAAAAGTGCGATGCGGCCTAATGCTAGATGACGCAGTACGACTTTTTGCTAGGCCTTCATTGTGGCGACAGATGACCTCGACCAAGTGAGAATAGTTGAAGCGAGCTTGAACCAGGCTCGGACCTAAGCGCATTACCTCAACCTAAGAGCTTGCCTCGGCCAGACGCAGGTTGAGGTGGGACGCCTCGAGCCGTAGCAGTGTCCCACTCAATTGAGATTTCATCATTGCGCATAATTTTCAAGGGAGACAAATCATGACCTAACCCTCGATGGGTGCCTAATAGTTCCCCAAGTGCTTTGTCGACTCTTGAAAGCTAACTAACATAAACCCTAGAAAAGAAATGCAACAATGATAATATGGGAGGAGGAAAAAAGAATTGCCTATAAGTTGAAAATACCTCTCCTACCCATGGAAGGGTATCTGAAAAGAAAATCAGGGAGAACGTAAAAAAATGAATAGGGTAGTTATTACATATAGGAAAGTCACAATCGAAGCAACATCCTAATACAAGCCCGACTAGAAGAAGAGGCCGAGATTATAGTTTAATTCCTATATATC
This sequence comes from Sesamum angolense, assembly GCA_034509725.1. Classification (NCBI taxonomy): domain Eukaryota; kingdom Viridiplantae; phylum Streptophyta; class Magnoliopsida; order Lamiales; family Pedaliaceae; genus Sesamum; species Sesamum angolense. Next base: position 22,547,773 of record JACGWL010000001.1, read on the forward strand.
CTAATGATATTCAGAAATTTGGGGGTTGATGATGGAGGAAAGAAATCAAGTCAAATAATGCAATGATGACATTTTTGAAAAGGTAGGTCCAAGTTAAACTTACCAAACTGGTGTGGTGCAGTGAATTACTAGAATAATCCCGACCAATAAATTGTAGCCATGCAATAGAGGGTAGGTGATGGTTAAAGTAGTACTTTATTCATACCTACCCTAGATAGCATACATTTGTAATAGTACAAATACCCCCCCCCCCCCCCGACAAAAAAATGTGGGATTTGGAGTAGGTTTAGGAACGATTTTGCTTTGTTTTTTTTTAATGAGAGATTACTGGTTGAACAATATTGAACCAGATTTTGGAACAACAGTGGAACGAGAGACTTTCGTCGTAATAGACAGTGCTCCTAATTGTTTGGAACGGATGGGCCACAACCATTCTTAATTAGCAATGGCTTTCGTACCACTTGTTCATATACCGTTCCTAAATATATTTAACTATCTAAAACGTAATTTACTTTTTTGAAATAATTTTTTTAGAATGATTTTATTTTTGTATACATTTTGGAACTGTCATTGTAATACTATCAATGTTCGAGTGATATATTTTGGATTGGGCTTTTGAATTAACTTTGGAACATTTTTGTCCTTTATTCGGAATAAATATTGAAACTGTTGGATCAATGTTGTACAATGTGTTTTGGAACAATTTTCGCACCACTGTGTCCAACAAGATCTAATTCATTTTTTGGAACGCTATGATATGTGGTAATTAATTTTGGAACGGTATTTGTTTAAACACATTCACAAACCGTGCAAAAGTCCCCTTTCTAATTTGTATTTTTGTTAATTATTTTATAGTTTTGAAATAATAATTAATTGGGTAAATTACAATGGGCTCCCTTGAGGTTTGCCATAATTACAAATACCCCCTCCTTGTTTAAAAAATTACAAATACCCCCTTCAAATTTAAAATAATTGTGAAGTCCCTAAACAATGCAATGGAAATCTCAATTTTACCCCTATTTTTTTTATTATTAAAAAAATAAAATTTAAAAAAATTCGAAAATAAATTTGAAGAAAGGTAAATTTCTATTTTACCCTTTATGTTATAACCATTCTTAATCTCTCCCGCTTCTTTCAAGTTCATCTGCCAAAAACCCTATTCTCCAAAAGAAAAATCCTTTCAAATTCTCTCAACAAAATCGCTTGTCTTACCGAAGGTGAATGATGTATTTCTTTGGCGTCGTTCACTGAAGAACAAGAAGAAGAAAAATCATATTGAAGGCCCAAGGAAAAGTATTTTATCGTCATTCACCTAAGAAGAAGGTATGCATGCTTCCATCCGTTGCTTTGATCGCATGTGAAAGTTGTTTTCTTGGTAATTTTGGTTCATTCAAGTTGAGTTTTTTCTATTTCTACAAGAAATCAGTTTTTTTTTTTTTTGTTTTTCGGAGCGAACCCGACGTATATTTCATGGGTTTTCTCATTTTTTATTATTTATGAATAACTTGTAGTTGAATGTATATTTTGTAGTCTATGGTTCCGGAAAATATGTGTTTGCCCAATATTTTCAGATTTTGGAGGAAACCCTAATTTTTATTTGTTGATTTCTAGTTATAATTTGGGGATTTTTGAAATTTATCAGTAAAATTACGTTAACTATCGAAGAAAGAAAGTTATGAATAGAATTCCATTACATTTTCACCCTACAATTTTTAAATGAAGTAACAGAATATATGTTTGTGTTGATAGATTATTTGTGTGTCGTGGAATCTGCTTGTTGGAGACAGACAAGAATTAGGCAAGCAAGTTGCAAGAACTGAACTATATCTCCAAGTTAAACTGAAATTGAATAATTGAAGTATTGGATAATATTAATATGAGAAGACACATTGTTTTGTTCTTGTTTATTTTATGAATGGAGACATTGTATGGTATCATCAGCAGCACTTTCTGAATTAGTTAAAGATTGTGAATTTGAGTTGTAATCTGCAAGTTGCCTTGATAGAAAAGATAGATCCCCTACACCTCCTCCATGACAAATGAATTAAATATTACATTTAATTATGTGGAAATACATTTGTTTATATGCAAACAAGATGTCTGATATGAATTAACAGAGCTTTGTTTACAAATTCTGTGTATGTATATTTGTACCATTATTTATTTTATTTTAAAAATTTTAATTTTTTGTGGATTATTGAGATTCTGACATTGTTTTCTTTTCATTTTTATTTCATTTTTCAAACAAGAATGGCTGATAAGGTGTATGCTTTGGCCATACATTATAGGGGCAAATGCAAAAAGTTGAAAAATATTGACCCAGATAAGTATAGTTACATAGATTTTGTAGCAGATATTAAGGAAGTGCATGCTGTTGGTGATGAAACTGTTTTTAAGATCACATGCACTATGGATGATAGTAATGCGACTACGAATATTTGTAATGATTTTGATGTGTTAAGCATGTTCAGTAGAAATGAAAATAGAGTTGAATTTGATGTTTTTGTTGAGAATGGAGGGGGATAGTAATGGAGAGGGGGATGAGTGGATTGCTGAAAATGGGGAGGATACTGGTGGAGAGGTAGTGAGAATGAGAGTGATGATGAAAATATTAGTGGGGAAGATAGTGAGAATGAGTCTGTCGGGAGGATAGTGGGGATGAGCTTAGTGATTACAAGTCTGATGATCATTGTGAGCCTAATAACTTTAGTGATTCAGAATTTGAGGATGATCCACTACATGGAAGTTTAAATAGGGATGCATGTACTTTGCCTTGTGAAACTGGCCAAAAAGTAAAGTTAGAAAAGGGTATGGTCTTTGTTGATATCAATGCATTTAGAAAAGTTTTGAAAGAGTTTGTTATTCAGGAGGGTTTCAAAGTAATGAGGATGAGAAATGAAAAAAAAAGAGTGACAGCCCACTGTAGTGTGAAGGACTGCCCTTGGAGAGTCAATGCTTCTCCATTAGCAGATGGTGTCACCTTCCAGGTAAAGACATATGCACCTAACCACACGTGTGTCAGATCTGATCCTACCAAAGAAGCTAGTGCTGAGTGGATAGCTTCTAAAATTGAGAGTGTATTGAGGGAAAACCCAGGGATGAAGGCTAGAGGTATTAGAAATGAACTCAAGAAGTTTGGTGTCAACCCTCAGTACATGCAAATCTATAAGGCTAAAAAAAAAGGCCATGGAGTCAATAGAAGGAAGCTATGCTGAGTCATTTGGGAGGATGTCTTATTATGCTGATCTTGTGTTGGAAAAAAATGAGGGAAGTGTGGTAACCCTTCAGTGCGATGTAGATGAAACTGAACCCATCCATTCTACACCTATTTTTAAAAGATTTTTCTTAGGGTTGTCTGCTTTGAGGGATGGGTTTTTGGAGGGGTGTAGTCCTCTCCTAGGCTTTGATGGGCTTAATTATTTTTTTATTATCAAAAAAAAGAAAAATTACGGAAAAAATATTTTTTTAATATATTAACGTTTTTATTACGAGTCGCGGTTTCAAACCGCGACTCGAAATTTTTTTTTTTTAATCGAGTCCCTGTTCGAAACCGCGACTCGAAGTTTTTTTAATTTTTTTTTTCGAGTCGCGGATCGGAACCGCGACTCGGTGTCGCTGTTCCGATCCGCGACACCGAGTCGCGGTTTCAGTCCGCGACTCGGTTTTTTTTTTAAAATATATATATATTAATTATATTTATATATTATATCTATTTAATTTAATAATTTAACGTATTTAAATTATATAAATTTATGTTATAATTTATATTTTACGTATAAATTATATTTATATAAATTGCAATATTACAAATTTAAATAATCACAAAAAAATATAATGTTAAAAAATTGTATTATATAAAAAATACAAGTATCATCAACAATCCTCCTATGGCACATTTTCTTGTATTGAAGAATCTCCTTGTTGTTGTTGGGCTTCTTGCCTTGCTCGCGTTTGCCGCCAATCCATCTCATTATGAATGCGTGTTGTTTGATTTCGACCAGGACGTGTGACCGTACGGATAGTAGGGTGGTGGACCAACTGGAAATTTGGATCATCCCAATAATCTTCCGACTGCACTGGTTCAAAATGCTTAGAATATGTGTTGTTGTAAGCCATCACATCATAATAATCCTTAACCATTGATGCAGCACTAATATTGTATGCACCGCATACTTTTTGAGCGTGAGAACAAGGGATGCCAAATTGATTCCACTTGCCGCATGAGCATTTTCGGTTGGCAATTTTGACAACATGGGTGTTCATCCCATGTCTACCTTGGCGCCTGGTAACGACCGACGCGGACTGTTGAGCGTGACTGTATTTCGTGACCGTGTGCTCAACAGCTTTTTGTTGCCAAGATATGAACATCTTGCATGCGAAATCCGTCCACAGTTGGTTGTTTTGTAACATTTTTTGACCCTTCATCGCCCGCACATGAAAATAATGGACAGTACGTTCTAAAGTAATTTCAACTAGTGCACTTACCGGCAGGCGGCGAGCCCCCTTCAGAACTCCATTAATGCATTCTGACATGTTGGTCGTCAAAATACCGCATCGCCATCCACCATCATGAGAAGCTGTCCATTTTTCCTTATTAATCGCGTCTAAGTATGCAAACGCTTTGACATCCTGCTTCTTTATCTCGTCCATAATGCGGTTGAACTTTCTTAATTGATATTCTGAGCCAGCTTGCCAAGAGATCCTTCAATACCACATTTTAATAGTACTGTTAAAATTGGAACACACATGGCGTAAGCAATACCGGTGCACTCCATGTGGTGACACAAAGTCCGGACCTTCACGAACTGCTTTAATGAGTCTGGCATGACGGTCAGAAATAAGGCACATCCCTCGTCGCCCTCTTATAACATGTCGACTCAATTGTTGAAGAAACCACTTCCAAGATGGATAAGTTTCTTCATCGACTACTGCAAATGCGAGAGGCAGTACCTGTTGATTCCCATCCATGGCAGCTGCAATTAACAGTTTGTACTTATATTTTGTGTATAAATGGGTGCCATCTACACTAATAACATTTCGACAGAACTGGAACCCATCAATACACGGTTTGAAAGCCCAGAAGACATATCCCATCACATATTTACCAGTTGACGCCTGTAAGCCCTTGTGTTTCCATTCAACAATAGTTTCCTGGATTATATTTTTGGATAGCTCCCAAATATGCAGGTAGCTTTTGAACAGAGCTCTCGCACGTGCCATAAACAATTTCACGTGCCATTTTCAAACTGTACCATGCCTTTTGGTATGGTACATCATACCCTGTTTGGTCCTTCACGTTCTGAATGACATGTTTTATTCCATAGGAGGGGTTGCATTTCACGTGTCCTAAATGCAAACTAGCAATATAAGCCCTGTTTATATTACCGTGTGAGAGGGACATATTATTCAGAACACATGTATGTGTCCCCCCATACATGGTTATTGCCCAACGTCTAATTTTTGGTTTGTAACCACCTCGAACCTCCCATCTACACCACTGCTCTGTAAAAAAAAAAAATGAAAAATTCACAAAATTAAGTAATGATGTATGCTTGTAAGACGCGATATATAAAAATATATATTATAATTATATACCTTCTGTACTGTGCTTGCAGAGCACTTTCCACTTAGTTCTTGAACTCTCAGTTACATAATACTCGCGACGTGCATGCCGTATAGAGTGATCTTGCACCGCTTCCATTAGCTCTTCTTTTGTTTTGAAGAGCATTCCCTTATCAAGCCTGCCTTCAGATTTATTATAAAATTTTGCATACCTCAAATTTGGTATATCAACAGAATCTGCAGGTATCTCCGGGAATGTTTGTTGAAAAAATTGTATAGAGCGGTAAAATGTCGGCTGAGTATTCAAGTCTGGCAAAGCCGGTTCAGAAGATGTTTCTGCCCCACGTTGTGCAAATGTTTCTGCCATTACTTGTGTAGTTACCACCGAAATACAAAAAAATATCTACACGAGAAGATGAAGTTGACATACTTTGAAGTAAATATACACCGAAATTACTCAAATATACAAGTTCTGCTTTTTTCAAATATTGATACAAACTTTTGATGCAGCTAAACACCTCAAGTGCAGCATGTATATATACCCGAATTTTTTATACTAAAGTCACGGGTGTGGACGGTCATGCAGCTTTAATTTAAAGCTGCACTGTCAACATTAGTGCAGCTTTAATTTACAGCTGTATTCATGGACGGTCAAAGCTGCTTTAAATTAAAGCTGCTGCATGCAAAGTCAATATCAGTGCAGCTTTAAATTAAAGTTGTATTCATGCATCATACAACTTTAATTTACTATTATTATTATTATTATTATTAAAGTCACGGGACGGTCAAAGCTGCAGCTTTAAATTTAAAGCTGCATGCTGCAGCTTTGACCTGCAGTGTACTGCATCACTGCAGTACACTGCATTGCATGCATTTAAAATAAAAATAATACTAATAATATTAATAATATTACTAATAGTAATAATAATAATAATAATAATAATAATAATAATAATAATAATAATAATAATAATAATAAAAATAATACAAATAATATTAATAATGTTAATAATAATAATAATAATAATAATACTAATAATAATAATACTAATAATAATAAAATAATAATAATAATTATTATTATTAATATTATTATTACTATTATTATTATTATTATTATTATTATTATTATTATATTATTAGTATTATTAATATTATTATTATTAATAAATCACGGGACGGTCAAAGCTGCCTTTAAATTAAAGCTGCAGTGCAGCATGCTGCAGCTTTGACTTGCTGTGTACTGCATTTGCATGCATTTAAAAAAAATGCATGCTTGCATTATGCATGCATGCATGATGCAGCAGCTGCTGCATAATGATGCAGCAGCTGCTGCATCATGAATGCAGAGCTGGCAGCTTGGCTGCATTCATGATGCAGCAGCAGCTAGCTGCTGCATCATGAATGCAGTCAATGCTGCATTCATGATGCAGCGATATTTTATTAAAAAAAAAAAAAATTCGTGCCGACGGTAATAATAAATTCACCCTGCATCATTCACCATTCACCATTCATCAGCCAAAACCACATTTATAAATTGCATCTTTCCGTTGTTGTAGACTTTTTTTTCCAATTGTATATTTGTCACCCATTTTTATATTTTTTAAAAAATGGATAGAAGAGCAGTGTATGGTCCACGAGATGAAACTGTATTATCACAACAATCACAACACAGGTCCGATGAGATCCTTGATGGTGACATTGATGAGGTCCTGCAGGCAAAACGTGCAGACGGTAAATTTTGGAGAAATTTACGTGAACAAGACCTCCCTATTCGTGTGCAACAAATACTACACCAAATAGGTTTTTTATGGAGTCTATAGGTGCAGACGAATTCAATATGATTGCCATTTAATCACTGCATTGGTGGAGAGGTGGCGATCCGAGACACACTCTTTTTCATTTTCGTGTCGGAGAAGCCACAATTACCTTACAAGATGTCCAGGTAATATGGGGGCTCCCAATAGATGGCGAGCCAGTCTCAGGGACTGGCCTCGAAAGAACCAGTGTTCAGTGGCAAGAATACTGTATGCAGTATATAGGTTTCGCACCAGAAGATGGAGCGTTGAAGGGTTCACGGTTGCAGGTTAAGGCCATAATAGAACATATATCACATGTCCACATCACTCCCGACACTCCACACCTTACTGTTGTACAGTATGCGCGTGCTGTTGCATTGCTCCTGCTGGGTGGAACGATGTGTCCTGATTCTTCAGGAAAATTGGTATCGCTACTATATCTTGCAAAATTAGAGGATATAGTAGCAGACCGGAACTACAGTTGGGGCAGTGCTGTCCTGGCATTTTTATACCGTGAATTATGTAATGCCAGCGAAAAAGGCAAAGCTGTAATAGGTGGCGCGTTGCAGTTGGTACAGGTAAGTTGAATTATTGAATTTATAGAGAAATATTTTTTTTCCAGGTAATAACTAGAGTTTATGTTATCTCTGCAGATTTGGGCCTGGTCACGCATCATTCCACTTTGTCCCGGACTTGGTGATCCACGTGTATATATGGACCCACACCAAATAGATAATAACCGTGTGCTCCCAGGAGCACCATATGGTGCAATGTGGAACTGTGAGCACACTTTCACCCGGACAGTGTGAACAACTGTCCGGGTCATTAGAGATATATTAGATGAGATGCAATATGATCAGGTATTTTATATTCATAACTTTAATTACATATATTCGATCATATAAAATGACATTAACTTGCATTATTTTATTTATTACAGTTTATCTGGCAGCCGTATGACATGGAATCAAATGTCATTATGGCTTACGCAGGGGATTTTAACCCCCAGCTGTGGAATCAATATGTCCCTTGATCTTTTATGCAATAGTGGAGATGCATCATCCCGAACGGGTCCTTCGCCAGTTTGGGATGATGCAAAATATTCCAGATCAGCCAGATACTCGGGACATGAGCCTGCATAAGATCACCCGTTCCAATCGTACGGGCACAGATTGGTTTTGCAGCACATACTCTACATCACTAGATGGCAAAGACGATATGACACGGTCATACAAAGACAACTCATTTCCAACAGAAGAGATACAGATCGAGGATATTGGGAATGGTACAACAACATAACACGTCATTTCGTTTCGTCGTCTACTGATAGACGTGTGGAAAGCGAATACTAACCTGGAGATGCACCAATGTTGCAGATTGTGGTATGCTACATAATATCACATGTTTATTTTATATACTTCATTTTTAACAATAATTTTTATTAAAATTCATTATATTTTTTATATTTTTTCAGACTCAACAGATAAATACTCTTCAAACACTTTTTCAATCTAAACCAGTAGACGTTGAAGGGTATCGCCAATTAGTGGCCCAACTGAACACGAAGTACAAATTATCGCTGAAGCATAAAACATCAGCCACAACAAACTGCAACACCATCCGATAGTGCTCCCACCACATCCCAAAGACAAAGGAAAGTTCTAGCCAAATGTCTATTGGTTCAGTTGAACGTGGTGAATTGGGGTGGATATAGCTGTCCTTCAACAGCATATACGCCCTCAAGATTACTACGTGCCTCAACCGCCTCAGGATTACTATGTGCCTCAACCGTCACAGATGATTGGTTTCAATCCACTTCATACATGCCAAGCCATGCAGAAGCTTATTCTTCACATGTAGATCTTTACCTTGGCCTTGGTATTAACCAACCATATGCACCAGAAATAACATTTCACCAGTTCCATTTCCATCATTTAGTGCATATCGTGATAATGTGGAGTCCAGTTCTGCAGCATCATCAAGTGGGTTGCATATTAATTCGGTGTGATGATAAATGATGGACAAAATGAGCCAATACAAAATATGGCGAAGAAATAAGAAGACCTCGACGTCAACGACACAGACGTAATTGTGGGACAGGGGCATTTTTAATATTTACTTTTGTATATTAATATTTTAATAATATTTATAATACATTTATTCATTATTAATTATTATTTGTATTTTTTAAAATTGATTCGTGGATAAATTAGTTATAATAAATTTTTTTTTTAAAAAAAGACCCGAGTCGCGGTTTGAAACCGGCGACTCGAGTCGCGTTTGAAACCGCGACTCGGAGTCGCGGTGTCGTCGTGTTTGAAATCGTCCGCGCTGTTTTGAAATCGCGACTCCGTGGCCTCCGTGTCGCGGTTTCATTCCGCGACACGGAGTCGCGTTTTTAATCTACGACTCAAAAAATTAAAAAAACTTCGAGTCGCGGTTTCGAACCGCTACTCGATTAAAAAAAAAAAAATTTTGAGTCACGTTTCAGTAAAAACGTTAATATTTAAAAAAAATATTTTTTCCGTAATTTTTTATAATAAAAAATAATTAAGCCGGCTTTGATGGGTGCTATTTAAAAAGGGCCATTTGGGGTGTATTACTAGCTGCCATTGGGTTGGATGGGAATAACGGTCTATTCCCTGTTGCATTTGCTGTTGTTGTGAGTCAGAGTGCAAAGAGTCTTGGACATTTTTTTCTTTGAAAATCTATCAATGCTGGTGGAGGCTTCTCTGTTGACAAGCCATGGACCTTCATGAGTGACAAACAAGAAGGTAAATCTTCTATTTTCAGCATATTTGTTTTGGGTGTTATGCATGTTTCTGTTA